>BGPT01000139.1:0-53211 GCA_003297045.1 Symbiodinium sp. clade C Y103 | reverse complement strand
ACTACCTCTATACTCCTTACACCCTACATATACTACCTACACATGTTTCATAGCGTACCTATATACGACTCATTGCATAAGGTGCCCTTATATTACATACTATATACGGATATATTCCCTGTAAACTCTCTGAATGCTCTCTATCTTCTCTATAAACTGGACATCAACCACTTNGCATAAGGTGCCCTTATATTACATACTATATACGGATATATTCCCTGTAAACTCTCTGAATGCTCTCTATCTTCTCTATAAACTGGACATCAACCACTTACAGTTCCACAAACACTGCCCATGCAGGGCTGTTGTTGCTGNCTCTCTATCTTCTCTATAAACTGGACATCAACCACTTACAGTTCCACAAACACTGCCCATGCAGGGCTGTTGTTGCTGGGAACCCCCCCCCAGGCCACAAGGGGGGGGGGAACCATCTGGCTGGGGGGGGGTGGTGTGGGGGTCCCTGCACATATATAGATATGGATATAGATTTAATGATTTATGTGTATTCCTCATACACTCGCATGTTTGCAACCTGATCTACCCACCCTTTCCATTGCATCCCAGCTTCACTGAGGTCATGACCGTTTTGAGCATCGCCGCCTCCCTGATTTTCGGGCGTTTGGTGTCAAAGCCCTTGAGGCGGACCGCGTCGTCAGCAAAATGGGGGAAAACTCGAAAAAAAAATCTTTAACTGTAGGAACTATAGTTATAAGTATCATCAACCATAGTTATTGGAGTCATAAACCATAGGTATTGGAGTTATTTGCACCAAGTTGGCGATTGTAAACTGGGGCCCCACTTTGTAAAAGATTAGGATGTCAGCCACTGTCAGCACTGTCTCATCACCAATTTGGTGAGGATCAGCCAGGCTGCTCCCTGGCCTCGATCTTCAGGGAGACGGTCTTCAAACAATCTGGAGGAACCAATTCTTATCCTCCCCTGCTATTCTAGGCATGTGCAATCATGTGCAGTTCAAGACTGGATGGTTTGAAAAGAAATGACAAGACTAGTCCTTACTTTGATCCATGAACACCAAACAAGATCCGGCAGTTCAAATATGTTGGTCCTTCATACACTGCGTGGCAGTATGAAGCCACAGAATCATCGAGTAAAATCCTAGCGAGACCCACAAGCCCAGGGCTGGGATTGAGATCCTGGCTCAGCCACCCAGAGCTCGATGCAGGCATTTAACTCAGACCATGATGAGATTGGGTGAATTGGATTTTACCGAGTGGCTGAGCTCAGTTGGGCAGATGGCACAGGGAGACGATTTCACCAGGATGCACCAAAAATCGCTGGCCAAAGAAGGCAAATTGGTGCTTTCCTGCTGGGTGTGTCAAGTCTGGCCAAAATCTAGTTACTTAGTTGGTGGGGTTGTTTCACATCCTGTTGACTTGTCATCATGATGTTCCATATTGAAGCCTCAATTGACATGCGCGTTTTGGGCCCCGGCGCCTCAATCACAAACCCAAGAGAATTTGTTTAGACGCTATATTTTGTTGGTGTTAAATATCCCATTTTTCTGTTAGTGATGTCCCACTTACACTTTGCTTGTTTTACGCGTAGTCCTCCCCACCAAGTAGTTGTGAAAGTTGGTTCCATCGCATGTTCGATCACAGAATGTGGCTTGAGTTGATTTTTCCAGTTCATATCATTATTTTTTTGATTTTTAGACCATCCTGGTAATTTCACTTTGCAGACTGGAAAATCACCATTCTTAAGAACCATAAATCATCATGGCTTCCATAGCAACATAGCAAACTGTGAAATAACCAGATGATAAATTCTCATTAAATCCCATTCAATCACCATTTCCTGGTGGTTAAAATCCATGACTTCCAATTGAATAACCAGAGGGCATCCCTTTTTTGATATCCAGTTCCCTGGTGACTGCCGAGGTCCTCCTTGATCCTCGATATCCGTCGAAACAGCAGGACCGGACCTGGCCTTTTTTTCGGCGGATGGCGCCAGAAGTCGACTCTGTAAAGTTGAACAGAAAGAGGTGGAAAACCCATGGTTTTCCAGGGAAAATGAAGTACAAATTCTGCAAATGCTGAGTTGTTTTTTCGCATGAGAATTTGCTGAGGAAGTCCTACTGATCTGAGCCGATCTCTGGTTGGTCGAGGGAATTCACCAAAAAATCGGGATGTTACTATTCTTGAATGGGGCATATTTGGCCGAACTGGGCAGGCCAACTGGCAAATCGTTGGTTTGGTTGGGTCAGTGGTTCGTGCAAATAATGGAGAACTTTTACAACATCTAAGTCACAGATCAACGGTATTTGCTTCTTCTCGGTGGTTGCGTTTTGCCACTTTAGCTAATGGCCTTTTGATGCCCCACTGAAAAAAAGTCTTTCCAGCAGTGTCTAAGGAGGGTTGAAACCACCCATCAGACTGGATGGAAAAGATCTGTTTCATGGCTGAGTACATGAGCAATACTGGATCGCGGAGCTGAATCTGAGATGAATCAATATGATACATCTTCTGGCTCTGGCATGACTATGATGAAAACCTGTTGATGATTTATTGAGCTTTGAAAATATAGATTTCCACCTGTCTCTGACTACAGATCAGATAGTTCTCTGTGATTCCTTGCTCTTCTCTTCCATTTAAGGATGGTTTCCAGCGCCAGGCGTGTTCGAGTTCGGGAAGTTTTAAATCTTCAGTTGGCGTCCGATACCAAGCCGAAAAGGAGTTGAAACCTCCCAATGGCTTGGAACCTATCAATTTGGGTGCCCAAGAGTCAGGGGTTTCATGTCAGATCCCATCAATATGATGGTTGAAAGTTTCGATCTGTATTGTCCAACTGTGAGTGACTCGTGTTTTTCGGATAGGACTTGATGCCCGTGGCGATGCATGTCAAGGGCGACCATCCAAATTTGAGGCATTTTAGAGCTCAAACCTGATAGGGTACACTAATGTACACTAATGTAATGTGGCTAAAACAATCATAAAACCATCCCCCAAATCACCATCAATAGGTATAAACCATTTCCAAAAATGGGTGGTTTATGATTGTTTTCCCCACATGATCTGATTTCAGACTGGCCATCCCGAGGTTCTGCCGCCTGGCACGGGGCATCAGCACCTTCGCCCGCTTCGTCCCAGAGTCGGTGGTGCGGAGGGCCCGATGGGAATTCAGCCGGCAGAAATGGGGGGATGGAGCCGTCAGAACTGGTGAAATATGGCTATGGCTCAAAATTATGGTACCAAAAATGGTGATTTTTAATGGTAAATTAAGATAAACCAACCAATTATAGGGTTAATAGTTTTGAGCCATACCCATATGGTGAAACTACAGAGATGAGCCATAAAAGTTGACATAAGTGGAATTGGGAAAACATGTTTGATAAAAAAAATGGCGAGGATTTTTCATCTGAAAAAATGGGGAGCGTAACAATCTGAACAGCAGAGGACCAGGAGTTTGATCCATATGTTCTGCTGGATAAGCAGCACATAACCAGTAGATTTCTTAGAATACACATGTGGAACAATACTGGGAATACCAACAACGACATTTCAGATCCGATTTCTAGCTGGTTTCAATCTTGCTTCTGTTTATATTCCCGAAAAATGAGAACTTATTGCAGGTATCCCAGACATATTCCAAGGATTATTGGACGAGACTAAAACGAGATTTTCCTTGGAGGGTTTCATACTCCCAACCTGCCCCAAGCGAGGTCCGAAACATCGTGATGAATGGCGAGGGCAAGGGGACCCGCCTTGAGGTGCGATCACAGATATCTGTCCCTGGTTTTCACATGAAGATCGCTGGTGAATTGCTGGTGAATTGCTGGTAAATGGATGTTGGAATATGTCAGAATCAAGAATGGTTTCATAAGTTTTGATCCACCGGAAAAGATCACTTTCATTGCCATGCACCGTTTTGCAGGTTTCCAGACGCATGGTCACAATTATGCCCATGCCTCAATATCACGGCAAAGCTCTCTTTGCCAAAGATTCTCAAGTGCTCATAGCAGGCCCATAGAAAACACAACAGCCTTCCAGTTCAGGAACTGTTGATGTTGATGCCTTTTGTTGGAGTAACAACATCAGTCTTCGCCCATCTTTCACCAAATACCAGCCTTGGAATGCCTTAGACTTAGAACCAACAAACAGTGAGTTGAAATGAGGAAGTCCCACTTCCAACCATCACAACATCTTTCTAACCATTATAAATCATCCATTTTGGGAGGATTCCCCCCCTTCCAACCATGCTTCCGTTCGCAGGGCGCCCCAGATCCGGATCCCACCGAGGTGTACGGATATTAAAGGCTTCACCAGCATCTCTGAACGATTGCGACCGCACCGGGGCCCAGGTTTTTGCCTCTGGTGTCCGATTTCCCGTGAATGTTGGCTGGAAAATCTATGGAAGAATGAGGATTTGATGCGTTTCACGTAGATTTTAGTTTTACCTATGAATAATTTGGATTTTATGGGCGTTTTAGGGGAAACCCCCTCTAAATGGAAGTTTTGTTCGCTGGCAAAAATCATCGAACTATGATGGATTCTCCAGCACAGGAGCTGATTCCCAACAAGGTGAGAGACCGAACTTGTGACTTTGAGACCGAATTGTCCATGAATTTTGAATGAAATATGGGTGAAATATGGAATGACATATGACTTATACTAGTTTTGGAATGAAATATGGATTTCATACCGAGGGAGAACCAAGAGTTCAGTCACCGCGGAAAACTCTTCGGATTGACACTGTCACAAGTATTCTTACTTTGGCAACATTTTTTAAGCTCACCTTCCTTAGCTTTTGGCTGTCAAGCCGTTCCAACACTGGTGATTATAGGCAGGGACGAAATCAACCAAGATCTAAAACTATATCACCCATATGACGGTCCCCGCTGCTATCTCATATCCATGTGTTGAACATCGCTCCGAGGCGTGACCTGCTGTACATGCTCATGCGATACTTTTCGGTGCGCCTGGTGGCGAGATCGCTTCAATTTGTTGGATGATAGAGCTCAGCCATGGAAATCCCCAAATGTTGAGATGATGTTCCGTGTTTTCCAATTGAACATGGAGAATTTCCCTTGCTGTGTTTGTCAACTGGAGGGAAGAACTGATGACATGTTCAAACCATAAGCTATCCAGAGCTGGTTGAAATCCATCTGGAAGCGTAGCTTGAACCATCATGAACCCTCATATTGCTCCCATCATATTCAGAACGACTACAAAACCATCTTGGTGGATGTTTAGGGAGGTCTGGTGGATTACCAACCCGGCCAAAACGTCAGAGTTTGACAACTCAAAGGGCTTGCCCTGTTCCAGCAGTCATCAGATTTGGGATGATTATATTTTGCTCATGTTGCATCGTATTTTTGTTTGTCTGAAAATAGGGGATACCATGGGATACCCATAGATAGATGACCCAATTCCATAGGGAAAATGGCGATGATCCATTGGAATTGGGCTTGGAAACCCCCCATCTGCCGTTTCTACCGCAGGTCATGATGCGTGTAGTGGAGCTCTACGGAGGTGGGGTATGACTTACTGATGCGAAACGTAGGGAATGGGGGTTGCTGGGATGATTATTAATGGCTATTATAGGTCATTCCCCCATAAATAGTTGGGAGTACCCTCTGGTAAATTAACAGTTTGCTATTGAAAATGGCCATAGAAATGTCGTGGATTTTCCCATTAATAGCATGGTGATTTTCTATAGCTAACTGTTAATTTACCAGAGGGTAGTGGGGAGTATGATCAACAAATGGATTTGAGGGATGCGCGACATTTTCAGACAAATCCAAATCGGCGAACTTTGCAAATTGTGGCGGACATATCTGGATGTGTTGATATGCCAGTTTTTCCAACCGGCCTGTTCTTGCTGGCTGGGTGGTTTCTGGGTTCCAGCTGTTGAAGTTTTCAGGCATCCCAGTGATTTCCAGGGTGGGTAGATTAGTGTTTCCACCAAAAATTGATGTTTATCAGGTCATGAAAAGGAAGGCGGGCAAAAACACTATTGGTCAACCAGGGGTTCGTATGTTTCTCAATCTCGGGTGCTTTTAAACATCACTTTGGTGCTAGAATGCTTGTTTTCCTCCCAGAAAGTGATAGTTCTTGCAGAAATCTGAGCCTACAGCATGATTGCCCCCCAAAAAAAAACAGAGGAGATGGTCAAATCATATCCAGAAAAAAAAAAATACCCAATGTGGTGGGTCATGGCACCCCCGCAAATGGTCGCCATTTGTGTCAGGTATTGTTTTGGAGATCTTGGGAGATGGTCTCATCGTTTTTTGGAATGCACCTGACACGGTGGTGGAGCCAAGCGGAGCCGATCAAAAGCTGGTGCGGTTTGGAGATCTTGGAATTTTCGTCTTATTCAAACTACCTCCAAATGGAGGTTTCTTAAAATTTCTTAAAATGGTGGATCCCCAAAAACCATAGGTCTCAATACTCAAATGGTCGAATTTGGATGAATTTTGGATGATTTGGGAGTGCGCCAAATTTGGGACACCTCCAAATGGAAATGGCAATCTCAGCCAATCTCAGCTGACTGACCCACTCACCAGCCATTTGTTGTCTCGAAAACCAGAAGCCAAGGTCGAAGATCATCCAGGTAAAGCTTGTGCGGCGGCGCTCACACAACTTGAGGTGATGTGGGTGGAGAGCAGAGGGCTGAAATTGTCAGGAAAAATATAGAGATACCTAGTAAATCCCCGTAGAATCTAGGAAACAAGACATAGCCAGAAAATGCTAAGAAAACTCCATGGATCATACACAATTAAAAAGTCGCATTGACATCAGCGACAACCCAGAACTTGGATCTAGTGCCACCAATCGACCAAACTACATCGGATGAGCAATTGCCAAAGAAGTTGGTAGTTCACACAGATACAAATGATACTAGAAATGGTAAGGAACCTCTGAGGATGTCATATGAGATCAGCCAAGGCAACTCTAAAGAGTTGTGGTTTCTGGTTCGCTCCAACTGCCAGTGGTTGGATAAGGAACCGCTGAAAAGACAGCACAGATGCCACAATTATCTGGACCCTCACGAATATAAGCAGCAACAATATGGGAAACAGTTTATTGAAATGTCACATTTTTTGCATCATTCTTCCCAGTGTCACATTTTCCAGCAAATGAACCCTTCTGATGGGTCCTATGCAGCATCGGCAGGCCCTTGGAGGGTTGAACGGCGAGTACGGCGTGTATGCCACTGGGCCCAGTCGGAATGGTGGGTTTCCCAAATGGCTAGGATCGTTGGGTGATTTCACCTTCCTGGCGCTATATTTCCCCTGTCATCAAATCGACTTGTTACCTAAAACTTGCCCTACCCTTCAAGTCTCTTCAAGTGATTCAAATGTGGTGGATAGCCCATGCTGCTGCCCTCAAGCCCAACCTCCACCCTCACTACTGAAAGGATCTCTGAAGTGATGAAAAGTTGAATGCCCTGCTAGGCTGGGAAGCCACCATTGAAAAAAATACTTGAAGGATACCTAAATCGCTATGTGTCGATTTGTAGAAGCTCTGGAGCCAGACTCGGCTCAGTTATCTCAGTTTTCGTATCTGGCAATGGAACCTGGCAATAAGAAGCCTTCAGAGTTCCAGATCGGTCCACTGAGGAGCTGCCAGAGCTGTCTATTCGCATTGGCATCCACACAGGGTACCAGCTGCTGGTTCCACACATGGTCTCCCCAAAGAAATGGGGGAAAATGCTGGAGATGATAGGGTGCATCCTACTTGTGGGACGGATAGAGATACCCTAGTCACACACAAGTAGTTCCAATCGCTACCGTAGTTTAAAATCACCCAGTTGTAAATGGGATTGGCATTTCGTGCTGGGAATGGGGTGACAACTAAGATTATAGCCAAGTGATGGATGGGATAACCCAGTTTGGGGACATTAATCAGGGGCATCACCATTCCAAATGAGCTCGTAAGCAAGAAACCAATTGTGGGGGATTATAATCGGTCTGTATGTAACCAGACCAGTTGTATCCGGTTGGTACTTTCAGATCGTTGATGATTTCCATCCCTCCCTGATGATGCCCAAGTTGCCCAGTAACTGGGACCATGAACTAGTTGGGAAGTGCATCCATTAAAATCAAGGGGATATCAACTATCCAGGATGATTGGTGACGATTGGATGTTCAACTAAGGCAACTAAGGGTCAAAGGTGAACCTCTATGGCTACGGCTACCCCACGGGATGTCGCCCGGATCAGGGGGATGCAGCATTTGCCAACTCTTTGTACTTGAGAAATGGCCATTTGGTGTGTTGATTCCAGCTTCACCTGCAACTTCAACAAGCAACCCTGGAAACCTCTGAAGGCTTGGTCCTTCCAACTTTTGGCAAGTCATTGATTTTGCGACCAATTGATTTCCTCAGGGTTGTGGGTGATTTTATGTCTAGTCCCTTATTTGACAATGATGAAAAAGAACTATCATATCTTGGAACATCTATAGATTCACTGTATTCACAACAATTGTAAGTTGAAGAACCTATATCCCAGCAAAATACAATCACAGAATATCTCCAACTCGTGATTAATGTACTCGTACCTATATTGTTGGTCAACTGCTACCCCTTCGTTGGATCACAACTGCTACGCCAGGTCCAGTTTAGTCGGCAACATTGGAAGTGAGTCGAACCTTGGACCATCAATCTTTGATGGAAAAGCCTGCATTTTTCATGGGAAACCTTAGATGTTGAATGGTAAAAACCGTAAAAGTGCCATGATTTTGCGATGTTTTGCCCCAGCCAAGTCATCCAGTCCATTTTTTCGAATTTCCATGACACCGTGGCCGGTGGTCTTGGCACTTGCCATGGCAACAATCGCCCCAAGGAGGATGAAGTATGGATGTCCAACACCCGGTGGGTGTGGTTGTGATCAACGACCGGTGATCATTGCAAAGAACTGGTGAAATATGTTGGCATGATGAGTGATGAGGTATGGTGGCTTCTCTGGAACCCTTGGAACATTCTCATATGACCCCCCGGATGTGTTTTCGGTTTTCTTTTCCGGTGGGTTGAAACCACTCGTGCTGCAATGGTCCGAACCAGGTGGCATAATATGTCCTGAATCACCAGGGAATGGTCATCAACAAGCTCGCATATCAGGTACAGGTTCAGCTTCAAGAACTGACGTGAATATATACATCTAAAAAGTAGAAGCCAAGGTAGAAGGTATACAGATATGTACAGATACATACAGATATGTACAAGATGACATTTCAGATTCGTTTTACCAGATGTGATACATCAAGCTGAAAACGAAGCAGCTGCTTTGTTCCCAGCCTCACTGCAGAGGTTTGGGCGATACCAAGCAGGTGGCCATGAAATTAGAGGCACCAGCTGTTGCCAGCAGCTGTAGCTGTTTGGGGAAACCCAAGCTGTTGAGCTTTTGGCCTGGCGCAGGTTGAAATATGTTGATATTTAGCATTCCGAAAACCATGCTGAAGTGAAGCTCTGATAGAAGCTAAGTTTCTGACATTGAGTTATTGAAGGTCAAGAGTGACACTAGCAGACACTGAGTCCTGCAGGAAATTTGAGCTTTAGACATCACGAGAGTTTTAGTTGGCCTTCCCTGGTGGAGAAAGTAGAACACCCCTATCCTTAGATGTAGATTGACGTCAATTGCAGGATACGAGATGCTGAAAGCGTCAATCCTAGGGCAAGTGTTTGCCAAGCTGGTGCTCTCATTTGCCATCGTTCCTTTAATGTGTATCATTTCATGGCTGACATATTTGCTGCAACGTTGGTAATGGTCCGGGAGTTTCAGTCCGGACACGATCACCACGATTGTCATCATCATCATCATCATCATCATCATCATCATCATCATCATCATCATCATCATCATCATCGTACGTGAAGATTCGAGATCTCCAATACCTTCCCTGTATCAGAAAGTTGCAGGGGATAGCCCAGTGTGCGGCTGCAGGATCTCTGCAAGTACTATGGGGTGGACGTTATTTGTTGGACTCTGAGTCAATTCTATCTCGGGAGGGTCCAGAAGGATATAGATTTTTGGGCAATTACCCGCTAGTCCGATACCCCAACAAAATCTAAAGTGCATCTTTTCCAACCCAAGAGAAAAGATAAAATGATTTGCGTACCTCTATCCTGGTCCTGCTTTGAGATTTTTCCATTGCTACTTCAAGACATGAATTCCAGGCTGACCGATGCCTTTGATGTTGGGTAGAAAAATCTCTTGAAATGAATGATGGCCGCAACTTCTACTAGGCACCACAAGAGTTTGAGTATCTAAATTGGGCCACAACGCTCAGAAGAGGGTTTTCCCAAATCCGCGATCAAAATCCAAGTAACATGTCCACTTTAGAAAATCCATTTTTTCCCTCCAACCCATTGTCCTGATTGGATCTATGTTGCTTGCGCGTCACTGCAACAAGTTGCTGTTTGATTGTTTGTTCATATTGTCATGTTTGAATAGTTCGTATCTTAATCATTTATCAGATGTTATGATTGAACGGACCACGCAGATCATGAAGCTTTGATGCTTACATCATGTCATATTCATAGGTATGTCTTATACGTGTGTGTATATCTACAGCTGGCGGAAACCGCAACAACCGCATCTAATCACCAACAATGCTACAAGCTCAATCTGAGGTTCCAGCAGCACAAAGAACATGACCGTCCCAAGCAGATTCTTCTTCAGGGAGCTCGACTATGTGCAGGTGGGAGCACGACAACATCTCGGATATGGTTGAATCATGGGACTGTAGTGGGTTATAAAATGTTGTAGGATACACTTGGATACACTTGGATACTAAGACTACTGTAACTATAGAGCGGGTTTTGGTGCAATGAATCATGATGAAAGCTGGAGGTCGTGAGTCCCCTTGACTCGAGGTATTCCGTGGGGCATAGGGGTACCACTAAGCAGGATGATCTTCCAAGCCATGGAGAATGACAGAAATTCAAGTGCAATGCTTGTCGCCAGGTGATAAAATCAGCTTGGGGATACCCATGTGTTTCGAGGTTTCATGTTTCATGGTTCATTTCGTTCTATCTCTCTCCACATCGCGGTGTTTGGATGTTCACATGATCGTGTTTTGCAATGGACAAACCCGCCCTTAAGAACTTTGCAGTTTCGTCAAGTTTGTCACATTTTCAAATTCTGGTGGTTGTTGTGCTTCAACCCAACCCGTTGCCAGTTGCAGCCTGATGCGGACCAGATGACTTTGTACGAAGTGATATGTTGCTCGGGCAACGGTGGCAGGGCCAGTCAGTGGAGGAATATGTCCCATTGGATAAGTAGCCTAAAAGCCAAAAATCGATGAAGTTTCTAGGTATACAAAGAACTACTAATTTATCAACAGATAATGATATATATAAATGGCGGCTTCAACACAACCCAAGATTCCTCTCTTGTAGTTCCTGTTCTGTTTTCCGGTTCCAAGCCAACTCACTAGAAGATGACCCAAGTGAGGGTGTTTGGGGACCGCAACCAGCTATAAATTCATGATGCTTTGTCTTGGGAAACGCTTGTTTTTGGAATCCGGCAGTTCGGAGCATTACCCAAATCTGTTTCTGTTTGTCCATTCCAAAAGATGTCTGGACCCAAGTCAGATTCGTGTGTCAGACTTTCTCCCACACTGGTTGAGGGATTTGAGGGTATACGTGCTTGTTGTCCCGCTGTCTCAACCCACCGCAAGCATGATGCTCATTCTCTGGAAACTCATCATTGAGAGGTATCACAGGCATCCGTAACATCAGTTCCTGTGTCGCAATCACGGTCAAAGCATCTCAAACCTCTCATCTGGTTGGTGGTTTCTTTCATTTTCCATCGGATGATGATCCCAAGGGGTTTTCATAAAAATTATGGAGATTTCTCATAAAAACCCATAAAAATGATGATCTCCAATCGTTTTCTCATTCGAGATTTCTCCAGAGAAGTGCTGTTCCTGGAGCTCCAGGTCGAGAAGTGCTTGACGATAACGCCGGGGCGTCAAGATGGGCCCTGGTGGGATGGTAAATTTCAACAGAAAGATATGGAAAATCCATAGTTTTGCTGCTAAAAAGATCTATAAATGGCGGGTTTTCCATATCTTTTTGAATTACTGGAGGGCATAATGTTGATGAGTCCATTGGTGAGTATCCAAGTAATGCTGCTTGATAATGATAGCATAAACGGAAAGTTGTTTCCCGGTGTTTTGACTAGCATACTTGCTGGTAATACTAGTGGCATAATTAGGCATCAGATACACTTCCCATACTGTCAGGGTTTCTTTTAGGAGTGGCATGGAAAAAGCTTGTGGGAATGGGCATCCCATCATTTGGGGGTCCCTGGACAATGAACATGCAAAGAAAGGGTCCCCCCCACTCATGTTTGTTGGTGTATTTAGGCATCTATAGATATTCTATCCAGCTGGTGGGTTTCCTTCAACTTTGTCGTGTGTGAGAATAAGGTAACCACAAAATCCCAGCCGATTGACCATCATCCCAGGAACATCATTTGGGGCTATGGGCCCCATTGCCCCAGTTTTATGTGAAAATCCGGGCCGGCTACCCACCAACTTAGTGGGACAGCTCCTATTTTCGGTGGCTAGTGCGCTTGACCCGATTCAAAGCTGCACCTTTTATGCGGGACATTGGGCGTCACAATTCAGCATGAGTACATGGATCTGTTTGCGTAAATAGGATATTTACCACCCAAAAATTGGGATTAAACAAACTACAATAGAGACATAATGGGGATATTTGATGGAGATATTTGACAGGCACTATTTTCTGGGATATACAATTAGCAATGTTGTGCCCCAGTTCATTAGCTAATTTGGTTGGACTAAGTAGGTTAACTGTTGGATGTATGAAAGATATCTCGAACTGTTCAAGGGAAATTGTAAACAAGCTTATAGCTAGGGGGGCATCATGTTCTACCATGCAGTAACGTAACGTAGACATGGAAAACCCGTTCATGCTCAGTCTGAAATGTCCAATTTGGTTGGTCAATGCCCCACTCTTGAAAGCTCAATTCCCTTTCTTGATTCATGGAATGGATCTCGACTGCTTGTGGAATCTCCAAAATTTGGCTGTCTTTGATTGGAGGTTTCCTAAGTCATGGGGGTAAGATGATCCATTTTTCTTTGGGATTTTCCATGAAACCATCCAGCTCTTGGGGTATCCCCCAGTGAAACCCCCAGTTTTGCTGAGGACATTGACTCCACTCGCGACGCGGGATCTAGAGACTCCTTGTCCGTGAGGCACGTGCTGCGGTTCCTTGGGGGTCAAACTTCGGGGTACAAAATTTGGCGCCTCTGGGGCCACGAAATCGCGAGTGGTTAGTGAACCGAATTCCAATGTCACCAAAAGGTTTATGACTTACTGGTGCTAAACGTAGGGAATGGGGGTTGCTGGGATGATTATGAAAATGGTTATTATAGGTCAGTCCCTCATTCCCTGCTAAGCACCAGTAAGATGATACTTGTAACTATAGTATTCATGAGGTTTATAAAACAACTGACGACAGGGCACCCCACATTGAATGGACTCAAAATGTTGCCACGTTTTGTACTTTACCATCCTGAAATAGGTGATAAAGTCCACTGGGTAGCTGAAGATTTGGGAATTTCAGCAACAAATATTGCGGGTGTCCAGACTCTGGATTCGCATGTCGAGGAAAATGGTGATAAACCACGGGATTTGGGGGGTTCCTGTCAACAAAACAAAAGTCTGGGCATGCAACCGGCATATGACTGAGTTGACTTTTCCAAGTATGTCTTTGTTCCATCCCGTAGGATGATTGCTCATCGCAGCCCCAATTGATGTGGGTTAGGATCCAAAAAAATCCTAGGAGTGGATGCTTTTAGGATCCTTGTATTTCTGCCTCAAGGCCTCCTTCCCCAAATGGACCACATCTTTCGCCTTCAACCCATCCATTAATAGTCATTGGGATGTGCAAGCCTGGTGAAAAACAATCCGTAAGTTGGCCTTATCCCCGAAATCATTGGGTTACACCAGGGTTACCTTTTCAACATGTTGAAATCACCTGGATTTTCCTCCCCTCCGCCAGGGATATTGCATCAGATGCCATGACTGGCAGCGGTCGCCTTTCTCAGTGCAAAATCATGGGCCTTGCAGCCAAAGATGGTATGGCAAATCCCATGATATTCTGCAATATAATGGGGTACTCAATTTTAACTTAGGATTTCTTTCGAAATCTTCAGAAAAAAATGGGTAGTTGTGTGGTTCTACCACATTGGGGCTGGAGCTCTTGAAAGTTTGTCGCCCCTTGAGTTTCCTTGTAGTCGCTGTGGCCCTCGATGGTGAAGTTCAGCCCGGATTCCACGGCGTTTCATGGGATGCTTCAGTGTTGCCTGTCCATTTCCATCCTGGTAAAGAGGGATACTCCTCCCTGGACCCATGAGCTGAATCTGCTTTCATGTTTCACTATGAAAAATAAAAACATAAAGCCACTTGGAAAACCTAGAATGACCAGTAAAGGTCGCCTCAAAGGTCTCAAGGTTCCATAATCCTGGTATGTCGTTACGTTCAAAAAGGATAGACCGGATAGGTAGTGGCTAATCAGGTCACTGCAGCAGGGTGACACAGATCCCCCTGTTGGTTTCACAGATGTCTTTCCTCCGGAAACGGAATGAGACCCCTCACTTGAACTACTACATCTGTGTAGATTTGATCCTTGAACTAAGCCCTGTTGGGAATCCTTGGAATGTCCAATGTCAGCACTAAGGATCCCTAAACTCCACATCGCAATTCTCGCACCAGAGCATGCCGTCGCCGGGAGACCCAAGCGGATGATTTGGGTGAGTCCCAGAATGGCTTCAAGGGAGAATCGACATGAAAACCTTGGAATGCTTCCCTGATTCAGTGACTTTTTTTGTAGAGTGCCAGTGATCGAAAGTGTTTCTGGCCTCAGCAAAGCCCAAGAAAGGCACTTGTTGGTCGAGTTGTTTTCAAATGTTTGCTGGATTTTTTGAGCTACCAATTTTGTAGGCCCCCTCCAGAGGGTTTCGACATTTTGGGTATCAAAGCGCCTGAGTTTCCGATTGGTCATTTTCACCAAAGCCACTTCTCCTTGGTGTCTAAAACCTCTCCATGTCTTGGCGGTTTCAAACATTCTTGATTTCCATCCATACCTGAGATGATGATCCCTGTTGAATACTGGAATACCAGGATGATCCTTGAAGCTTGCAAATGATTCAGTAACTGCATGAGATATCCTATCATATCCTGGTTCTGTGGGTAAAATGACATGGGAGACGTTGAATGACGTTGAATGTCGAAGTGCCTTCTGATAGATGCCAAACGGGTTCTTTTCATAGAAAGGAGGGTATCCTCTCAGAAGACAATTGCCATGGATGAGGGATGAGGCATTGCACACACAGAGCTCATACATCACGCAACAAACTCTACAGGGCTAGAATCCTTCCATTTTTATCTGGGGTAGCTGCTGGGTGGCAACAACCCAGGATCCACTCGCATGTGAACATGGGCGACCTCGCCAATGTCGCCACAAATAGGTGCGATGGGAAGATGGGGCACGTCATTGGGGCAAAGATGGGATGTCGCGGCTGATTGCACATTGCTTTTTATGTTCCATTCTTCTTTGGAATCCCATATTGATTCATATTTTTAGCACCAGAAAGGGATGATTCTGGCTGGCAAATCATGAGTCGGTACCCACAACGATGCTGGAAATGTAATAAGGAAGTAAGAATAGGATTTCAGCCCACAAAAGGGATGATTGAATGTTGGCAGCGACCAGTCCGTACGTACGGTTCCCGTGGTTTATATAAACATATGTATCATGGGGAAAAGTGGAACAAAAGACATTCCCGCGCTGGGCCAGCCCCAAAACCACTGATCCCAAGTTGGCTTGATGGAAGGGTGATGTTCAATCTGCAGTTCACTCGTGAGAGGTATAGACTTGTGTGACCCGTATGTTTTGAGGCCGCCTTTATACCTTTGTCACCTGGAAAAAAAAGCAAACAAAAGCAAGTGATTTTGCTGGCCACAAAAGATCAAAAGTAGAGTCTAGAAATGGATAGTGCATTTACCCTGTTGATAATCATGGCTTACTGGAAAATTGCTCGAAAATCCCCCATGTTGTTCGATGATTTTCCCATTCAAAGATGCCCATTTGGTTCGTGGATTGGCAACCCACCATGTAGCTGACAGGCGTGAGATGCTCCACCGCTGGCTGGCGGCCAATATGCAAGAGGCAACTTGCCACATCAAGCAGGGAATTAAAAATGCATCAATCAAAAATGGGGGATGGCCACACTTTTGTAATGTCATTGTCAGCAAAATTGAATGCCCTTTACCATAGCTATGCTAGGTTACTACCAGAGGGTAGTGTTCAAGCGTCTCAAGACATATATCAAAAGGATGGAGTTCGGTCTATTGTTGCGGGGAAGTCCCAACTTCAATGGATATTAAAGACTTAATCCAGCCAAATTAAGAATCCCAGCCTTCTATTTTTTCCTGCAATCAACAAGTTTTGCCAGGCTTCTCGGGAGGTGCATGAAGGGGAAGGAATTAGAATTTAAGAATCTAGAAGTATTCATCAACAAAAGATGTAGATCTCAGAATGGAAATGGGAAGTGGACGAACAAACAAAACAGGTGCAGCCAGAGGATTGGGGGAGATTGCCAACAACCACATTTTGTGGGGGATATAGTGGAGAATGGGCTGGTGGTTTCAAGAGTTTGTGATGTCCAAGTTGATTTAAAGCACCAACCTGCAAACTGTGGATTGAGTAGCGGATAAGTCACCAGCTGAATGCAGTCTGAATGACAAATGCTAGCCCTGACCCCAGTTTAACTCCAGCTTTGCTGGTAAACATCCCCATGTATTCTTGGTTGAGATGCTAGCTTTGGTTTGGTGCCATCCCCAAACCCTTGGCTTCATGGACACCTAAATGGTGCGTCAAATTCAGGGATCCAACCCAGGCAAATTGATGAAGTCTTGTTTGACAATATCCCCACCCCAAATGTGTGCATCCAAAGTAGTGAGAAAAAAACACAATGCATGAATAGAAATCCTGGTTTGTAAGAGGAATCATTCAGGTAAATAGGCCTCATTTCAGGTTAGTGAAAGATGATAATTTACTCAGATCAATGAACCATGAATCATTGAAAAATCCAATGTCAACCGCTATTTACCACTAAACCATACCTGATTTTCCTGATCATCCCTTTCCGATCTCAGACCAATGGACAGCGCTTGGAGCGTGGCGAAGCGATCGGCACTCCACGCTTAGCCCGTGGGCCTGGTCGGGCATTGAATCTCCATTGAATCCACCAAGGTCGTCCACAACGATCGGCAGTGTGGCAATCCATTGGTTTTTCGGAAATGTGGGAGACCATCAGTAACAACAAGGCTGTGTTTATTAGGAGTTCTGCTACCCTTCATTGGCACATCATCACCAGCTGCATCTTCAAAATGTTGGAGTTTTCCTTCGGCCCATGGTGAGGGGATATAGCATCTCTAAAGTTGTGTTTGGCATTGTTTGGCATGGTTCAAAATTCGCTGGGCCCCCAAGGTATTGAAAAACTTCATGCCAAAGATGACCAATGTTTGAAAATGGTCCATTCGTACCACATTGTGAGCCCGCAGTTGTCATGTCGTTCCTGGAATCGAGCGGCGCTTCAGCTCAAGTGCTGGGTCTGGGCGGCAAAGCCCGCCAGTGCTGCACCCAGGGGCCAAAACTGTCCAGAGATTTGCATTGACATTGGACATGTTTGGCTAAAAACCAACCAAATCAAGGCCACCATGATAGCTATTACCCCATCTCCCACCATCCACAGATGATGTCGGACCCCTCAAGATCATTTTGCGATCTGCTTCAACAAATGAAGAAACCATCCCACAATGCTGCTTGGGGACATCTCCCCCATTTGTCCATCCCCTAAAATGAAAGTTTTAGTTATCACAACGAGATCTGCCGAACTTTCAGGGTCTAATGACCCAGGGCGAACTCGCACCTGCTGATGGCACCACTGCCAAGAGGATGCCAAAAATCATAGGAATTTCAGGACCCACGCGTGCGGGGAAAACCACGCTGTTCCTCGGCGAAGTGAATCTGGAGTATCTAAGGGTATGATTATTGCCAAATCATGGGGTGCCCTGTTGTGCTCCTGAAATATCCCATTTCGGGGTTTCAATGAATCACCTTTACTAGCAAGTGATCAAGTGGCTGTGGGAGATAATCCCCATGGGTGATGTTGATGTTGGACATTTCATCACACTGAAAAGACAAGAAGTTTGTCGTCTGGGTTCTTCCCTGATGGAAGGTGTGCATCCTTCAATTGCCAAGACATGTCTTTTTGTTGGAAGGCGCTTTGGACCCCACTTCATATCCTTTTTGGTCAAAATATCCGTATTCTTGCCTTGACTTCCATGTGTTGTTGGTTGAAATATGTCTAAGATCCATGTTTTGCTGATTGAAGTCTCAATTAATGAAATCCATAATTTTGTGGTGAGGTGATCCCAAAAAGAAAAAACAAAGGTGATCCCAGATCTGCCGCGTTCGCCAGGTCCTATGGCATCGCCCGGGCGCTATGCCCTGGTGGTGACAAGCATATGCCGCGATGTCATAACCGCGACCGAGTCGAACGGTTTCTCAACTTCGAAGCTGGACAGCGGCTGTCGGATGGCAGGGGCACAACCTGTAGTTGTGAAGCAAGAAAAGCTGGTGGAGAATGTGGTGGATCTCTAATATTCTATAATCATTTTTTGGGGAGTTTTCATAGTAAACCATCACTTTCTCCCAATTTCGTCATCCAAATCATCCCCGTTCACACACCTTTTTTTGCCGTCGACACAAAGATCTATCAAGCAGGAAGCGAAATCAATAGCGGCTACTGCGTCAGCATCATCGGGTTTCTGGGCGCACTGGTCACCGGATTCGGCAACAAATCTGTCAATGCATTGAGTTTCTCCTGCCGGTGGATCATGACTTCGAAACGTGTTGAAATGACTTCGAAACGTGTTGAAACGTGTTGAAACGTGTTGAAACGTGAAGCAAACACCCTTTGAAATCCACCAGAGATGGTACCAATGGTACGATTAGGATTCCTGGTAGCGAAAATTTCTTGGCTGATTTTGATTGTGCTTTCATCTAAAATGTCACCATCCATTGCCGAGATGTCCAAAATATCTGGGAACGCTGGGAAATTGATGGGTTGAGGGTTTTTGTTCCTTATGGCCAAATATACAGCATCAGTGAAATTCAGTTTGTTCACAGGTTGTTTAAGGTTGGCCATGGCATGTTCATCCTTTTTCCCCGGTCTTGACCACATCCCCTATTTTTTCCTTCAAAAAGTGAGTCACAGAGTTTGGACCAAGGCAAGATTCGTACTACAGGACCGGAAATCCCGCGATCACCTGGGACGCTCGGACGGTATAGCAACCCTGGCTTAGTTGTGGAGTTGAACACAACCAGAGAATGCAAAATTCACACCCAAGCCCAACCAGATATCTCGAGTCGACAATGGGACTTCACGGATTGTCAGCATTGAGGCTCCCAGCGAGGCCATTGGTTGGGCGGTGGCCATCCACATCCAACATGAAACCGATGGCAATAGAAACTCAAAGTCACCCGAGAAGTCGATGGCTTCCCTTCAAAAAAAATGATTTGCTGCAGGTAAAATCCACATTTTTTGCTGAATCCCCCAATTTTGGTGGCGAAAGTCCTCATTTTGCTGACTAAACTCTGGATGTTTCACAGTTGAATCCATTCGCTCAGGATGATCATGAGGCCATCGATCACCAGCACGTGCTGGAAGCGCTTGAGGCATGGGCAAAGATCGTTTTTTGTAACCCCCAAAAAGGTAGAATAGCTACTAAGATAGTGATAGTTTACTTTTCTACCTTTTTGGGGGTTACCACAATCAGAACTAATCAGCTAAAATAGATTTAATGTCTCGCCATTCTTTTGATGGAGGAATCGTTTTTCCTGAGTTTTGCCACGTGTTCTGCGGAGGTGTATGTGTGTGTGTGTTTGTGTTTTGTGTGTAGGTGCAGTGAGTTGGATGAAAGCCAGAAAATTGCGATTTAAACAGCGAAAAATAGGTAGATGACCAGGATGTAAAAGTGGGGAAGCAACCAGATGTTGGAAACCATGTGGCCCAACAGCACAAGTTGAAACATCCCAATTTACACCGGCTTTTGATGGAAAGTCCGAAGATGTCTGAAGCCTCAGGATAAATCTCCAAGGATATCGATGGAGGAAAACACTCATCAGCTAAATACTGTTTCATCATTTTGATGGAATGTTTTTTATGAGGTTCGCCATGTGTTTTGTAGTAGTGGGCACACGTTGAAGCCCCAAGTGATGGTGGTTGATTGGAAATTGTACTTCTGTTTATTGTGGATTCAGGTTTGCATAATGTGGAAAAATCAAGGATTTTGGTGGGCGAGTTCCGCAAGCATCGCCTTCCGCAAGCATCGCCCATATGGATCACTCAAAAAGAGGCTGTTCTCGACCTATTCGCCAACCTTTGCTCCGATATCGAGCCATGGGAAACGCCTGGAAAGAATCAAGAAATTCAACGGATTCCAGACCATTCAATACATTTAGTCGGTGATCTCAAATATGGTACATTGATGTATATTGTCTCTTTCTAAGTGGGATGGCTCGTCCAAATGACCAGAATATGTTTGGGGTTGGCTGGAACATTGCAATATCTTCCCGCTAAGTCGCTAAGTCATATCGGCCATTACTTGCACAGGAGAGGACAATGTTTGTTGGTGAAGTCCTAATACCCAGCCCTGATACCGGTTTGTTTTTCTCGAGTCCTCATTGTTAGTGATTAAACCTTGAGTCTTTTCTGGCAATCCTAATGTCGATCGCCAAAATCCAGGTCCAAGTATTCCCTATTGAAGCCCCCGTTTTGTTTGCTGGATCTCCCCTTCACATAGAACCTCCTTCATATCGCAATGCAATTTCCATCTTAAACTTCCACATCTTCCACTAACATGCATATCACTTTGAGTCATCATCGTATGTTGGTTTAGAAATCGCTTTTATTCGGTGGTGGCTTTTCTTTCTCGTCTCCGCGGGAAAGGCCGAGTTGAAAGAGCCGGTGGCCGATTTAATCGTCTTCGAGGGATTCAAGGCACTGACGATCTGGTCGCTATAGACGGTTTGCCAGTAAAAACTGGGTGAAGAAACAAGGCTTAAACGACCAAAATGTAGATTTCATTAGTTTAACATGATTTAACCATGTTTCACCAGCACAAACAGGCTTTTTGGTTTCTTGGAAATCCCTAGATTCTCCCAGATTTGTGCGGTCTTCTGAAATGGGGCCAAAATTCTGATTTTGGTTCGTGGGAAATTGAGGAACCATCGCATTTTTGGGGGGTTTGACCCCTGTCATACCCAATAAGCTTCAATTTAAGCTAAGATTGTCAGAAACCAACGAGAAATCCACCCTTGGAGAATCCACTGGGTCTATCTGATTCGAATCTGAGAAAGTCTCAGGCCTTCTGGTGCCCAAAGATCGTGGCGAAGTTGGACATCCTCATCTGGATTAGGGTGAAGGTGGCCGGATCCGATTGCACCTTGATGGGTATGTTCATGGATTGGTGTTTTGCCATGTACAAAAGGGAAGATGTCACGCTAAATTCTAACTCTGCGGGATATCCAAAGGTTAGCCAAGGTTAGCCACTTTTTGTTGTTTAATTGCTTAGTTGTTTATTTGTTTTGATGTGAATATCCTGGATGTTTGTTGGTCACATGATTCTATCCCTATGTTTTATGGCGTATCATGACATATCCAAGCTTAGCCACCATTCAAATCATTGCCACTGGCGACGTGTCGCAGGAAGAGACCTCCAAAGCACGTCGCATGAGAGCCAACCGGAAGCTTGGCGTTGGATGTTTCGCTGTGGCAGTTGCATAGTTCCAATGAGTATTTCTTGTTCTCCACTGCCGAGAACTTGGAATTGTTGGTGGGTTTCAACTCCATGTGTTTTCTTCCTCCCGTGTCCGTGGCAAAGCCATGCTTTAAGCCAATAGTGAGTAATAGCATGAAATAGCCATTTTGGTGGGACTAAACCAGCTAAAGTCCCCATGTTTGCTGATGCCTGTGTACCAGGAAGGTCACCGAGGAGATCTTTGAAGAGATGTGGAAGTGGCACGTGGACTACGAGGGGCAGCTGTACCAAATCTTCCAAAAAGACAAACGGATCGTCGTGTCTAGTCTTCAATCGCAAGGGGAGTAGCCTGCGGCCAGATCTTAAGAACTGTGAGATATGGGTGTGAGATGACTTGTGAAGAGGGTTGGAGTTGCTGTGGGTTATGTTTCAGGCATCAAATGATGGAGGACCGGTTGATATCCCACTGCAATCCAGCACCTTTCAAGAAGATGCATCTGATTTTAGCCAACATCCAGCAGTGGAATGGACACCCAGATGAGTTTGGAAGTTCATCTCAGCAGTGGCAAACCATCCCATTTTGGGGTCTCCACTTCACCGAGGGCTGCCGCCCAAAGCACAGGTGCTCACCGGTGAAGATACCAAAGAGATGCTTGGCTGAATGTGGTGGACTTCATGGACCGATTGGTGCAGTGAGTTTTTCATGGTGATTTTTTTTTGCATCACAGAGACTGCAAATCAACTTCTAACGGCTGTGGGTAACTTGGGCCTAGACTTTAGACTTCACCTGTATGGGGCTGCGGATCTGAAAATTGGGGAGGTGCATTTGGCCTTTAACCCTTGCAGGTTCTGCTGTCGACAGGTTCCAGAAATCATGCAACGAAATGGTTTGAAGTCGGAAAGAAGCCATGGTGATTTCACTTGGCATATGACGTTTCAGGCCAACTTGAGGCAAGTGGCCCCATGGAATCCCATGGAGCAATTCAGCAACTCTTCACAATCGACAAATACTTGGACAAATACTTGGGAAAGGGACAAAACCTGACAATTACCTGACAACTTTGTTTGGTGTTCGGGTCTCAACGAAGCGTGATGTCGTCCTTGACAGATTGATTCATTTAGCCGAAAATCCAGCTGGGCTGGGAACAACGCGAGCCAAAGTAACAGACAATGGGTATGTGCACTGTCCGGAATGCACATGGAACCATGGTATAACATTCCTGAATTCCGTCATAGAGATTCCATTTTTCAATGCAGAACTCACCAGCCCACATTGCTCCATCTCACTGAAGTGGAAGCTAAGCATGGCTACGTCAGCCATAGTAAGTACCCCAATCAGGGTTTTCCCATCTCTTTTTTTGGCATCCATGGACAATGGTTATCATTGTCCCATTTTTGGAGATGCCTGTCGCAGGAACGTTCTTCACGAGGCTCTGTATCATTTGAAAGAGCGGAAGATCGTGGATCCCAACATCTTGACCGCCCGCGAGCGATCACGCTCACGCGGTGCCATGGGAACCAGAGGGCTATGGCTGGGTCGGCGGCCAATGACCCGGGGAGAATTCTACTGATGGCTCCTAGAAGTTATAGAAGTTATGAATGAGAACATGAATACCCAAATCCTAATAACTTTGGGGTTTTCTACCACTTAAATTGGTTGAGATAATCCAGTTGTAACTAGGATCGGGTCTCATCATTTTCGGATTTTATGCGCAAATCTATTATGACTTAGTATGGTGACCATGCATTGCACGCAGTCAACGATGTTTGTTGTCTGCTTCAGGTAGAAAGGACCTGAAACCATCACCACAAACACAGCGCCAGAATCACCAGGGGTAAAACGACAGCTGGGCACCTCCAAGCCATGGCCCTTGGCAGATTCATATTTGATTCTTGGTTCCCCATCACACCTTAGTCACGGTTTACACTCCACTATTGTTGGGTATATCCCCAACAGTCTTACCCATGAAATGATTCAATACCGGGGATCCAACAGAAGCGCTGTACGGCATGATGAATCCTTCATCTTTTGTATCGAAACCGCCAAAATACGTGGCGTTTTCATCCCAAAATGTGATATACATGTGCATTATAAAACATCAGCCAGGCTATATCTCCATGTTGAGCTCCCATGTTGCCACCTGTACCTGAAAGTTTGCCCATTGGGAGTCGCAGGGCGAAAAGAAGCGGATGGCCAAAGTGCCACGCAGGACTGGGTGGACAAATGGATACAAATGGGGTAGTGAGCCAAGAAAGATTGATGGCTGACCAACTAACACTGGGAAATCCAGAAGACATGTGGATATCATGAGATTGATTGGAGGCAATGTTGCTAAAAAGCCCTAGCTTTCCCGAACACATCCAAACACTAGTTCTCGCAGAGTTGTGCACCTTCAAGATTTGAGGAAAGATCCTCAGCCTTACTTAGTTGACTTGGTTGACTGATATCAAATTGATTTGTGGTACATGTTCAAGAGTCGGTCTTATAAATTTGGTGAAGCATCATATACCACGTGATTTTTGTTGAGTCCCAAATTTCCTTGTTTCTGTCAACATCACTTGAAACGATGGCTACACCGTCAAAACAACGCTGCCAGGAACTGGCCTGTGCCAACCCCAGTTGCTGGTTCCGGAGCTCCCCCGACGCGGCGGATGGCGGCTACTGCTGCAAGAAATGCCACTGGCGCCATGTCCCTTGGATGCCTTGGAGCTGCTGAATAGCTGGGTGGCCAAAAATGTTGCACTTGGCGGAAGATGAATGGAATTTTATTGGGATATTCATGAAATATGAGTGGGATATGATATAATTGGAATATAGTGGGCAAGTGAAATGTTGCACCAGATCAGGAAACACCGAACTTTGCAACCCAACAGTAAGACTTCCAGAGTTCCATTCCTGTTCTGAGCGGCATGCATCCGCTATGCAACAGTCCCAAGCACAAAGATTGAAAACCAGCAAGCACGGCTGTTGCGAATTTTTAAGTCAACTTTTGAGTCACATCAATAACAAAGGGTATGTCTATATACCAATGAAAATCGAGCATCAATCATCCAAAATATGAGGACTTGGTGGATACTTCTCTATCTTCAATTGGTTCCAAGAGTATTACGGGTGAGCTACCAGTGACCACAAAATCTGGGAATGAGTCATACCTGGTGCCCCAAAAATCACAAGAGGAAAGCCGTGTTCTTGTTCACATTGAAAAGGAAACACCTCCTGGGAGCTCCGGATCCCAGCACCATGGTGGTGCCCACGGAAGTAGGACCCGTGGAATCCAGGTGTCTGGCTTCAAGTCCGGCAAGAATCACGACAAGGCGCTCCAGCTATTAGATTGTGAGGTGTTTGATGAACAAAAAAGAAAAACAGCTGGTGTGTTGAGGAAGCTCCATGTACTTGGCCTGTTGCCACCTGTTGCCACCTTTTCCACATTGGCTTGGCAAGTTGGTTACCAGCCAAGATTTCAGGACATGTTTTACACACGAATGTGTACAATGAGATTGCAGCATGTCCTGGGCAGGTCTGTGGCAAATATCCCGTCGCAAAGGATACTCCAAGGGCAACTGCACGCACTCCAACTGATCCATATCCTGTGGAGGAGGGGATGATTGGGAACTGAGATCCTGCAGGTGATCACCTGATGGCCCTGGATTTGAAATCCCTCCATTTAGAAGGTAAATGATTCTGGTGATTGGATAGGTAACCCTACTGGCGGGGCCCATTGGCTCAATGTGGTTGACCCAGAAGTCAGCAATTCAATTTCAATACTTGCGAAAGTATCTGAAAATGACGATCGCTACTCCGCGGATACTTCGATGTCCGCAGTAGCCAGCCATAGCTTTGCAATCTCACACAAGACCACAGTTTACAAAATTATGTTTGCTACCAACCCTGATTTCCGTGCAATGCTGGATCCATGTTGCGCATGAAAAGTTGGTCCAAAATATGGATCCAAAGCTCATAAAACGGGTCTTTTTCCCCTGAACCAAGTAAAATGATGGCTCATACAGATTGTAGATGTCCTCATTCCCCTCATTGATTGACCCCACACTAAACCATTGATAGCTCAATGGTAAATGGCAAATGATTTACCAAAGCAACCCGCCTACTTTTACCCTGCAGGAACATTTAATTACGGCTGCCTGCTAACAGCCGTGGGTTGTAATCATTGTCACTCCTACTTGTGGTTGTTGTAACCCTGGTGATATGAATACAACCCATAATGATATTGAATAACAATGAGTGAATGTAAAAATAGAAATGGAATTAAAAATTAATGGTGATAATAATGATATATAATAATGACAATAGCTTTAACAACCCAATATCTATCAACACCGGTAGAACGGTAGAATTTTGCTGCCAGGAGCCGCAGGCTGAGGTGGCCGCGGTTCCACAGGCGCCCCCACCAAAAGGCACTGGGGTGGGTTCACCGATCCTGAAGCAATGGAAGGATGTGATCATCAACAGGAACGGCGGATATATCTGAAATCTGATGATATCTGAGAATATCTCATATTTATGTATGTATATATATATATATATGCATATGTATATGTATAACCAATGGAATTCAGTTAAGGATGGAGGTGATAGCCACGAAAAAAGCAGGGGAGACCTAAATCACCCTTCTATTGTCAAATGATTCAAGCATATTCAAGCATCAACTATTGGCACCATTGGTGCCGCTGAGGCATCAAGGTGAACCCCTTGTTCAAAAACGGATATGCCTGTGCCAATCCCGGTTGCCAATTTGTGCCTTGGCATTGAGAAGTCCTGGCTGCCGTCATGGGAAACGAAGCTGTGCACCCACTGTCCATACATGTCACTGTGTCGATTCACATGAGTTGATCAATAGTGCACCCAGAGGTCTTATTATGGCTATTCTTCCACGCAAACATTAGAAATGAATGGTTGCACGCAACCCCATACGTCAGCACTTCATTTTCGGGGTTGGCCTCACCCACCAGATTTGTTCGCCGAAGGTGGTGAGCCAGAACTCGGCGGATGGGAATTACTGCTGTAAGAAATGCCATTGGCGTCATGCAAGTCAATCCAAAAGCTGCAAGAAGATGCTTTGCCCAACGGATCAAGCACCTCTTTTTCTTTGCGGGGAAAAATGGCGGATCAAAAATTGGGGTTGAAAAATGGAGTGGGAAAGGTGATGGAAGAAGACGCTTTGCATCAATTCAATTGGGTGGATTCAAACATTCCCCAGGCAAACTTTTAAGGCTTGTTGCCAGATTCGCCCAAGGCACCCACGGAGGCACAAGGAACATGGCCACTATCTGAAGCTGACTCGACAACAAATACAAAAATGATTGAATTTCCGTGTGCTGTGTTCAAGTGTTTCCATTCATCTTTCTTAAAATGTTGCTTCGTCCCAGCACACCCAAGGAAGCACAGCTGGGACTGCGCGAAGAAATTCTGTGAGTATGGCGCGGAAAGAGCTCCCCCCCGGCCTCCCGAAGATCCCTACCCTGTGGAATACCCTGTGGAAGAAGTGCAAGGAGCAGTCGAGACACCTGATGCCAGCAGCTGATCGCAACAATTTCAGCAGATTCGAAGTCGATCATCGGTAGCTGGACGGCACTTGAAGCTCTCGGTTTCATTTCCACAGCTCTTTTTGGAGTGGAAATGGCGGTATGTCAAAACCGATGATATCATGGGGAAACTTGAGTACCAGCTATTTTTGATACGAAAGCCGGTGTTTTTCCTGGGTTTTGATCGCCATGTGGGCGTTTTGGGGTTGATTCATCCTCTGCCAGAATTGGATGAAGGGAAACTTTACAGGAAAGCCCGGAAAAGGCTCATGGTTTCCTCTAAGCATGTCGTGCGAAAATCAATCCATTGATAATACTAACAGCTGTTTGTATGTAATATACATATACATATATATATATATATACATATATATATATATATATGGTTATATATCATCTAGATAGATATATCCCATATATATATATCCCATCATACCTTCGTTATACCCCATCTGTGGCCGTATGTCATGACACCAGGTCACGGTCAGCGCAAAGGACCTGAGGACCCGTGTGGAACCGTGCCCTGCGACGGAAAAGGAGCAGGGAAGTCATGGGATGAACAAAGCTAAGGCGTGAAATACCAGTTACCCTCTGGTAAACTAACAGAACTATGGAAAATCACCATTTCTAATAGGTAAATCATCTCTAAATGGTCCATTTTCAATAGCTATGTTAGTTTACCAGAGGGTAAAAGGAGTGAAATAAACTGGAGGAAGTGGGTCCATTAGAATTAATCATTAGAATCATATAGATTTGGGGATACCATTGGCCGCCACTTCCCTGGCCACAGTTGTCTCTAAGGCATGTGGTGCAGTCGTGCATCCCACCAGGTGCGGTCATTGGTTGGGCTGGAACGGGATGAATGGATGGATGGTGCGAGTGAAGTGAAACCCCAAGTTTTCAATTTATGCATATAATATAAATATATATATATATACATGTGTATATATATATATATACATGTATATATGTATACATTTGACCCACTGTCCCACAATGTTTCTTCCAAGTTAGGACCCACTGCAACCAGATTCCACGCCAGGACAAATCACAGCAACAGGACAGCCAGAAAGCCCAAGTGGATGCGGACGGGCCGATTGGAACTTTGTAAGCGTCCATGGGAAAAGTGCTGAATTGTCCCGGATGGATTAGGTTAGTACTGAAATGAAAAATAGCTGGCAGTGCTGCCCTTGGCTGGTGACAAGGGTTTATCTATGGTTGTGCGAGTTCAGATCAGTGCTTGTTTTGGTGGAAACTTGAGATCTTTAGAACGTGGTGATCCTGGTGGTTCCTGAGATTGTGCATTGAGTGGTACCCCACCTAATCCAGCAAACATTTGGTGTTGCCAGTTTTGCTGAACTGATTGGTAACCCTGGTTGTAGCCCAATTTTTTGGCTAAGCTCAGTTGGCTGAGTTGGTTTCTGACTCTACCTGATTGAAATGCTATCATCCTAGGGTAGCTTTCCCAGCCATGGTTACCACTTCCCAAGTGCATCACTGAAACTGGGCGCGTTGAGGCCACAGCAGAGCAACAGCGACGCATCATTGGACTGTGGGGGGGTGGCTGGGTGGACTGTGGATCAAAAACGCCAGGATAATCCGCAAGATGTGGGTTTCGGATGAAAGTTGGTAACTGGTGGAATACAGTGGAATTGCAATATATCGTGCCGTCCCCCAATTGTGTGTGTGTGTGCGTTTGTTCATGTTCTTTTCCAGGGGATCTAGGCGTCATAATTGCAGTCATAACCCAAAATGAGAGGAACATTCCTTCCTGCTCTCATTCTTCGGTGTGTTCCATCATCATCCAATCACTTCTTCCACCAATTTTGGAGGCACCAGATTTAAAACTTCTTTGAGGTCAGCCATGAACATATTTCCCTGGCAGGACAGTACGAGAAAGCCTTGAAGGTGCGGAAATATCAGAATAGCTCGATATTCACTGATAAAATCTAATAAACGTTTGTGGGTATATCAGAGTAGCCATGGTAGGAACTGGCGGTGGCAGATATGGAAGATGCTGTGTTGACTTTATAATTGTTGGCTGAGTCTGATTAGAAGATCAGAATAAAAGGCAAACACCAAAGAGAAAGAAGATCAAAAGGGAAAAATTAATTGAAAACACCTCAGTGCGGTCCTACAGCATGATTGCTTCTTTGCCAGAAGGCCAGTCATCGTGAACCTGCAGTCATGCAAAAAGTGCAAATCATATTTTGATTGTCCGCTTCTGTCTCTTGACTTTCACATGTCCCTGGGAAAAATCTACGGAGCCATACTGGTACAGAGAACAACCACGGCAGGGCAGGGCAGAAGGACAATTCCCTTGAAGTCTCCAACAATTGCTTCCCCAGACCAGATACTGAGGGCCATGCCAGCAGAGATTTTTTCCACTGTAGTCAGCCCATGCAAACGTCCGTCAAAATCCTCCTCAATCTTTTTTCCATTCGGGCCTCTCCATAGACGCCGGGAGACAGCGGCCAGGCATTTCATGCAGGAGACTTAACACGCTGTATTCAGATTGCCGGGGCCTAGTCAGAGCGGATTTTGTCGGTTGAAGTTGGCTTGGGTGTACCCAAAAAATGGCTTTGGGCTTGCATACAACTTTCACCAACCACTGTGATTGGACCAACAAAGTGAGGGGTAATGTCACTGACAAAAACGGGACAGAAGCAGCAAGAAATGGGACCTGATGAATGCGCTTTGGATGAGCAACAAGGAACAAGGATACTACAAGCAACCGTAGTTGGTGGCCTCGCATGTTTCTTACTTCGATTCCCACCTGGTTTATCATAGTTTATCCATCTGGCGATAGCTTTTCCTGTTGGAAGTGTTTGGATATTGTACCGCCAAGAACACGTCATTCGCAGAGGGCTTTTGCCCAAGCACTTGATTTGCTGCGAATCGAAAGATATAAAATCGGGGGGTGATTTTTGTCGGTCCGCACATTGATGAAAGATTCTTAGGTACCTGTTGGTAATTTGACCTGCCAATGGAAGGTACACATTTTGGAGATGCAAAAATCCGTTGGAATCAAGGAGCAAATCAGCAAATCAAGGAGTTTCCATTGTCGTTTGTTTACAAGACTACATGCCCACCCAAAAAGTTGCAGCTGGCTCCCTTTTCGCAGTTGCTGCCTCACAAAAAAGCAAGAAAAGCACTTTGGCATAGTGGTTCTCCTAAGTAGGTGCTGCTATCTGCAAATGAACATGGCGCTGAATGGATTTCGAAATGATTTTCATTCTGCATCGGAAACTCCGTTTTGCTGTAGAGATTCAGTTTTTTGATGTTTTTGTGGAATCAACTCCTAGAAGATGTTCTTCCTGGGTATTGGACCCCGGGACATAAAACCTTCAGCCCAGCTAAGAATGAAGTCTCTCCAAGATCAGGAATGGTTTTTCTTCCCAGGTCAATAAAGTCTTGGAGGAGAAAGAGGATCCGCCCTCCCGGAAGCTTCTGGAGATTGCAGGAGTCCAACTTGCTGGGCCGTTCGCTCCTGAATCGACATCGGCGGTCACCAGATATTGAGCCATTTTATTGAATCTATTGGGGTGGTAAAACACTGCTTGAAACAGTGGTTAAACAGTGCGAAAGCAAAGTTTGATGTTTAGTGTAAGACAGGTGAGAAACTCTGTCGGAGCTGAGTGAGGGTATAGCCCATGATGGTATCGTGGTAGCACCATCCCATCCATACAGTGGAAGGGCCAGCTGCTTGGTGAGTTCTGATATCCCCGAGAAAAGAACATGGCGATCATGTTGCGCAGAGCCTAGAAGCTTCTTTGGAAATCCAAACAGGGTGGTTGCTAGCGCAGCATGGCCAAGCCCACTGGTTGTTCTATTTGCTGTAGCTTTAAAGGTGTCAATAGGCATGATTTTCATCCAACTTTGGCCGGTGGTTTCAAGTTTTTGGATGTTCAAACCCTTTTGGGGTGATGGTTCACACATGATATGCCTTAGCTGGGTGGGTCTTGCTTCATATCATTGTATATTCATTTTATCTCCAAAGAACATTGCATTTACTTCATATCCGCATGTTTGATGATTATTTGGTTCTTGTTCCTACTAATGCCACACCAGATATCATCTCATATTATATACGTGTACATATAGATGATATACAGATACATTCTATATCTATCCCCAGCATCCCCACGATTTTCCGAATGTCACGCCATTCTTTCTTGGCGTCATCGTGTCAGGAGAGCGAATGAAGGCCGAAGGCACCGCCTCAGACGTGGCAGAGGCCTCGGCGGAGCAGAAAGAGATGCTGGAACTTTAAACGATCAATGCAGATCGATGCAACCAGCAAAGGCAGCAGATGGATTTGGAGGTTTCCGAAAAGTCAGGGTACCCCTAGTTATCATCCATGATAAAAAGGTAAGGATTTTCCATGAAACCATCCAGCTATTGGGGTACCCCCAATTTGTGGAAACCTCCATTTGACCAAAAATGCTGGAGTTGCAGACTCTATTCACATCCATGCATGACAAAAGCTTCCCGCTGGCCCGGAAACCATACGTAGTTTTATGGATTTTCAATTTATCTTGTTGCAAATACAAGGCAAATGGTATCAGGAAAGAAGTAAAAAATATAAAAGAACCTGATCAAAATAACAAAACTATTCTTCACCCCTTTAGGTCTTACTGAGTAAAAAGATTGCCTAGTTGGGTACTCCGTCCATTTTGAGCCACAAATTTTTGAATATTTGTCACCCCGCCAAGAAACTGCATGTTGAAGCGATATCAATTGGCAAAGTTTGCCTCGGCGCTCACAACTTCGCATGGGAAAATGCAAAGCAATCATCTGGATCACCGGTGGAAAGTTTATGCGTCGTTGAGACTACAGCGTTCTTTACCCATAGATGTCCTTCACCACTGGTTGATAAGGAGGTATCCTCTTTGAACAATGGATGGTAGATGATAGTCTTAACATGTCTTAACATGTCTTAACTAGACCGTCATGTTCTCTCCAAAAGGACATCATTGGTTTTACCACAGGCGAGGGGTTGCACCACGCCGGCGTGCTATGGCTGTGACTTGCTGGGTGGCAGATGACAACAGTTCAGAAAAGGCGTCCTGAAGAATCCGTAGCCGATCACACGCTCCCTCATATCCACATCAAATGATCTATTTGCTTCTGTTTTCCATCCCAAAGTGTGGTAAGTGCGGTCGCTTACATCCCTGACACGTCGCCCATATACTTATTGCATCCCATTGCCTATATTGTCTCTGGTTGAAAGCACCAAGCATTATGTTTTCTCTCATGCAGCAACCGCGCAAAAAACATCTTGTGATTATAGGCCCAGTGCATGGATTTTTCAGATCTTGCTTGCGCGGGAAATTGAGCTGATGATTGTCATGGCCTTGCCTTGGCTAGGTAAGCCCCAACATGTAAAGTTTCTTTTGCACGGTGTCTAAGGTCAGCCACGTTTGGATCGGTTCATGGTGATGTTCTAATCCCGTGATGGCACGAAGTGCCACTGAAACAGAGGTGATACTTGCAGGATGCAAAAGCAGGTCTTGTTGGTGACATTATCCCAAGTATCTTCAGGCTATCAGGGGTTAGAGAAGCTCTCCTTGTACAACCAATCAGATTTGTCATGGCGAAACCACCCAAAAGAGGCCGCGTGCCAACCCCCGACAGTTTCTGTTTCGACATCTGCGATGCCTCGATTCTCGCAAAGAGATTCCACTCGCAGCTAGAAGAAATGTTCTCCACCGGGGAAGCGGAGCATTTCTGTGTTGGGGTAGTTCAAACATCACTTGCCAGCGAAATAGGTTGGGATAAGCACCCAAAAAAGGCCATGTTTTTAAAAAATTGCTTGTTGACACTTGGAGGTTGCTACCCTCATTGCAGGGTCAAGATTAAAACTCAACCGTCTCATAGAGGTTTTGATTCCAATGCAGACCAGGAGGAAAAGAAGAATTCCTCCTTTCACTGGTTCACATGAGCGAAACTTGGCCCATCAGCCAGCTTCAAAATTGTTGTTTCTAGAGATCAGGAGCAATCATGGTGATTGAAACTACCATGATTTGTCAAATTGATTCATCATCTTTTTTTTTTGGCCAAGGTTGAAACCCTAATGTCCTGATGATTTCTGCCAGGTGAGACCCGCAGGCGTGGATACTTCGAGGGGTTGGGTCTCAGGTTAGCCGGTTAGCCCAAAATCCCACGGTTGATCGCCTGTTTTCCCTATTCAAATGGCATAGAATTGATGGTATAAATTGGGGTAAATCATGAAATCCATTTAAGTCGCCCATCTCTTGGGGCAAGCCTTAGCGTCAAGGAAAAAGGTATTTGCCAACCCAAAGGATTTCACCACCCTACCTGCAGACATACATACATATTGAATGTATATCTATCAATATAGAAATATACATATATATATATATATATATGTATACATCCAAAATCAAAAAATGTATTGTGTCACTATTAAAAGATACCAGATGTGTTGGTCCATTTCTGCGCCGTTTTCGAGCCATACCCATATTCCTTGAAGATCAGGGCTGCAACTGGCAAGAATGGGCACAAAGGGAATGATAGAATAGAAGTAACAAATAGTGGCACATTGCTCCCAAGGGGTTGGTTGGTAAGTCGTTGGTGTCAGCACTCATTTTGATAGGTTATCGCATTTGATCACCATGGGTGGTTTGTGGATACATTCCTATCACCGCTTTCCATCCCTTTGGGAAAGTTTCTCAAAGTTTGGGACAGGCAAATCCGTTACGGTTCCTGCTCAAGTAGACCATTTTGGTGAAGCAGCACGTTGGTTTCCTAAAGACCCAGATGCGGTGACTTTGATCCAGTCTCGTCGACGGTCGAATGTAACGAGATATACACTTGGTCCACAAGTAGTTTTCTGTCGGGAATCTACAGATTCTGCATTTTGGAATGCCGCCACTTTTCCTTTTGGCTCAGAGTGGTTTGTTGTTTGACATGATTCCTGTGACAATGCGATTCACCCTCTACCTGACTTTGGCCGCATGCAACTCGACTGAACAGTCCAGGTGGCGGCCCCCTTTTATGCTGGAAAGCATCTTGAAATCGTCTTCCCAGAAAACAAGTTTTGGCGCCTGAATGCCACATGTTTTCTAGATTTGGCTGAACGGTGCCGTTGCAAGTGAAACTGTGGGCCATTTGGCATGCATCGAAATGATGGATTTTGAAGACACAAATTCATTGGAACCGGCATTGTTCCGTGCAGAAGCATGCATTCTGCATTCTGCATCAGGAGCCAGACACGGCCAGACATGTCGGATGTATCCTCCATTCACAACAAGTTGTGCCATTGATAGGATGTTTGCTGGTGGTGTTTCCCCGTTTGTGTTGAAAAATCCAACTTTTCTGACGCTGCAAGGTGCCGCCGCCTCGCGGGTGTCCTCTGGCGCCCAAGGAGGTTGGGAGAGAACCAGCTTGAAGCAACACGAAGCAACGCGTGGCCAGTGGCTATTCATATGTATCATCAGATTATCATCACATAGTTTGTTAAGATTTCTCACTTGAAATTGAAGTGAAGTTATTTGATTCACATTCCAGGGTGGACCGAAGGCATCAGTGGGCAGGTTGCCTTATTCAGATTTTCAGGTGCGTGCCACTGAAAACACACACACACACGGCTGTGTAAAGAGCATGCCACCAAACCAGCATAAGCTGCCTTCAGTTTGCCCTACTCAGACAGTGGATTGCACAGAGTCGCTTTAAGAAAATCGAGGCTCCACATAAGACTCTCTGGGGTCCTCAAGAGAAGTCTGTGCAGAGGCACGTGCACACAGCTGACCCCGGCCACAGGAGTTTCCTCTGAGACGCACGCTTTGCTCTCTCGACGTAAGGAAGGGCTTTCAGGAGAAGACGTTTCTTGGCCATGCTGGCTTCATCAATTCTCAGTAGTTTAGACAATTTCTGAATTGACGATTTTCTAGGTTCCAATTCAAACGTTGGCTGACCTGGAAAAGGCACACTTGAAGACTTATTGTGAGGTAGGGACTCTCCAGTGACGCAGGTTGATCAGATTTTGTCCCCACCGTTGCAGACGGTTTGTTGGTTTCATGGTTTGGTCAGTCTGTTCATTTTGGATTTGGCAATTCCGGATGTTCTGAGGTCCTGAATAGATCTGCGACCAGCTTGGATCAGTCGACGCAGAAGAAGAACAAGAAGGACGGGACCTCGTGCTGGCCACAGGGCAGTGGAGCATAGACCCCACATTTCGGGCATCGTGGGTATAGCTCAATATTTTCCAAGGTCCACAGGACAGATTTGGACATTGTGAATTGGACGGTCAATGAGAGCAATGAGAGACAGTGGTTCAGTGGTTCAGTCCAGTGGTTTCCTGGTCCATCGCAAAATCCGATGGCAAAGCGCCCGGCAAAGCACCCTGAGGAGAAGGTTCCATGCAATGAAGCCGTCTCTGGATCTGAAGCACGACACAGGTTGGGCCTTGGCCTTGATCTCTTGGCGCAATTGAGACGTTAGGATGGTACCTCAATGCCGGGTGGGGCGGGTGCATCCTCATGTATTCCACCTTCACAAAAATGATCAAAGAATATGAAGAAAATAGGAAGAATAGATCTGGAATTCTCCGTTCCATTTGGTGGAAGACGTGCCATTGAATGGCCCGGCTACAAGACTTATTAGAATGCGTCCTGAAACTGCAGATAGTCCATACTTCCCGTCGGATTTTCAGGCACCATCCGAGCAGTCTCCAGGTAAACTGTGGTTGGGTAGGTCCTATTGTTTTGCTATTCTTGCTGGAAGGAATCTGTCATATCCTACTACAAATCAACCATTTTTGGGGTATTGGTAGATGTCTGTTCAGATCCCGACGCAGGACCCACCTCTTTGGCGGTGACTGCAAGTGTCCACACGAACACGTAGTGGCAGCTTGGTAAAATCCTCGGGCTCTGCCGATCCAAAATATTTGGCATTTCAGGTGTGTAAAAAATTCGACAATTCTACTTGTAAGAGCAGATATTCGTGTGGTCTTAAAACTCAATGGGACAACAAATGAGAAAATAATGCCAGACAAATTTTGAGGTTTTGGGGATTTGGGTATACTTTGCTGTACACTCTTGAGTTTGGATGGAGCAACAACCTAGAAAAGCTGCAGAACTTCTGCATTTGGTCGACGGAAGTGTCCTTTGGTATTGGATACGTTGTGGCCTGTTGTGCTCGATCTTCAACTTCAGAAGTCTACCCTTGACAACAGGTTGCTGTGTGGTGAAGCTCCCGTTGGACATGCAGTGTGATGCGAGCGAGCCCTTCCTCATTCATGAAGGCTCTCAGCATCCCCCTCCATCAGGTCAGAACGTTAAACGACAACCAGGCACAAGAGAGGTCGTTGTGCAAGTTGTGGAGCATAGATGCCCAAGCTGCCAGCCTTGGAAGTGGATCCAGAGATGGCAGCCAAACACCCTCGAGGAATATCAACCCATTTCAGAGATGTTCCATCTTCAGCCGACCCCATGAAATTTTCAGTGTGTAAGCCACATGGCTCGCTGAAGTCGAATGTCCACAGAGGTTGGACTACATACTCCAAGAATTGAAGCTGCTGATGCCAAAAAATGACGTCAAAATCATCAGATTATAAATGGGTCCAAACGAGTCTCTACATTTTGACCCATACCTTGGCCTACACCCCTTTTTGTTGACTCATATCCCCATGGCTAATTCGCTTCAAAACACATTTGTGCGCAACAATCCCATTTGTGAATTGGTACAAATTTGTTGCATTCTACTCTATCCCTGTTTCTCTGTTGTAATCCCCATGATAGGCTCCCTATTTCTGATCGTCCACTGGCCCTGTGGGAGCAGTAAAGACCTTTCTTTTTCCGGGAAGATTTAACCTTGACTTGGTGAAGTGGGCCACATGGGCCACACCTCAAACGCCACCAGTCGCAGCCCAAGGCAGGCAAATCATGGGAATGCGGAGATGCTTTGGGGAAGCGGAAGTTCAGCAGCAAGAACCTTGGAGAAAATTTCTGGGCATCAAAACAGTACTCCTATCCCACCTACAACAGGAATAGTAAGAATCATGATGATAATAGTGGTAGCACTGATGACAATGATAGCAGCAGTAAAAATAAACCAACCCCGAAATCAGACCCCGCAACATGAAACAATCCACTGCTTAGCCAAGGTTTCTCGAGGGGTGTTTAGCAAGAGAAGGAAGGGATTGAAAGAATCCACAAGATGCGGAAATCAGCAAGTCAGCCAGAAAGAAGGATCGCGGAACAACAAAGATTGGAAGTTGACTATTTTATCCTACGGAAATGAGCTAAACAGCAAATGATAGGAATAGGAGCCAATAATTCAAAAGGAACCAACCAGCCATCACAGCCAATATTAGAACCGCTGAACTAACAGTTATCAACAGATATCAACTTGCAGAACTTAGACGTCCAGTGATTCAGGTCCAATTCAAAATGTTGACCCCCGGAACGATGTGACAATTGCCATCCCCAGAGATCACTGGCATCCCGACAATGGCAGTGATGGAGTTGTGCTTGAATCTCTGGTGATTATGGCATTAGCTTGGGAATTTGAAGGGAATATGAATTTTCTGAATGGCATATCCAAGCACTGTGCTATGAAGAGCTGGTTCCGCCCAGGATTGGACGTTCGAGCTGCTTCTGCGCCATGGCATGATGGGGTATTACATTATGTCATAGCGAGGTGAAAATGAGCCTTTTGGGTCTCTGATGTGTTGAAAAAAGACGATTTCACGTGTCAGATCGGAGCTCCAAGGTGCACCAGTCACCGAGTGCAGTGGCATGGTACAAGGACTGGTGGGATTTGGCTCAGGGATGGTTGTGTTCAGCATACGCGTAGCGAAACCTGGCGGTTTTTCCTTCAAAGAAGCAGTAACTGCCAGTTGCTTGATATTGATCGATTGAGATGTCTCAGAATATATGGCAGGTAGATGTGGTGCTCATCCATTTCACTTTCAGAGTCCCTAATGTTTCTCCCATCAACTTCAGATCCGTGAAGATGAACATTTGAGGAGTCGTGTTCCGATGGCCGGCCAAGGAAAAGATGCTTAAAGATGTTTTTTGTTGCATCCATGATTCAGAGTTTGAACTCCAGTTCCATTTGTTGTGTTTCTGTTTATCAGAGCAGTTTTTCGTTCCAAGACTGGCTCATCAGGAGCAAAACAAAGAAATTCACACAAGAAGAACCTAGACAGGCACTCCGCTTTCAAAAAGCATGCGCTTGGGCATTGAAAGAACAGCTGAAATGCACTTGAAATTCAAAATGCAGAAGGTCTTACTGTTGACGCAAGACATGTGACGCGTATGACAGTTTAGCAGATGCAAACCATGTCACTTGCGTCAGCATTTTGGGACTCACAAATCAGAAAGCGCTCCCTAAACTTTCTCTCTCCCGTAATTCAGAACAAAAAGTCATCCAGTTGTAAAGAAATCAGGTGGGTGCCAATGTTTCCCACCATCCCGTGCAGGCCTTGCAAGTGTGAGAACAAGGACTTCGTCTTGGAGGGAAAGGCTCGGGGAACCGGAGCTCATCACACCAGAGATTTCAACCGCTATGTCTTGGTCTCACTGAGAGATATCATAAGTGGTTTGTAGTTTCAGATACATCTTTTTCATTCTTTTTCATTTTGGGATAATGATCCCTAAATACTGTATTGATATTTTTGATAGGGGGTTGAAACCACCAACCGAAGCCAATCTTGGCATATAGACAGCCTCCGTGTCAGGCTCCTGAATGCGCGGTCTTCCTGGGCGAGAGGTACTTTCCCAACACGTTGCCTCCACAGGTTCGCGACCACTGTCACGGGATGAGAACCGAGAGAATCATTGTTGGTACAAAGGCGCTCCTCGTTCTAGCTTTTCTGCAGCGTCTCAAGATTGCAATCAAAGGCATCATAAACTCCCAAGTAGACGGACATTATAAACTCTCTGTTTGTCACAGAAAAGTGTTTTCCTCTTGGATCGATTGAACCGATGTTTGGATCCTCGCAGATATGACTAGCTGAGCCTCCACGCAGCGCAGGAATGCTACTGCCATGAAGCAAACCTGAAGCAATACGAGTGCTCTGAAATTGCTGCTGGAGCGGTTGACACTGCCAGGGCCTGAGATGTCAACGCAGCTTTGGCCAGTTCCGCCAGTTCCCTGGCTGTCAAGTGGTTACTGTAGGATCTTGACTCTCAGCTGTTCATTTGCTACCTGACCTGCAGCAAAATAACCAATGCCTTGGGCCAATCCTTGAGGACAAGGAGAATGGCAAATGCATTTGCCCGGAGGGTACCTTCATCGGTGGTGAAGATCAACAGTGCAAAGATTTCTATGGTGCCCACCTCTTTCCCAAGAGGCACCGTCAGGGTGTGGCTGAGAATCTCACACAAATGGGGATGATATCTACCAAATCTGTTTGCTGAGATTCCACGGTTTTTTCAAATACCAAATGAAATGACCTAATATTTCTTTGGCATTTCCAACTTTCATAGGTGACATAAGTGGTAAGCCGTACAATAAATATCAATAAATCATATATATCCATAGATCTAGATTCAATCTAGATTTACCTAACGTGTTTTCTCTTCATATGGAGTTTTCTCTTCGTTTATTCATGGTTTGTTTCACACCATACCCTCCATCCTAACCTGGCGCCTGGCGAGATCTGGCGAGGCTGAAGCCTGGGCTGTGCACATGTAGTGCCAATGCGATGCGTCCAGGAATGGGAGCAAGTTCTCGATGCCCGGCGCACGTTACGTACGTTCAACCGAAGTCAAACAACCGAAGTGAAAAATGGAAGTTCAACGTGTTCAACGTGTTTAATGGCTTGGATAATGGCGTGGATGATTTGTTTGACATTGTTTGACCCAAATATGTAGAAGATCTGGATTTCGGCCCTCTAGATGTGAAGAAATTGCACGATCTTTAGTCAGGATTTATTGGAAAACAAGTGTTCCAGGAGTTTCTGGCAGTTGGATGTGGTTGGGTTTCTGACCAGCAAAACAGGCTGAGTTGTGAATGTGTGTGTGGATTTTTGGGGCTAATCACCAAGCGTTAGATGGCTTTCAGAAGAGCTGACGTTTTCATACCTTTTCGACTATGAGGGGAAGGGGGTGAGCAGAATAACCTTCAGCATTGGCCATCTCAGCACTCACCAAGGAGTTGGCTTCGCCACGCCTGTCCTGGCTCTACTGTTGCTGTGGATCATGTGATGCCAGCAGAGTTCGCCAGCCAGAAATAGTGCCGCTCCTGGTACTACTTTGCCGAAAGCCACAACTTGGATGGTTTCGCTGGCTACCAAATGGTCACTACATTGCCCTGACTAATGGGGGGTTCTTTACCCGCGGACCTCAAGCAAGCTCACCCCCAAGTGACAGCCGCAATGATGCATACCGATACCCTCAACAACGGATAGTCAGGTTTTGACCCACCAAATAATGCATAGATATCATTCGCTCAAAGATTTTGACGTGTCATCACTGTTGGTCGATGGGGGTTTCCAGAGTCACTCACATGTCTCGGAAGCTGTTCAACTTTGGCTCATCAGCCACACGCAGTACACCAGCAAGGACTGTCACATGACGCACGTCGCAGATGATTTTCATGTAGTGGATCCGTTGGAGTTTGCCTCGGATGAAACTTGACTCAATCAAAGCTTCACAGAGGCAACAGCAGAATGCAACAGCCATGCCCCACGAAAGGAAGTAGTCTGGCATTTCCAGATGTCACAATGATAGAAAGCGTGCCCTCATTTGTGATCCTATCTCATGTCTTGCTGGCCAGTCTTGTGGATCGCCATTTGATGAAGTTTGAAACTGGTTGCAGTGACTCTGTGCGCGGCTGCGTTTCATCATGGTATTCTGTTTGCATCTTAAAAATGACTACAACCATGTTTGTTATTATGGATGTCACCCAAAATTATCCTGGTGATTGTTGGTTTCGACAGGAGTTTGCTGAGTTCTGGCAATTTTACTGTCGTCATATCAAATCCACACCTGGGGCTGGGGGATGTGCCAGGACCAAGGAGAGTGAGGAGCAAGCTGCAGTTGTTTCATGGCCATCACCTGGGATTGGTTGTAAGGGTACGATGAGCAGCCAAGTGGGCAGAAAACATTGGATTTGCAGGAAGGGAATGCTGGGTACAAAATGCATTTGCAAGATACTTTTTGGAAAAGACACACGCTGCTATTTAATACGTTTGACATGGGCTGAAACCACGAACCAAAAGCAGTTGCCTTTAAATGCTTGCACATTTGGCCAGCTGCAGGAGATTGCCGCAACAGCTGCCACAGTGGTAGTTGGCACGTGCCCAGCTCACAATGACCCCACTGTCGGAACAATCATCAGTGATGATAGTAACATCTTCCACAACATCTTCCACACCTCATGGTTTGTGTCCCACTGTTCTGGGCCATACAGGATCGCGCACACCATTTACATCCATTTGCTGTACTTGTTCCCGCACCGCATATTTTCTGCTTAGATATCTCTAACATGTATCCGAGGTATTCTGACCTTTTGACGGTGAAAAATCCAGCCTTGTCGCACAGGTACGACGGTGGACTGTTGGGTTTCGGTCTGGAAGATGGCGCTGGGGTGCCAAGCCAGCAGAGAAACAGATGAATTTGGCCCCAGACTGCGGAACCAAAAAAGTCACATGTGATGGGCGTTTGCCTTACGGGAAAGCACTGGGTTGTGACTCGGTTTTTGAGTGGAACCACTGGGTTCAGAAGCTCCTTATGTTGAAAGATGCATCTGGGCACAATGAGGATCATCAAACCTCAGTATCAACTCGCATGATTCTTGGACCTCGACATCTCCACTCAATCACCCAAATCTCACATGTTTTGTTTCAAGTTCAAACCCCTAATGTGGGTTTAACATGGTTTAGCATGGTTTAACTTTCATGTTTAGTTGGTGAAGTTCCTATTGTTGTCAGAAGTCCCCGTGCTGTTGCTCCGAGCTGTTGCCATTTCGTGTGGCTCCGAGGCCCAACGCTTTGGCTATGCACCACACGTGGGCTGTGTCAAGGCCTTGCACTGCACCGAGGCGAGGAGACAGCGAACTCACCATGAACGGGTGCGATGCGGTGTGATGGGGTGATATGTTGATTTGTATTGATGAACCATCACTTTGGTGCCCAAAAATCCAGGTGTGGGGGTCTATCACAAAGAATGCGATTTGATTTTGGGCAGAGTTCAAAGTTCAGAGACGGTATATTGAGACTAAGTAGGTGGAAAGTGAAGAATGAACTAGGTGAATTTGACGTGCTTGGCGCTCATCGTAGTATCATGTGACATCTGATTGGGACCCTCATATTTTTCTTTTTTGGTTGTTGAAAATCAGCCGCCCTAACATCCAGCTTGTCAGACCGGAAAGCTGGCGACCGGTGCCACCGACAATGCTGTTTCTCGGTGCAGCATTCAGATGTGACTCCCTCCTTGTGTAGCAACAACTTGCGGCAATAAAACTGGTTGGTTTTCAAGAATGTGGAGAGACATAAACATATTCAATGTTGTTACTTGAAGTGGCACATCTCAGCTTCAATCGCCGGCCTATCACGAATACTTGTTGGGCTCTAGGCGTCTGGATACCAGATAACCCCAACCTAGAATTCACCAATGCAGGTGGGGTGATGACCAAATTCAAAGAAGCAGGAATCATACAACAAATCGAAATCAGAAATCGTCCCCAATAGATTTTTCAAAAATTCTACCGATCATCCTGAAAGTACATGTCACGTTGCAGGAGACCTCCTTTGATCATGCAGATTTGCTGGTTTCAAACCTGGTTGCACGAAAGACACGGTCCCACACGGATGAAGCACTTCAGAGCCAGCCAAGTGAACAGCGAAGACTCATCCATGGTGATCCCGACGTTGATAGCTCCCATTCCCAGGTGACCTGAGTCTTTCAGTGACTAGATTCTGATGCAGCAACATATGGGTGTCCAAAAAAAGCAGTATCCTTAGAATCCAGTGGTTTGTAATCTCATTTTCCCTTCCAAAATTGTTATGAATTGGGTTTTTAATCTGCAATGTTTATCTGTTTTTCACAAACCCAAATCCTTGGTAAAATCTTTGTCTTCTGCGGCTCTTTAGGTTCGACTCTTTGACCTTGCGAAGGGAGTGGAGATGGGCGAACTCCAGGAGCACGAGGAGTGGATGTGGAAGTCACATCGTTTGGGATGGTTTTGGTGGTCAAAATGATGGATGGGTCGGACGGGGTTGTCTGAGTTGTTGGTTCAGTGGGTGGATTGCGCCTTGATTCTACCATCCAACATACCCAAGCTATGATGTGGATTGATGTTGTTCACAAAACTCTCCCCAAATAGCTGGTAGGTTTTGTCCCGCGTTTCCCAATGGGAGGACTCTGTGTCAGCGGTGCAGTTCTGGGGGTCGAACCTCATCACTGGCAGCAGCGATGGCCAGGCACGGGGTCTCTTTTGGTGCGGTAGAAGATGGCAGTGATCCCTAGACAAAGTGGATTAATTTGTGGAAACAAAGGATGATTTTAAAATATTTTAAAATTGTGGGGATGTTTGAATGACCATCAAAGGATCCAAAACTTTCAGGGATGTACTTTTCAGGGTCTAATTCGATGGGCAAAATTCAGGTGAAATGTTTGTCATTTGTAAAAAGTCTTTCAAAATGTGGAACTCTCATTGTATGTTCAGTTACCTGTCTGTCCTATGAGTGGAACGGTTCCCGCTGACAACAATCCTTGGAAAGACACGTCTCGCATCTGTCAACCTCCCAGGTGTGCATCTGGCGCTGCGGTGACTACGAGTGCCACCGACACATTCCAAAGCAACTGTCCCAAATGGTTGGCACTTCCCCCAGTGTTGATGGTAAATGGTGATATAACGAGGAAAATATTAATATTCAGATATATTCAGTATTCCTTACAAACTTGGAATCAGTGGAGAAATCAAGCCACACTCTTGAACATTTCTTCCCCGCTCCACAAACATACCCAATTGGGAATACCTTCTTGTACTGGGCCTGGAAAGCTTTGGAGCATTAGTATGATCTCCTATCCAAGGGAGATGGGAGTGACAATGGGTTTTAAATGTCCATCAAAGAATGTTTCAAAGCAGATGATCGTAGATGTTCATATTGATGATAGATATTCATAGTGTTGCTGATTCCGTTGGAGATTAAAAACATGTTGAAACCACCAACCTCGCAGGTCAATCCCTCGTTGCCAGGCTATTGCTGAAGTTTCGAGGTCACAAGGCCTCAGCAGTGTGGGATTGGTTGGAGCTGGCAGTGGATAGAAACCAAGGGATATTCATCCCAAAAAGTACAAAGAAATCAGAGGTCCAAGTAAGGATTGATGGGGGTCGCAAGTATCCAAAAGTGTTGGCACCAAGTGAAGGCTTGGACTGGGTAGGTGGCCCCTTGGTTTGGTTGGGGTGCGGAAGTGGATTAGTACACACGGTCTGATACCATTGAATGGTTTTGGGCCAAACCAAAATTTGACGCGCACTACCCAACTGACCCAACTAGCTGCACTCTGATTCTTGGTGCTTGAGCAGGATTTCTCCAATTCGGATCCCTAATGGCCTAGCAAGCTGACAAGGAAATACTCCGGGAACTTTGGGTTCCCAACGCTGCAAGACTCAACCAGACCCAAAATTCCCGGAGCCCTCCGATGGGACGAACATTTCGTTGACCCTCGCAGGCAGCAGTCACCTGCCTGGCTGCCGGGGAGACTCAGGGCATCGCTGGTTAGTTCGTTGCGTCCATTGACCATGGAACTTCAGCCAAGAATCAATGGCTGATGATTGATTGTCCTTAGCATGTCTTAGCCATCATCATCCAAACTCCCATGTTTTGATGCTGATGCTGGAACTAGAGAGAATTGATTTGAAGGCAGGCGAGGCTTTCCCCCTGCAACCGCATATGGCTTCAGCGCCCACGCAGTGGCTGCTAAGATCCATCCTTCTGGTCGGATGATGGCAAGTGCGATACTAAGATAGCGGCTGGAATTGAAAGGTATCCCAAATCGAAAACAGGACAGGTGGAGCTGAGCGTAAAACCAATGCCTGAGGGGTTTGCAAATCTTGCAACACATCCAAACGAGTTGATGGCAACGCCTCCGGGGGGTGGGTGGCGTTGAAAGTCAACTGAATCGTTCAGGTGCAGGCCGCGACCAGCGAATACAACTTTGGGTCCCCAACTCAGTCACGGAGCTTCCAGATCCATCAAGCTCTGTGAATCTTCCAAACTGCTATCCAAAGGTGGAGGTGTTTCCCAACCTGAGGTATTCTAGGAGCTAACCTGCGCTAAGAATTGCTCAATCCAAGTAAAGAGCCATGAAGACCTCATCCACTGGAAAAACGTGTGAACAAAAAAATGATAGATCATGGGGATTGGGCTTATCCCTCCACTTGAGGAAATGTCATCGATCTAAAGTCCAAGACGCCATGAGTCGCTGGTCATTTCAGGATCTCATGCGGGGCACCAGCGCCGCACATCTCTCCGTGCCGGAGGCGGTGGAGGCTGCGAAGTCGGGTGAGTCTTCCTGGGCACCTTACTGGACAAATTTGAGAATACTATAAACATTGATATATGATATGTCGATCATTATTTGGGATAGAATATGACAAGAAAATCTTGGAGGATATACCCATTGATTTGCTTTGGATCTCACACAAACTATCCATTTTGGGGTTGATAACTTGAACCCACGTGATGAATAACAAGAATGTATATGTATTGTCAGGGTATGTGGTGATGAGCTACCCATTTTACGAGGTTATGAGCGACACTGATGAAGCTTTCCACATCTGGCCCACATGCATGAACTTCAAACCAAGTTGGTAAATCTGAATGCATATGAACTAATGTGGATGAGAGGGGATAGATGCCAGCAGGTTTGAACGATTATGACTGAGTCGGACGAAAGCAAACCTGATGTTAAATGCATTATTCTCCTTGTCAAGCCGTCGTCGATTTGCCAGGTCTTGGACTGGTCGCCTGATGGCAAGAGCATCGCCTGCTTAAGCCCACGAGAGCTGGTGGTTGTTGAGGTAGCACGTGGGAGGATGTGGGAATTTCCCAAACTTGGGTCAAAAACAGCCCTGTTAAGCTGGTCTAGTCTAGTTTTAATGACGAGCCCCTACCGTCGGAATCCGAGGGTTTTTTCTTGTTTGGCGACTTGTCATATGGTGACGCCCGTATTTTGAATCATGGCTCATAAATTTTGACCCAGGTCGGTTTGAAAGCTTCGGCAGATCCAATTGCTTCCAAATTTCGGATTGGCAAATCCGCCTCTTCAGCTTGAAAGCGCAAGACTTCCTCAAAATTATCTTCATACTCCACACTTGATCTCGTTGTAATTTCTGGGCTGAGCCCACATTGCCTGCCGGCAGGTGACTTCCAATTCGGTGGCATCCTACAAGGATCCCAACTCGGCCTTGGACTTGGTGCTGATTTGGAAGATTCAAAAGCTTCATTTCTCGCACTTTTGAAAGTACCATTGCGAAAGTTTTGTAGAGAATGTTCTTTCAGGATCTTTCAGCTGGTGAGGACTTTGGGCCTGTCCGTGTAATGCACCGTAATACACACTTAGAGTGGTGGGAGCCATGTTGCGGTGCTCTTCCAAGGCGGGCTTCATGAGGGTAAGCCTGGCGCACGACTCAGCGACAGCACATTGTCGAAGTTTGGATGAGAAAAGAGAGTTTTGGATCGTTTTTGTTCCCCAAATTGTGTATTCGCGCGGCTTCAGTGAAGCTGTCAGTCATGGAGCCAATCACTATTGTCTTCCAATCCTTCAGTCACCGATCATTCGGTCACTTGTTCAGTCAGTCAGTGATTGTGGTCTCAGCAAGAATGGCATGATGGCCCCAAATATCTCGTTTTTCTGGGATGGGAGGCACCCTGTCATTGTGGTCGGTGAAGATCTCTTTTTGACACCGTAGCAAAAAGTTCTGCACAGAACTCCCGTAGTAGTCAACAACACCGGGGCAGAAGCGGAGAAATCACAGATCTCTCATTTGTGCAATTTGAGCAGCCAAACCCCCTTCCCTTTTCTTCTTTGGTGTCAATAGGTCCTGGAAGGTCCAGGGTTTGTTCGTGTTTCGATAGCGCTGAGACAGCTGTGGCCTGGTTGTCGTCACAACTGTTGCCATCTTAGACCCTAGGAGTTGCTGCTGCACGCTTCATCTTTTTGCATCTTGAACACCTTGGAAGATATGTCCTTTTGCCGCTGCATCCTGAGGATAGCTCTCGGTGATGGGCGTGGACTTGTCCAAATCTTCAGAAAAGATGCTGAAACGCTGACCCAGGCCTTTGCTCGAAAGGATGGTGCTCCCTACCAGTTCTGACAGTCCGAAGCCACTGCCAGAAAAGATTCATTCTGCTTGCATGACTGTCATCATCGCGAAACTTGTTGGATGTTGCAAAGCTACCATCCCCACCTTCCAGCGCGAGGTGTGCAAAGTGCCTCGGGATGATGTTCCAGGCCGCATCAAAGCGTTGCTGAAGGTGGATTCCACTCTGCTGGTAGGCGCCACTGCCATGTCCTTCCGAATCGGGCAGATGGGTGCCGACATTGGAACCCGGAGAAACCCACCGGACAAACGGATGGTAGCAGGACAGTTTCAACAGAATGGAGGAAGAACAGACGACGACCACGATGATGATGGCGGTGATGGGTGATGGTTGGTGAGGAATGCTGATGACGATTGCATGTTTGACTCATGGTGAATAGTGGATTGGACAGTGGAGTCGTGTCCTCAAGTCACTCCTCCAGGGCCTTCCCATGGCAGGTTTAAGCACTGGCCAAGTGGAGGCACAACGTCGGACTCGTTAGGCAATCAGGCCCAAAGGTTGGCACTGCAATCATTGGTGTCCTAATGAGTGATAAGATGTATCTCAAACATCAAGTGATATCCAAAATGCACGATTGAAGAACTCAAGTGCGAATTTCCCTCAGTCGTAGATTGTGATCCATGCCCAAAATCTGTTGGACTGTGCTCTGCAATGAGGCTTTGCATTGTGTGAAGGGTTGTTGCATCTTGCACAACTACTGCTGTGATACATCAAAAAGAATACACAACCAACTGATACCAATTACATATCTCCTAGTCCCTTTGTGGCTGACCTTTTAACAGCCGGAGGTGTGGAGTTTTAACACCAAGGCAAGCTTGGGCAGCGCATCGGGAATCGCTGAATCGCCATTGAGATGCGACAGATGGTTTGATTGTGCAGTCACTAGACCCTCTTTCTGCCAGGGAACCCTTCAAGAGACCCATTTCAAGAAGCTTCGTGTCGTTGACACCAAGCCACTTGCCTGCCACAGTTGTCATGGGTCTTGGACGATGGCACGATGGCAGCTGTGAATTGTTGCAGAAAGGGTCAAATTTTCAGATGTGCACTTTGAATGATCTTGGTGTTTCAATAGCTGGCGTGATCAAATTAAGGTGACATAGGGCGTGAAACCAGTACCAAAAAAAACTTTGACCCCAGATTCAAAACTGTTTGTCCATGAGCCCACGTCGCCGGTCAGATAGCTTGGTTTGCACCCCGACCTGTTGAAGTTTGATGTATAAAGATGTGGAAGTTTGAGCCCAACAAGAACGGAAGCTTCCATGCCAGTGAGGAGCCGCCTCACCTGTTTGGCTGTTTGGGCCCCGGGCTCCTCTGAGGCCGGCGAAGGGTTGGGAAGATGCGATCCGAACACTTTGGACGGTTTAAAGGTTTCCCTTTGAAAGCTTGTCCCATCAAAAATAGGTTGGGTAGGTAGGGCCTACACGGGGTGTGAAAGAAGTGGTTGCTCATGGACCTTCACGATGTTGGCAATCCAAATTGTTGAGGACGGCTGATGTCGACCTTGTTTCTGCATGCAGTGAAATGGACTGGCCATGGGCCTCATGCCAGGGCTGTGCGTCTGATATCTTGGGGCAACATGCACCAGATAGGTCGAAGGAAAAGTATGTACATGCTACACGCGCATATGGAAAGTGATGCACTGTGCTGCAATGTCATTGCCTGCATAATCGCCACATACATACAACCATGCTCTACACAGCCACTGCACCTTTTCAGGTGGCAGAAGCTCTAGCCACTGGTGCAGGTGAGGCTTCAGATTTGGGGGGGCTTCAGCCGCTTTGGATGATCCATTTGTTAACGCCGCTGGCACCCACCTTTCTCCACCAGCAGTGGCAGACTGAACCGCCAGGGAAGAAGGCGAAAAGAGCAGGAAAGCCAGCGCAGAACCCCAAGACCGGGCAGCCGGCGGAAAAACAAAAGGCCGAAAAGCGGCAAGGCAAGTTGGCTGGAAAGCTGAAGAAGAAGCGTTAGCTTGTAGACCATAGCAACTTGATGGATGAGGACTTTGAAGTTTGTAAGGACAAGACCCTCAGAGGAAAAGAAAAATATCTTGAGCTATCTCAGACTTGTTGAAAAGGACTGGTATTCACCCAAAGTCTTCTCTCAAAAACGGGGCAAGCCGCTTCCATCATGGTTGGTGGTGCCATTTCTCATTAGTTTCACCACAGTCGTTAGAGACACCGCGCCATGTGGTGAAAAGAGGGCTGTGCCATGGAATTGACGGATTGCAGACAATAATCAATGAGGTGTTACCAACAAAGTCTAGATGTTCACCGCCAATGAAACCCACCGAAATCGTCCATTTCAGCGCCATGGGTTTGGGGGGTGCCAAGTATCCATTCTCTGGAATTTCGATTACTACATGGTGATTGATCTTTGCTTGAGAAGATGGCTGCAATAGCCCGGATTGGGTTGGAACTAGGAAACCTGTTTTTGCACGGTTCAGGTGTACCACCTGGCATTCCCATTTGGTACCACGAAGGATGAGAAGTTGCCATGGCTCATAGCAGCTGCGCCCGCCTCTGCAGGCAGCCAAAGCAACCGCACTTGAGCAAAGCTTTTGCGGGCGCCTATAGGTTTGATAGTTTCAAGTTTCTGCAGGCTCTTTCTGGAATGCCAGACCGCATGTGAGGCAGTTTCGTTTGACGTCCACTTTGTGAACCATGTTTGTCACATTCTGCCTAAAAACAGCGACAATGCTTTAACTAGTTTCATATCTTAGTGTTCAGTGTTCTAGATATTCCTCCATCGGTTTCACATTTCATAGATGGTTTCTTACCACTCGGCCGTGTGAGCCATCTTCCAACCCCCTGGGCTTTTGTGCTGTGTTGTGGGCTGGCATGCGTCTGGAAGAGCTGCCTCACATTTGCAGATGGAAGAAAAAGTCATGATTGGGAGGCAAGCTGGATCGCACCAGTGAAGGAAGAGGGGAAGAGTAGCTGACATACTTCATCAACGTACATTTTCAAGAGAAGCTCAATTCATGTCCCTGTTCTGAAGAAATTGACAACCTTGTGAAAAGGTGTTCTTTCCAAAAAAAGATCGTTTGCTAAGGGAATTAGCATGAATCAACGTCAGTCACAACAAAGCAACACATGCTCGTCAAAGCTCCTCTGAGGCTGGAACCAAGGCTGCATATCACGAACTGCTGCAGCTGCAGGAGGGGCTAAATTTTACCGGTGCGGCTTCAGCTTGGTGTGCGGGTGCAACATGCGGAAATCCTCAAGTTGCTTTGGGTGAAACCGGCAGTTCAATGAATGTGGCTGTGGTTGCGGTTGTTGCTGCTGACATTGTTCGTGGTGGATATGATTGAATGTCCTCGTTTATGGCATGGGGTCTAGAATATTTGGCTTAGTCCTCAGCGTAGCTACATTTGAAAGACCCAAAACCGAAGCCGACATGCTATAGGTGTATTTGTTGCCTTTCAGACGTGCTGCTTCCTTTGTTTCTCAGCTATACTGAAATGGAAACCGGCCAAAATCAAACTAATTGAGAGGAGGATGTTTCCTCAGATGGTGCCCTCGACCTTGTGGGCTTTCCACAGTCTTTGTAGTTCCCACGGCAGTGCTCCAATTCCCTTGCAGCCGCTTGACGCACGGCCGCTGGGAGGAGCGTTCGAAAAAGCTGACAAGGGTTCGTGGGGGTCCTAGCGTAGGTTCTCGAGAAAACAGGCTTTGAAAGCCAAATGGTTTCAATGCACGGCGACAACTATAGTAGGTGGTCTTCAGTTGGCTTCGTTTCAAGTTTGCAATAAGGTTGTGCCCATAATAAAATAGTTAATTTAGGCTCTTGATCCTCAAGTACTATGCATGTGATGGGAGGATGAATGTTTCTTGGCCGTGTACAGTGTGCACCACTGCCGTTCACATTAGCTTTCTTTCTTTGATTCATGAATTTGTCACCACGCAAGCACCTTCAACACTAGGACATATGCACACCCCAGATTTCACCCTAGAAGCAGGAGCACACATAGCGCCCCTAAACGGTGCGATTTTCCAACATGCCCACCATTTGGCGACCAGGGGAAGAATTGGAGCAACGGAGCCACCTCCGGCAGAAGGGCGTCGCCATTCAGGCCCGATTTTGGTGACAGAATGACTGATTTTTTTTCGTTTGGCTCCTGGTGCGGTAAGTAGGAAAATGCAAAGTTATACATCTGAGCGAAAACATGCATTTCGCGCTTCTCGGCTTCTCGCAATCTCTTCAGCTATATGCTTCAATGCATTTTCTCTTTCCGTCTCTTCCATTCTCAGGTCAGTGAAGGTGGCAAGGGTAAGCCGGCCCAGTACAGATGGCTTGCAGAACGAAAGCGTTAGTCCTGGTGGTCCGCGGTCTTGCGACCTTTCAAAGCACCCTTGGTTTGAACCTCACTCAGGCGTACGCGGCAAAAAACGATTATAGTTATGGCATGAACGCTTCATAGATGCTGCACAAAGATGCCTCCCAGCAAGATTGGGTTTTGGATTTTGGGCGAAAATGTTGGAGGACCTTTGAATGGGATATGACGGAGCCAACCTTTTTCCTATATCAGCAATCAGCAGCCAGAATGTCAGTAGGGCAGCTGTGGCTAGCACAGAAAAAAGGGTGCCCAAAAGCAATACCTTCTTGTCGAGTTGATATTGAATGAATAAGATATATTGTTTTGAATATTCCTATTTATATTAATTAGTTTTCAAATGTCTATGCTACCTTTGGTTGAAAGAGAACTGTTTTCCGATAATTTTGTCGGTGCTGGCTAATTTCATAGCTAACATTCTAAAAACAACATTTAATATATTTTAAGGAAATTAAAATGGTTGAGCGACGATGCGATAAGGATTGTTTATGGTCGAAGCGGTTGTTGTTTTTGTTCTTGCTTTTTCCGGAATGTGTAGCAAAGGTTCCCATTTCTTAAGGGTGTGCTCGCCAGACATTGCACAACCGCTCGCACCGTCTGCAACCGTCTGCAACCGGTCGCGTGAGGGCCCTCTGGCCGTGCCTTCAACGGCTTCTGCAAAAGCGGTTTTTTCCCGAATGCGTAGCAAAGGGTTCTCGTTTTACCTTGGGGGTCTGGGGGTTGGACTGTGTTCGTTTCATGTGGCTTTGCCGTCCGTCTGCGTCNGCGGGCGGAAGGCCGTGTCTATGGGGGAAGCCACAAAGGTGAGCATGTTTTGGACGTTTCAAACGTGTCGAAGTATCGTTTCGTGTGGCAGGCGTGGCACTTTGTGACATGCCAACATGTTTCATGATATCGTAGCCTCGTGTTCGTTTTGGCGGGCGGAAGGCCGTGTCTATGGGGGAAGCCACAAAGGTGATCATTTTGGAGACGTTTCAAACGTGTCGAAGTATCGTTTCGTGTGGCNGGGGGAAGCCACAAAGGTGATCATTTTGGAGACGTTTCAAACGTGTCGAAGTATCGTTTCGTGTGGCAGGCGTGGCACTTTGTGACATGCCAACATGTTTCATGACGTGACGAAAGTCGTTCCGTGTGGCAGGCGCAATACTTTCGCGTCGTTTTGAAAAGCTGCGTTTCATTTTTCGTGGCAGGTGCAGTACTTTGGA
>BGPT01000138.1:434868-452196 GCA_003297045.1 Symbiodinium sp. clade C Y103 | reverse complement strand
CACTCCCCTGCTGAACATAACACTGAGGAATTTCACAAAAATAAGGCAAAACAAGCAGCGAGTAGAAGTTTTACCTCTATTCAGAGGATACACACACACACACACACGCGTGTATAAAAAATGCATATATATATATATATGTTTGTAATGTATATATATATATGTGTGTGTGTGTGCAATGTGTATAGATATATATATATATATGTATAATGTGCATATATGTATATATATATATATATGAGCCGCGGAACTTATTTGGTACATAACGCAATTGACGGGGTGTTCCTACCTCGTTCTCCAATCCTGTAGCGTTTTTTGGGGTCTGTCCTCGTTTTCCAACGCCGCACTTGTTTCTAATGGCTAAATGCTTTATATGCGATGCCTACCTCGTTCTCGGGGTGTTCCTACCTCGTTTTACAGCCAAATTATGATGTTTCCGACAAACCAGGGTACGCCCCAATACTACTTTCCATTTAAACAAATAAAAGCCATCGCTCATATGTGTGTGTGTATTATACCAGACAGGTAGACATCGAGAAATAGTATACAGACATGTGCACATAAGTTCAAATCCAACTTGTATCATCTATATAGTATGGGTTCAATTTGTCTTGTTGTTACTGACTCCTTTCACACCTGTTGCAAGAAAATGTCTGCTCAGCAAAAATGTGTTTTTCTCGAACGCATATGGACGCAACAAGGCTGGCTAAACTAAGCTGCCATGCGCAACAATATCAAACAATAATGTCTAGGCCCTGTAAATTAAGCAATAATTTATTGCAGTGATTTGACCAACAAAATTGTACAATTTCTAGATTTATAACCTGCCAATAACGATCTAATCACCAGATTCATTCCCAGCACCCGCTGCCTGCAGCTGCTGTAGTCACAGCTTGGATCTTTGGGCACAGGCCTTGGTGCATTTTTGGTGCTTGAAATCCCCAGTTTTTCTTCCCCCGTAACTATGGAAAATCACCATTTCTAATGGGTAAAACAAGTATAAATGGCCATGTTCAATAGCTATGTTTACCAGAGGCTACCACTTTTTCGTGGTTCTAGCAACCCCCAAAAAGATAGAAACGTATTTCCAGGATGGTAGCTCGATGATGGTTCCTCAATAGATCTCAATACTTCCCAGGTTTCCAATTTTTCCATCTTTTTGGGGCGTTGCTATAAACCATGTCGAAACACAGTCAAGCCCATAAGTTTCTCAGAGCCATCCTTGTGTCTATTGAAAAAATTGAGGAATTGAATCCCAATCCCGGTGAGGAGTTTTGTAAATCATCCCAATGTTTGAGATCAATCCCCCGTATTTAAAGAAAACATATATGATATGTCCATCACCTATCCCACTATTCAGGATCAATCCTCCGTACTAATAATTGACCATGTTTGACCACAATTATACTGCACATCTCGGTGTTAGTCCTCTATATATTTACTTTCGTTGTCTTTCATTAATCATTCAATATGGGACATTCCATATTCATCCATAGTTCATCTTCTCCAGGATGAAGTATATAGACGGTTGCAAAACATATTGTTTCTGTGAACCCACATGTCACATGTATCCCGATGCATCCAATGAACTCAATACTCCCTTTGCCAACTATCTTCTGGCAAATGTTTGGAGTTCCCAGACGGGAAAGCAGACACTCACACAATACATATATATATATATACAGTATACATACTTGATCATGCTTGTGTGTGCAAACCTACTTGTAGGTGTACACCTGCTAAATATATATATATATATATATACAATATGAATAACAACAACAAAAATAATCCAAACAATATATCATCATTATATGTAGTATATCTATATATATATATATGTATATGGCATATATCTGCAAATGTATATATATATATATATCTATCTGTGTGCGTGTATGCCTATAGGAAAATCCAGATTTCAAAATCTTGGAACTCCTTCATGGAGTCCTCGCTGCAGATCCAGTTTGAGCTGGTGGCGTGGCGGACCATCCTTGAAGAATCGGAGAGGAATATCCTGGCAACGCCCAGCGAACGGGTGCGCGTGTGTACCACAGCGAACGACCTAATCAACGGGAATCGCATACAATATGTAGTTGACCCAGGATATCTTAACACACAAGAACGGGATATTAAGCAACAAACATGAGAATATCATCCAAAAATGATGGATGGTTGATGGCTGATTTTTCCTGGTTGGTCAAAAGTCGGGCGTTACCCAGGAGAAGTGATGTCAGTTGCTACTAAAGTGGCACGCCCGGGATTAACTTTCATCCGGGGTTAACATGAACATCATGTTCTCATTTAACATCTTCCAACATCTTCCAACGGCTTCGTGCTTCCAGCACAGCTCAGAGTTTTCGGGCAGGCCCAAAATGTATGAATGCCAAGTTTCCTTCCAGATTTTTCATTGTTTCCGATTTCTTCCTCCCAATTTCCCAACGAGCCTAATTTTTCGGATGTCCCCTCCATAAATATAAATGCCCCTAAGTTTTCTCCCAAACTCCGGTTTTGAAACAAATGTCCACATGTTTCATTGACTTTCCCTAAATATCTAAAAAGGCCCGTAATCATCCGTAAACCACCATAAACCACCCATATTTTGATGGTTTATACCGCCCATTTACGGCAATGTTGGGGATAGTTCGTTATTGGGTTTACTATTGTTTTCCTAAACTATTCCCTGTACAATAGAACTAAATGTAGTTATAGTAAATCACCACCACTATATCTATACACATAATTAAATAAATATATATATACATATGTAAATATAAATTGCTATGTATATATATATATGTATATACATATATGTATATACATATATATCATTATTTGAAGAATATGAACCACCATTCAGATATCCTCATTATGATTATATATATGTATATATACACCATTAATCACCAATAATGACAAAGGGTATCGATATGATAATCTATTTATATTGGTATCACCTTTATACGAATCACCATAATAGGAATCCCCATCATTGACCTGTTTCTCCAAAAATGTCCACCTGGCGGCAGCGGCAAGGACTGCAGGCGCTGGCTGTGGCAGAGCGGCAATGCCAGCTGGCCCAGCTCCTGAAGGAGCGTTGTTTTCAGGGTCTTTTCGGCCATTTGAATGGTGATTTTAATGAAGTTTAATAAGGTTTAATGAGGTTTGATGAGGTTTAATGGTGTTTAATGGGGGTTAATAGCGGTTTAATTGGGGTTTAATTGGAATTTACTTGCGATGCAACCAGTTTCATTGTGATTTCATGATTTCATCCTTTCCCTATGATTAAAGTCGCCCACATATTTTGTCTCAAATATGGGGCTTTATCCCCTACCAAACCTTGGCTTCTCAGGGGGTCTAATATTAGAAGAAAAACGGATTTTGGTGGGTAGCCACCTCAATTCATATTGTAGTCGGGGTCTGTTAATCCGGGGTTGACATTAATCAGGTACATGGTGGTTCACCCCAGTAAATGGACGCAAGTGGGTCGTAACTGCAGTTACCAGGCAATGCCCGGCACACGCCGGGGCAGAAGTTCCGAGAAGAGGACATGACTATAGGAAGAAGATGGCCTAGAGGAAAATGTGTTGAGATGCAGAAGCAACGAGGTGTTGAAGTTGTGAGGCGCGTCAACGAATGAGCCAAAGGTCGTTGAGATGCCAATGAGGTGACATGAAAGAATCCATGCACGACTGACTGAATGAATCACTGAACCAGTGAATCGATGAATCAATGAACCAATGAAACAATTAATGTGTGAAGCGATGAAGAAACGAAGCAATGAATGAATGAATCAGTGAATCAGCCAATCAATGAATCAATGACTCAATGAATGAAGGAATGAGCGAATGAATGAGTTGATGGATCGGGTGGATGGATCGATGGATAAGTGAGCCTTTGCTGAGCTATCTACCCTGAGCTACCTCTTCGCTGGGGCACCTCTTATCAGCTACTTCTTCTCTGAGCAGCCGCTTCTCTAGGCTACTTCTGCTCTGGGGTGCCTCTGTAGCTTCTGCAACCCACTTCTTCCATTCGCGCGGTCCGCACAATGCGTTTTGCAGCGTCCAGCTGCAATCCCGCTTACCAGGAGCGTCGCAGCATCACTCATGAGCTGCTGCGCGCAGCCCTGCCAATGCGTTCTCACAGCCAGTTGCAAACCCGCATGGCAGGAACTGCGCACCAAACTAAGCCACCTTTGCACATGATTATGGGTGCGGGCTCTTTCATGCTGCTCCAGGACCCTCAATTTATTGCGGTTTTTATGTGAAATCGCTCTCGCTACAGCGTGGTGCACATTTTGCCGACCTCATCTGCCAAAAGTGCCTTGGCATTGCCAATTTTTGACGATTTTTATGTGAAATCGAGCTCTCGCTACAGTCCTGTCCACTTTTTGACGACCTCATCTTCCAAAAGTGCTCCGAACACCTCAATTTTTTAGTGCAAACCGAGCTTTTGTCAGCGACTGTCCCAGATCGAAGCCCGCAACTGAGGAAACAGAGACCCTACTTCGGCGCCGACGGAAACCACTTTACCCGAAAAAGCATAGGGTTTCGCGCCCGAGAGTGTTTTTCACCCGTGAATTCACACGCGCGCAACTCTATAACACACGTGTGATGTTGACATCATGATGATGATGATGATGATGATGATGATGATGATGATGACGATGATGACGATGATGACGATGATGATGATGATGACGACGACGATGATGATGATGATGATGATGATGATAGACTGCCCCTTGACATTCGTCCGTAACTTGGAAGTTTGTGAACTAAACTGCCTTTGATAAATGGACTGAGCCTCTGCTTGTCCTTCTTACAACTGGACTTATAACTGGAGTTGTAGCCCCTTGACTAACTGCGATGCAACTCCAAAGTATTAACCTGCCATTTGAGGACGGTTGAAGCCACCCATTTTTGGTGATTGTGTTTGCCACATCAGGATAAATCAAATACATTCACTGATCTTGTTGGACAAATCAATGGGTTGATATTTTTGTAGTGCTGTTTGGCTATCGTACCATCCCCATCTTTGTTGGACAATACCCTCTGTCAATCTGGCATGACATGGAACATGGCCATGTCACAAAACGGTATATCATCAATTTTCATGGCAAAATTTCCATGGCAGAAATTGCCCTCTGAGTTGTTGGATACCCTCTGGTAATCAAACATTGCCAGAGGCTGGGAACTCCATGGAAATCCACCACACCAGGGGAGATTTCTGCGCCTGCCATGCCTTCAAATCGACCTCCTTCAGCCTCGGAGCCATAGGTTTTGCCGGGGAACCCACGGGGAGCTGGTTGGGTGGTTGGTTGGGGTCAAATCAAAATACAACTGGTGCATAGTTGGGAAAAAGCAAAGTCCAACCGTAGTAAATTCAAACTCAAACGTGACTTGGGAAAGCCAAGGGACGAAGGATATGGCAAGGCATGCAGCTTCGAACGAAAAGTAGCGTGTTGACCCATGGAAGGCCACAAGCTCGGGGTGTCTTCCTGAGTCGTGGTGCTTTGACTCAGAGACTTACGCCATCCAAAAACCCCATTGTTGATGAGTGTTGATGGAAGTTGATGATTGTTGATGCTTGCTGACGTTGATGGGTTATAGTTATAGGGGATCATATTACCCAATTGATTGGTGATTCTCATTTTCCATCCTCAGTTCTTCAAGTGTCACTGACCTGAAAAAACCCTCAGCTTCCTGGCCAAAAAACTGTGACAGAGTCACCGGGATGGGTGGTTTGCAACCCATCCCAAAGAATACAAGTTCACTGTTGCTGATCATCCAAATACACCGGGAGAATACAACACACCTCAATTTCAAGTTGGTTCTAGCCCTCCTGTGAAAATGAAGTCAATGGGGATCAGCATCTCAGTTTTCAGGGATGGAAAATCAAGAAAACGATATATCATCAACCACCCTCCAGGCTCCTTGATTAAGATATATTAAGATAATATTGGTTGCAATCATCGTTATTTGATGGTCCAACAGTTCCCCTCTGGCAATTTAACATAGCTATTGAAAATTGCCATTTATACGGTGATTTTCCAGTTCGCTGTGTTAGGTATCAGAGGGTAGTATTTAATCTAATCCAATTCTCAATCACTATCAATAGATTTTAGCCACTGTCAATCCACATTAATGCCAGATGATTGATAATCCCAGATTGATAATTTGGCCACTATCAATCACTATTAATAGATTTTAGCCACTATTAATCCCAGATTCTTAGGCCACCAAAGGGCAAAATCCATGGCCCATTCGCATCCACCGTTGCTGAAAAAGCATCCGTGGCCTTGTTGATGGCGAAGCCCCATTGAAAGTCTACAAAATACTCCTTGAAGCAACGAAGATGGATATTTGGATAACAGAAAATGAAGGCTTCATATAACTTCCTCCACAAATATGGATATACCTACATATATTATATATACATATATATACATATACACATAATTTCATGACTTTAAATTAGCATATCTTCAATCTATCCGTTTTCAAACCCATGGTCCTGACATTTCTTGGCGTAGCAGCGCTGGGAGTCATCCGAGACGTGACTCGCAAAGGCTGCCAGGCTACGCCAAATGTCATCCTGGAAGCTGCTGAGGCTCCTGAATCTGCGGGGTAACCCAGGCAACCCTCCCATAGGCCATAGGCTCCATTGACATGGGGATTGGAGATGAGGGATGTTGGGGGCTAGGGAATTGGGCAACGGTGTGTTCAAGAGTGTTTGTGGCAACATTGTTCTTGTCCTGTCGGACCTATCGCCAACCTTTCAGCTCAGGGGTCATCCGATATTCCAGCTCTTGCTACTGTGGCAGCTGTGAAAATTACAATCACCTCCCGGCACTGGAATCTCATCCCAAAAGAACACACACCAAAAGACTTGATTCTTAGAAAAAGTTGGTTGCAGTCGATTTTCCCATGTCTGTCCAAGTTCTGCCCCCAAAAAATTATCAAAAATCAAGCCACCAAACCCATCGTTCACCAAGGTGAAATCCCCGGGTCCAGCTTTGTGGCAGGTCCGTCTCGTTGACGGCGGCTGGAAGTGCAAAGGGAGAAACCTTGGTCAGGTGCCAGCAGACTTAGTCTTCAGGTGGGGGGGTTCAATGATGGGTGTTGATTAATACCCTGGGGGAACTAACATAGCTACTTATTGAAAACCCATGGATTCCGTAGGAACTTGAGGACTACTAACATATAACAAGCCGAAAAAATAGAAAAGGAGAAGCCTACTGACCTACTGGTAATTCATGGTCATTTGGTGAGTTCATCAATTTTTGGCGGACTTGCCAACCGTAAAGGGGAAGATAATGGGAATACTTGTAATTCCTATGGTGATAAAAACATCCAATCCAATCAGACAAAGGAATGCCCAGGATCTAGAATATATACAGAATCATAAAGGATAAACCAGACATACAAACTAACTCACCCCCATCTCATCGGCTCCCAGCACCCATCAATGGATTCTCCAGGCAACTCGTTTCTGCAGAAAGACATAGTTCAAGTCCTGCATCTTTGTCCAAAAACTATCGCCGCCTGGCGGAGTTGAATGGGGCCCGCCCCCCCACATTTACAGTGGAGATTCCCGACCCATCATCCCTTCAGGCCGACCCCTGGCCTGAAGATCTTAGATCGCAAATGACCTCATGGTGCATGAAAGATATGTGAACCTGGGAATATGGGTGTCTGAACTGAACATTGGGTATACATGGGCTGGGTATACCACCGATATTGATCATATTGCCAGTTTAATCTGGAGAAAATGCTGATCAACCAGTGGATTTAGGGCTGACTCAAAGAAAAATCCGACAAACGCGTCTCTTCGCGATCAGCAGTGGCAATGCTGGCAAGATACATGAATCTGCATCTCCAGATCAAAAATATCCTGCGCACCCGGGTGAGCTCTAGGCACCCGTCCCAAGATGCGATTCACTCAGGAATGGCAGTTGGGGGGAGTTACAGAAAATGCGTAAACAGGTTGTATATATATATATATATACAATTATATGCATGTGTCTGTATGATACTGTATACATATTATATTCGATTGCCTTTGCAGTGGCAAAACCATGGCAAACAGCTTTAGGGGCTATGAACAAGATGTTCCTTTGGAAGTGACGCTGTGAACAAGAAATGGAGCACCTTGTCGTCGGATAACTGGAGGGCAGCTACGTGATGATGCCGATCCGTGAGATAAAAGTTGCCTTGTCCGAGCACCTAGGGGACTCACGGGCAGGGTGCACGAAAGAATGGGCAGGGGCATGGCTGGGCATACCCTACAACATGACATTGCTGGAAAATCCTTGATAAATGAGGTTTTAGTGCAAAAAACAAGTATAAATGACTTTCCATTCCCACGTTTGATTACCAGAGAGTGACTTTTCTTGGTGGTGCTTTCAGCTTAGCTTTCAAATATGAGTCAAGGATCATCATCCCAGGTGGAGATGTTGGTTGGTGGCTGATCATCACATCATGCTGGTATAGATTCCTCCCGATTGTTGCCATTGAAGGCATCTAGTCTAGTTCCAGAATTCCCCACACAAAAAGAATCCTGCGCAGAAGTTGCAAGAATCATCAGCAAAGAAAGATGGTCTCATCCCAAGTATTTGATGATTTGATATGGTTTGATGAGGGTTTAACTACCCATAACTAGTTTGCCCACGATTGGGGTTTGGAGTCCCAGTGATGAGCAGGCCATGTCCCTGTGTCCGAGTTGCCACCGGAAACTGGTCCTTCCTCGGGCCGTGGTACAGCCAAGAGGGCCATGGGATGCTGGTTGTATGATAAGAACACCGTTGGAGATGGTCGAAGGAAGCAAATGGTGAAAGTAAGCAAAACTAGATGAGGAGTTTGCTACGTACACCAAATTCTACATTGTATCATAATATGAGCATATGTGTAGTGCATTTATAAGTTTACGATATATTATGTATATAGTGGGTTCGCAGGATGTTTCATTCCTAAAACGATAGCTAAAAAAGGGCAACCTTATTTGTCAACCTACAACAGTACATACAACAAAGACTAGCAACGGGATGCAACAGGCGCCCAGGTCAAAAGGAATAACGCACGCTCTCCGAACGGCAAGCATCTTCAACTCCTTCTCTGCATCCTTTTTTGATGAGTAATGCTTCTCCTGGTAGCTGCTGAGAAGTCGTCACTGGCCGACACACTCTTGCACACGTCAGAAGTTTGTCATTTCCATCTCTCAGTTCAAAGGATGCCGAAACCCCTTCTTTGCCCGGCCACATGCCCCCAAGATTCCCCTCTTACCTAAGCCACGAAAAGTCATGGATCAGCCCCTCAGACCCCATCCTGCTGCTGATGCACCCAGGCATATCCCAGCGCCGGCTGGGTGGGCAACAAGGAAGGCCCGCCGTTGCTCAGCTCCTTCCACGTCGCTGTGCAGTCGTCACCTGCCTGGGGTATGGCCAGGCCAGTATGGCCCTGGAGATGGCTGAGATGGCCATTTCAGGCGCTTGCAGGCGTGGAAAGAAGCGGCTCAATTTTGCTTTGAAGCAGAGTCCGACCATTCCCCTCTTTTTCAGGCCAACCCAAATTCTGGCTAATATTTGAAACAATCCCAGACAGAAAACGGATAGTTTTGGGCAGGGTATTGTATTCCTCCCCATTCATTGGAAAAACATGCAATAATCCCACTACAGTTTCCACAGAAACGGCCTGCCTCCAAGCTGTCATAGTCGTGCACACAGTGCTTCTTCTTGTGTCCCAGGGCCGGAGCCCCAAGAGCCAACCATAGTGCAAGCACAAAGCGCAACATGGCAAACTCAAGTTTCGATTGGATGTAACATGGGTTGGTCCAAAGATAGAGCACCCAAAATGAATATACATGAATATACTTTATGTACATCATATATCATTTTGACCATTAAGAATGGCACTTTGAAGGTTAACAATACGCCCCATTTCCGGACGGACTCACAATTGCCGAGACGAGATTGAAGTTCAAATCCACCTCTAAAGTTGGAAACAGATTTGGCTCGGGCTTGGATTGAGGCTAGCAATTTCAAGGGAGGATGTCATAAGTTAGCCTGACTCAGAGGGTCAACCCCCTTGCGCCGCAGGCCGCAGGGCGAAAACGCGAGAAATGACTCCAGCTTCACCAATAGCCTTTGGTTCCCACTGGCGATCAATCCCTAGCCATTGGAAAATGGACAAAAATCCTATGGATCATTGCAAATTTCCGCAGAACATCTGCTCAACAACCTGAGCATCTTGGGGGTCTGATGCCTCAAGCTACCACAAAAGGGCACTGGATGGTGCAGCCACTCGTCCCAAAACATCTTGGTGAAACTCGCGATCAGCTTTCCACAAAAAGATGGAAATAGAAAATCAACAAAACATAAACACCCTCCGTCTCAAGGAGATCCAAGTTTTTTTTGGGCACCTTGGTTTTGGACAAATCCATCTCATTTCAATTACCCTCCAGTAGCCAATCCTGGCTCAATCCCGGCTTGGTGGAAAATTCCCAGTTATATAGTTCGATGATGTGCCCATTAAAACCTCGATTTTTGTCCGTTGCCATGTTTGATTACCAAAGGGGAATAGCAAGTTGAACACGCACATTTTTTCCACTCAGGCAATCCGCTGACCGCCAGGCCTGTGAATCCATTGCTGAATATCTGCCAAATGTTGGCTGCTTTAGCGCACCAAAAATAAGTCTAGTTGGAATCATAATCCCATTCTTGGAGTGGAAAAGAATCCTTGAAACCACAATCCTTGAAACCACCAGAAGTACTTGATATACCGACTATATAGGTAAAATATGGCAACATGGCAAGGTTAGCAGCAGGAAATCTCTGAAACCACCAGCCATCTTTGATGCTTGTAATCATACATAATCATACCCCTTTGGGACACTGCCCATGAATTGTATCATCTGCTGCTCAAAACCCTGTTTCTCATGGGTCAAACTGATGACCCCACAAAAAAATATCGCCCCACAAAAAAATGTTTCCAACAGAGACGGTTTTTCATACTACGGTCAAACATGGCTGGATATGCCAACATAGGGTCTTTGCCTATGGAACATGACGATGTGAATTTGAAGGTTTCTGGTTCAATCTCAGGGGGCTCCCTGCCTAGAACCAGCTGCCCCAACTGGGTTCATCATCGCATTCCTCGATCACGCACCACGTGAACGACGTGAACAAATTGGAATGTGATTTATCTCGACTCAATCGGAATCAAATGGATCCCCAGAATGTGAATGGCCATGAACCCCAACAAACACATGGAACTGGGTGAACTGGGGCTCATTAAATCCATCTGACCAAGCATGATGTGTTTCTGCTCCCTCAGTTCAAGTACCAATGGGTCCTTGACTGGAGCACTATGGCTTCAGACGAATCCCAAACTCTCCATATGTATGTTTGCCTACTTTTAACCTCAAAGGTGGCACGCATCCGGTCTATACTTGGGGGTGCAGTTGCAGCAATAAGTGATATACAAAATAACATCAAATAGCAATAGAACTATATAACATAAGCATAGTTGTTGGGGTGAGATCCCAACTTATTTGGGTCATTACCAAACTTATATCTTGAAATTCATTTTTTCATCCCTAGCCTGCACCCAGCAGGTGCCAAGAGACATCTGCACGGCGTCCAGGGGAGACCTGGCTGCGGCGAAAAATGCCCAGTCGCTTCCTCCAGGCACCGAGGGCGCCACTGGGGGGAACCCCTTGGAAAATGAACCAACAGCTGGTGGTTGCTGGTGGTTGCTGGTATATAGCATGCATTTTTTCTGTGCTTCTTTCATATCATAGAAAAAATCTAGTTTGAAGACAAAATACTGGTTGGGGCCTGTGGTTTGTTTTATCTTATGGCATCTGCTGTCTGGACCTGGTTTGCAGGCACCATAGCTGTCGAAATATACAATGTGACCAAAACAGCGGGATGTGATTTGCCTGTCTGGGTAGAAACTGATTTTCGACATGCATCGTGTTGAATACAAATTCCGAACAATTTCCGAATCAGAGATCTTATATCTTACACTGGCAAGTGGCTTGTTTTTTCCCCAATTTCCGAGCCAAAAGTACAAAAAAGTCACATGCTGTGCCATCCAACTGAGACATTCTGCAGTGCCACAGCTTGGGGTAATCCACCAATTCCCATCAGATGATCACCCTGCATTCGCAACGAAAAAAACCCACGCTACATTTGAACGTTCCCTGAAGGAAACGTAACACGCTTTGCTCAGTGGAAACTGGACAAGTTTGTCAGTTGCTTCTCCATCTCTATATCTATCAAATCAATCTACAGTACCCATCTATCAATCAGTCAATCAACCAACCAATCTATTTATCAAGGGGGCATCCTCAGTCCCAGTCCTCAAGGAATCGCCCTCCTGACCATCCCCGGGCTTCACCGTGGCTTCAAGGTCGATACTGTTCCGTTGCACCTGGCCCAAAGCTGAGCTGGGCTGGGTGCTGTGGATCAGGTTTTCTGGGGGCCAAGGTCCTTTGGACATTTTCTTATGTAATAAGGGATCTGCCAAGGACGAATATTTGCTTTAGCTGGTCGTTAAGCATACTAGCATATTGAGATCGGTATTGACTCTATACGAAAGCCATTATGGATGATGTTCCATCGATGATTTCATATTTCTACATGAATCCAATGAACAAACCAACATTGAGGTGACTTTGTATTCCACCATCACTGAGGATCATTATGATGTGCCCAGACAGACTCTCTCTATCTCTATGACTCTATCTATCGCCTTCAACCCAGGTCTGCCTCAGCCTTAAAGACTGGTTCAGGTACATTGCAAGCCAACTTTGATGGACAAAATATTTCCATGATATCACCACAGTTCAGTTCACCGCTGTCCAGGGTTCCGACGCTCAAGCTCCGCATTGCGGCCGTGGCTTTGCCAATACGTCGCTCCCCCTGAGATCTGCTGAGATCTGCTGAGGCATAGATTCTCATGGAGCCACCAAGAAGATCCAAGAAGTTACTGGACCCGCCGGTAATCAGATGTTGCGTGTCTGACAATCCACTATTTGTGGATGATTCTCAACTGCTATGTTTGATTACCAGAGGGTACATCCACCTGAAGCCAAACAGAGGGATCCTGAAATATCGCCATTTCCAGTAGAACAATTAATGATTCTCTTCTTTTTAAGGTTTTTCTTATGCCAGTTTTCAGGGGTGTCCTGGGTATCTGGATTCGATAGTCACATACAGTACTGCACATCGCGGAAGAATGTTCAAGATGAACCAAGATGACATGCCACGGCCAGAATGACTCAGAACTCTTGAAACAGGCCGTAGAAAAATATAAACTTTAAAATCATAGCTGCACAATATATCTGGATAGTTTTGGACGTTGTCATCTTCCCACCATCACGTGCAAAGGCATCAGCACCTTGTTGTCCTTTATTCGTCGGGGGGGCGGACGCCAGCTCATGACTGACTTTATACCCTCCAGTAATTTGTTACATAGCTACAAGATGCTACAAGTAGGGTATAGATCGCTCCTTTGGTTCGATGATTTACCTATAAAAAAATGGTACAGTGATTTTGCATACTGCAGCTGCAGCTATGTCAAATTACAGCTGCAGCTATGTCAAATTACCAGAGGGTAACCGCAGTTTCACCCCGTTGTAGATGGCATGACTGGTTTCGGACACATGCACCCTGCAAGCCAATAGTTTGCACACCAGTCCTGGTAGTTCTGCGTGGATGTTGATCCCTCCATTGCTGTGAGCCTTAAATTTTGGTTGGATAAATCTGTAACGCACCTAAATAGCATTCTCCCTCTCTACCAGTTTTACGATTTGTTGCGCATTTTTGGGTTCCATGGCAAATTCCTCAGCCCAGCATCACCCATCAGGGGCCCCCAACCATTGGGCTCCCAGTTGATCTTCCAGAGGGTGTCAGCGATTTCTGGAGGAAACAAGGGGTAGTTGATGCAGTCATGGTCGATTCACCGATCAACTTTAGCTGTAGATGCACGTAGAGATTTGCAAATTGTATGTATGTACAAATATATTGTACATGTTATATGTAATAAATATTGTATTATATATATATATTGTATATATATATTAGATTATATATATATATACATGTATATATATATATATACATGTATATTATACTTGATATATATCATATTTGATATATATATATATACTGTATATATATTTATTGTTTTCTTTTTTGGGGATATCCCATTTTCATTTTGGGGTTTACATACATTGTAGTTACAAAATATTGAAATTATCTATGTTAAAGTTACATACATATTTTATCATAATGTATATACATGTATATATATATATATATGCACAAGCACACACATATATATTTATACATACATATGCACATCTCACATATCTATATACATGTGTATTATAATCTATTGATTTACGAGATATTCCCAGCGACAAACAAATCATTATCATTTCATCTACACTTTCGGTACCAACCAATGAGACAAAATGTTGGGGCTGGTTTCTCAACCAACCAGCCGGACAAGGATACTCATGGTTGCCCTCAAAGCTAGGGTGATATGGGGTGATTGTTCCTGCGATCCATCTCCAGTTTTCCTTGGTTTCTCAAAACATGTCAAATCCAATTGTTTGACATTCTTGGGACCTACCCTCTGGTAAACTAACATAGCTATTGAAAATGGCCATTTATAGTGGATTTTCCCGTTAAAAATGGTGATTTTCTATAGCTATGTTAGTTTACCAGAGGGTAATGAGGTAGGACCACTAGTCAACAATCCCCAAAATTGGAGCTTACTACTAGTCAGGTCTCGTGCTACCTGGATGCTGTCCCAAACTCGGGTACCCAAAATTGGAATGAGGTGACATGACTTCAACATGCTTGGTCACAGGAATGCAGGTTTATTTTCTTTGTTTGCCACATTATAAATTTCATACATAAATACATGTATATATCTACATATACTTACATATACATATATGTACACCCTTTATCACGCCCAATCGGAAAACAAAGCCAAAAAAAACTAATTAACTGGTCAGTATGATATATCCCCATCGACAAGGTAACAGATTAAAATGTATTAAACTGGTTGATGGTTGCAACCCATCCCACCTTAGTCAGTTGAGATCCTCATCCCAGTCGTGGACCACCACCGACAAAAAAAGTCCTCCAATCCCCCATTCAGATTGGAAAACGCCCCCTAGATCCCATTGTATGGTCCAAATATATATGTATATTATATACATATGTATGCGTATATGTATATAATATATATATATATATAAATATGTGTGTGTATCTGTGTATGTGTGTGTGCGTGGTTTCATACTCTACTAAACCATAGTTTCTGGGGAATGTTTAAGATTAGGGAGAAGGAATGACGAAACTTACTACCCAAAGCTTCCTCCACTTGAGTCCGTCATCCCATAAGTCTGCCCCTGGATCCCCCGACAGCCCGTTCTGGAAGACGCTCCTCTGAGCCCTGTCAGGCGGATCTGGGACAGCCCACACTTCTTGGGCGGAACCCAACTGGCTCAACCCTTGCCAGCGGTTGGTTCGTAGCCAGTCAATCTTAAGCCCCAAGTAGGTCAGGATGAAGGAAGTCACCCCTCCAAACTTGGGAGCTCTTCACATTTCTCAAGATCTCATCTTTGCAAGAATGAAAATAAGTAAGTTGAAATATAAACGGGATAGATGGACTATCAATATCTATTGCACACAACTCCAAGATTAATTTGGGTGCTCCAGTAAACTCCGCCATGCCCCAACTCAACTCTCCATCACATCCGCCCCAGTTCCCCTGCGGCACCATGCGGTTAGGCCCACCCTCAGTGCGCTGCCCGCTATCCGACCCTTGGCGGATCTTGTTGGGCTGGGGATTTTGAGCTATAATTCACCCTCCTGTAATTTGTGATATAGCTATGGAACATGACCCACTTGTTGATGATTTACATCTTATCCATAGGTATGTCACAAACTACCAGAGAGGGTAAGCCCAGGTAAAATCAAATGCCCTGCTCAGTATTGGACCCGAACGGTGCTGGTTTATCGTGAGGGAGAAGGGGTTTGCCCAACGTTGCGGATCCTGTCCTTTGGCAACCAAACATCATCGCAATTGAAATTCAGTAAGCAGCAAATCTCACTGGAAAATCACCCCACTTGCATGCATTTGCCATCTCAGTGCTTGTTCATGCTTGTCCTATCATTTACAGAAAACTAGCGCATTCAAAATAGACCTAGATATATGATAGTATATATTTCATCATCCTGGAGTAGATAGAATATGGAAAATTCAAAGCAACCCCCACTAAAAGCAGGAATATGATTGCAAATTCATATTCGTTTCTATCCACTTCAGGCTGGTTCTCCATATATACAATTACACTTGCCCTCTGGTAATGAAACGTGGCAATTGAAACTCCCCAAACCACAGTAAATTGTGTGTTTAATGGGAAAATCTTCGAACGAAATGGGGGATTTTCCAGCACGCCATCTCTGATCACTGGAGGGTAAAGCAATAATTCGCCAATAATTGTCCTCTAATTATCCATTAACCGTCTGTCCTTGTTGCTTAAATCCACCATTGTTCACCATTATCATCTATGTAATTCACAATTCTTCACCTACAAATTCCGATTCTGAGATGTCCAACTGATTTTAGATGGTTCTACATACAAACATACGTACATATTTCTATATATGTAAATATGTATATGGGGGGGTTCTTAAGTCATGGGGGATCCCCAGTGGTCACCATGGCTGTTTCAACTGGGTTTCCGCGCATAGAACCGATCCCCCAAGCACGTATCTGAGGCCTTAGCCCCATCCCAGCTCCATGGATGTTGAATGCTCTTGGGGAGGTTTCATGGGGTTTCAATGTGGAGATATACCTCCATTAAAAGAGGGTTCTTCTTGGAAGTATCCCACTTTTAATTGGGATATGACTGAGATATATCAACTGAAAACCATACTGAACATCGGATAAAGAGAAAATGTGCAGGAAACGTCAATTACAAACATGCGTTTTTCCAGGAGGTTTTGGTGGGGTTCCTGAAAATGTTTCCTTCATGCAATTCTGCCCGCAGCACGTGCGCTACGCCCACCAGGTACTTCACTATATACACTTTCATATGGGTTTTGCAGGGTTTCTTTAGGGTTTCTTTAGGGTTTCTTTAGGNCCCGCAGCACGTGCGCTACGCCCACCAGGTACTTCACTATATACACTTTCATATGGGTTTTGCAGGGTTTCTTTAGGGTTTCTTTAGGGTTTCTTTAGGGTTCATTTAGGGTTCATTTAGGGTTTCTTTAGGGTTAATTTAGGGTTTTGCCTAGGG
>BGPT01000138.1:417002-434824 GCA_003297045.1 Symbiodinium sp. clade C Y103 | reverse complement strand
TAGTGGAAGGCCACAAAGTACTGTAAGGGTCAGCAAAAATGAGGTTCCCGACAATCATCCCAAAAGAGTGGCGGGCATAGCACAAGTGCTGGCCGTAAAGTAACATTGCTTTGGGAAATCACCATGTTTTATGGTAAATCAACGAACTCAATGGGTCATTTCCCATAGCTATATTGAATTTCAAGAGGGTAGTCTAATCATTATGCGCATGGTTTAATGATATCGATATCTAACGTGGTTTATCAATGGTTGTCCTATTTTCTCATTTAGTCTACCAGAAACTCCCAGAACTGCTTGAAGTGAAATTTGAAACCGGAACTCCTTATCTTTGGGGTGAAAACTGGGCTGTCCTCCTCAGAAGTTTCCCTTAGACCACTCCATTGATACTCCCAGTAAGTCCTATGAAGTCCCATTATGGCCCAATTATATCTCCATTGAATCCTATATTAAATCCACCATAGATCACCATAGACTATATCTAAATCCCATAAAATCCATCATGTTATGTTTCGTTCATCCATTTTTCCACAGGCAGATGATGCGCTTTCTCCTGCAACGCTGCGTGGGGGCGCAGACGCTCTACCTGCAGACACTTCTCCTACTAGGGCTGCATTCGCGGTCGGCCGGCAGCTGGGAAAGTCATCTACTCGATTTGCCTAAGGCGGGATGTCGACTGATGTGGCTGATAACAATGGTGATATAACAAGGGAATATAGGCATTTAATCATCATTTAACCATGAAAAATGGAGATTTTGCCAACAAAAATGATGGTACAATATGCAACAATGGGGACATAATCATGGGAAATTATGAGGATAGATCTGGATGAATTACAATGCCCTTACGTTGTGATGCCACTTGAATGTTTTTTTTCTATGGGGAATCATTCCCCATAGCTGACCATATGACAACAGTTATTTTCAGCTTAGTGAATTCAAATTCAACCAGACTGATGTGATGTTTCAATCATGAAGTGGATGGGCATATATAGCCAAAAACTGGGCTTGCCTTGGAATTTCACCACGGATCAAGGTCGTTCATTCTCACCAATCACCATAGTCCCAACATATCCCATCTACTTAATCAAAAAGATTATATTTCAATATATTCAATACTATAGATTAAAAGAATAACATCAGATTACAATAATCCCATCTACAATTCCAGACTCCTTTGGATTTCCCCTTGCCAGATCCCCATGGAAGATGAGTTGTTCCTGCGTCGAATGATCGCCCACGTCGATCTGACACTCGGCATCGGAGGACTCGGACGGGCACCGAACAGGTGGAAATCGGAGGATTTGGTGATCTGCGGAGGATGAAAACTCCCCGAACTCGTGGGAAAATCAGAGGAAAAGATGGAAACTTCCCGAATTAAGTGGAGGTTTTATTGGTAAAATATCATTGAACTGAAATCATATATGTTTTCTTTTGGGGGATGGGCCATTAAGCAAATCTAAGTTGCGATTTGTGGATGGGGGAATGACCAAAGCCTGATTTGGTTATACGTACTACTAGTGATGATGTAGAACCAGTTTTAAACTAATGGCATATTAAACTTTTGGATGGAGAAATCAGACTATAGGATCTCATCACAAAGGGGATGCACCATCACTTATCTGAGAATTTCTGAGACGGGGATGTCGGAAATATATGGAAATATGATGGTATAGAAGCAACAAAAAAGGGTGGTGCGACGGCCTTGGTGACTTGGCTCGACGCATATCAGCTGTTCTCCGACCACTCGGGGATGAAACTCAGCCATCCTGCTGGTCACTACACCGGTTTTCGATGGAATTCTACCGCATAACCGGACGCATCAGGCTTCATTTCATGTTTTTTGCGCTTCAATAGTTTTCAATAGCGATTAATTATCATATTTGACCAGCATAGACCCCAAAGAGTGAGGCGGCACCCCCAACACACGGCCGCTTTTGATGATTTCCCTACAGATTTTGGTTATGTTGGGAGTCCATGACGAATTTCCCTCTTTGCCCCATTTTCATATTAATCTCCGTGCTGTTTTTTTTCTGCAGAGAGTCAGAAAACCCAGCTCGTCAAAAAACCTATTCCTTTTTGAGACTTGCTGCCTCCACTTTGTGCGGCTTCTTGGTTTCTATACCCTCTGATAGCTTTTAATGAAGCCAGGGAAAGTGGCTCATTTATAGATTATTTACCTATTTAAGATCGTGCTTTTCCATAAGCAAGCTGTTAGAATTTGACCCTGCTGTATATCTATCGGCTATCCCACTTAATCATAATCAATTCTTTTCCCATATTGTTGATTGGAAAAAAAAACATAGTTCATGTTTAAATTCAAATCCCATTTTGGCTTTGTTTTAAATTTTAATTATAATCCCATTTTCAAATTATGTTTATGTTTTAATTATAGTTTTAAATTCAAATCACCGGATGCCAACTCTAAGGAGGGAAGTGCAACAGTTCCAAAAGCCCTTCCCGTGCCCCGTGTCCGCGCTGTTCCTGCGATCCTGGGAGGCCGGAGATCGGAAGAAATCAAGCATCCAGCGATGCGGGTTGATTCCATTTATAGAAACCACATGAAACCACCATATATATATATATATGTATTTATTATTACATCATACATACACATTTATGTATATATATAGAGTATTATATCCCTGAATTACATATATATATATATACATATGTATTTGTAGATTTTTGTAGATGTGAGATTTAGGATTTAGGGTACAATGCTGATACTGTACATGATCTGTTACATACACACTACATGAAAGCGTGATAACGTGCATGCATTGAAGTCCAGGTCACAAGGTCCAGTTCAACTGCTTGGGATGGCCAAAGCAGATGGGTATGCGGTGAAACTTGTGACATGCCAGGGGATATCCTTAGTGGTTGTAGCCGTGACGTTGACCAGATGATGTCATGGGGCTCAGGCGAGTTTGAGTCAAGCTCGCTCCACTCAAGAGGCCTGGTAGAAACTCCGCCAATCCTGGGTGCAACGGGGTGAAACACCATCATTTTTGCACGGGGCGAACGGAGGCTTGAAACGTTTTCTCTTCCATTCATCAATGAGCTGATTGATTGAACTGCACAGAACTCAACAGTCTTATACTATCTTATACTGGCTGGTTGATTGGCAGTTCATGGATATGGATGAGGAGAAGGAGGAGGATGATGATATTTGATGATGATGATGATGATGATGATGATGATGGTGATGATGATGATGATGATGATGATGAGATATAACGATATAACGATATAACGATTTAACCCTATAACGATATAACGGTATAACGCTTTATCGATATAACGATATAACGATATCAAGATATAAAGATATAAAGATACAAAGATATGAATATATAAAGATATAAAGATACAACGATATGAAGATATGAAGATATGAAGATATGAAGATATGAAGATATCAATATACCAATATATCAAGATATAAAGATATAGATACATAAAAGACACAAGAGACACAAAAGACACAAAAAAAAAAAACAAAAGAGACACAAAAGACACAAAGGAAACAAATATATAACTTTATATTACAGTATAGCTATGTAACTATGTAAATATGTATCTATGTAACTATGCAAGTATATGACTACAACGATATAACGATATGATAATATATACTGTACATGGTTGCAGGGTAGTTCAATCCCATAGTCATCCATAGTCATCAACCAGCTCAGTGCTTGTTTGGCAGAGTGAGAAAAAGGATCAAGTCACCTCTCTCTCACATGTAGAAACTCCTAGCAACAAGATCCCTGGTAGTACAAAGAGTTAATGAGAAGTGACATAACAATGCGAATGGGAATTGTGCTCTCTGAAAATGCCAGCAGCCCATAATATTCTCGTCGCTTTGTAGATCATGCTAGATCCCATTTGTTCATATTTGTTCCCACTCTTGTAGCCCTGGTGGGTCAAATCGCCATCTTTGGTCGCTGTTGGTTCCCCCTTCGAGACCAGGGCTTTGAAAAAGCAGACGGTGCCACGGGCGCGCTTGTCCGGAAGTATTTGGCTTCTGCTGATCTCGAGGAGGGGTCAGAGCAGAAGCCGGTGAAGGTGCGAAGCAAAACGATTCTCAGGTCTCAGGTCGTCTCCCCGCCATACCATAGGTGGGCACCCCAAATGGGTAGATCCAGTACTGACCAGGGGTTATGGGGGGTTCTGGATTGGGATCCTAATAGGGCGAGATCTCTTTGATTCAACCGGAGCTGTTTTTTCTCCTTGCTTCCTCCTGTCGGTTCCAAATAGCATCAAATAGCCCCTCTCGCATGCCTGTGTCTCGTGCTGGACCGAACCACAATACCCAGATGATCCCAGATATGTGTGTCAGACTAGTGTCAGCTCATATTTATACAATACATCAGACCATTTCAGGCAATACATATGGCTGCTTGAATAGATGTAAGCTGATATAAGATCCATGTCAGACTATTTGTCAACTAACAATATCAGCACATATGTCAGATACTATCTCAGTACATATGCTCTGCACCTCACATGACGCCCTCCTTGTGCATACGGTTCAGCAACTGTGAAGCCACAAACCCACGAGAGCTCACCGCATCTCACACATACGTAGTTCATCATAGAAAAAGAATCGGGTGCCCCCATGAGCCTCTTTTCAGATGCAGCTTCTTGCAGCTTCGAAATCGCGCTGGAAGCGGCAGGTCTTGGTGAAGGAAGAGAAGAGCGTCATAATCGAGGCGGCCGTGGCAGACCTAATGCAGTTTGCTGAGCAGCTCATCTGGGAAAATCCGCAGCTCCAAAAGATCATGAAGGAGATGGACTTGAAACCTGAAGACGTCAAGGCTGGAAAGTTTCGGAAACAGAAATCCTTGGGCATATTGGTAAGTCAAGAAGGATCAAGAATCTGGACTCTGAGAAAAAAAAGAGCTTCAACCACCAACTAGTCGTGTTTTGTATTTACTGATTGAAATCCATTTTTGGGGGATTTTCAGTGACCCCAACTCGAATCCTTGGGGGATCCAGCTGGGTTGGGACATCTTGCGACCCAGCTGGATAGGTCACCTACAGTGTGGTGGCGACGAGGGAGAGCCAAGTCATGGTGAAGATGCTGATGGACGCCACGCAGCTGGAAGTGCTGATGAAGAGGCCGGGAGAACGGGGACGACTGTTTGGTGGTTTCAGCATCCCATGAATTGTCGAAATGTTGAAACCACGCAGGATGGTTTGAAGATCAAAATAGTTGATGGTTCAATAGTTTGTTCAACTGGTTTGGTTGATGGCATTTGATTGTTCAGCGTTTTCATGAGCACATGAAATATGACATCATTGCATCATATGATATGTTATTTCATCATTGAGGATCATCATCATTTTTGGTGATCAACATGTTAGACCATTATATTTGGTGATGATGATCAATGATGTTGGCAGTTGTTGGGACGGTCGGTTCAATACGAGTTCTGCGGACCCTGGCATGGCCAACGTGAGCCATCCCCATGTTTTTTCTTGGGAGATGTTGGGGGCGGTGAAGGTTGGTGTTTTGCTATTGTGATGATGACCCGGTGGTGTATTTCTTTTATTGTTGATGGGTAGTGGCCGAGCTCTTTCCTGCTCCTTCCGAGTTGGAAGTGTCCTGTTTCTTGAGGATTCAACATGATTCAACTAGACCCAGAATTCCAACGGGCCCATGGATCACTTGTAGCACGTCAGGCCGGCTGGGGAGTATCAGCCCAAGGATACTCATCGGAGCCTGATTGAGATTCTGAATCAGCGGCATCACAGAGATATTTGCCGCGCTCTCGACATCTTAGCTTTCACTTCTGCAGTGTCAACCGTCTTGTCTCTTGGATGTGCCGTGGAGTGGAAGCGGATATACGAAGAAAGATGAAGTTAGGACCATCGGACTGCTGTGTTGAGCAGTAGATGCTTCCTCTACTTGCTAAGTTGAGTTCGGGTTGGCTCATGGTCAGCTGAGCATGCCCAATACCTCGAGAATCAGCCAGTCTTTACATTGCATATAATGTGGCAAACCCAATGAAAACCCTCCAATTGGAGTTTCTTTTTTGGGGGGGGGCCCCAAAATCATCAACAAAGTGTGATGTTTGTTGGGTAAACCCATGACTTAGGACATTGGGAGTGGTGCAAAATGCTGTGTAACAGACCGACCCCAGCAGCTCAACGGAGGTCCTTTACGGTACATTTGGGGGACCGTCATGCGGGCAACGTCATGCTGCGGGACAATGGTGCCTACCTCCACATCGACTATGGCTATGTGTTGGGCAACCAGCCAGGAACTCATCTCTGTACCTGGCCCGACATTTTGGCAGCGATTAACCCAGCCAATGGGTGGCTCATTACCATCTAATGGGATGATTAATGTGATGAATTCGTATAATTGATGTTTATTAACATATAATCTAATTGAGTTCATCTCATTGATGTTAATTACACTCTAGCGTGTGGTTCAATTATCTGCAATTATTTACATATATACACGGTGTTCTACCATCCTTTGGGTGATTTTGGGTTGTTAAACGATGTGTCATGTTGAAAGTCAATCCGCCATTCATGATCTGTGAAAGCAATGCAGCGCTGCAAGTTGTGTCGCAGGTTATGGTGCGAATCCGCAAGTGCGCTTGGATTATTCAGAGATCTTCACTGCCATCACCGAAGACCGAATGAAGAATGTCTTCTTCGAGGCTAAGGGAGAGTTTTGCAGGATACCCCTATAATCATTCCCGGGAAAAAGAAAAAACATGGTTTTGTGTCACATGTTTCTTACAGCAATCCAGTGACCAAATGATTTTCAATGATACTTGGAGGTTCCCCGAGCTGAAGACGAGCCAGTTGTAATTGCAATGTTGTAGGGTAAGCGGAACCACGGGTCGGAACCGGTTGCCAGCGGTTGCCATTGGGCTAACCAGCAAATATCAAAGTCATTGGGGCTGTAAGGGTATGAGCTAAGAGGTGGCACCAAGAAGCTGCTTTGGAATAAGACAGATCATGAACATATCAAGAGAATCTGCTGCTTCATATTGCTCTCCCACCTGGACATTGGCTGGTGCCATCCAGATTTTTGGCAGGTGGTGAAGCTGTCGTACCAGACACTGCGAGATCACTACGATGAAATGGTGGCATTTGTTGCGGACATCTATCGAAAGGCCCCGTTACCTTCAACTTCCCGTGAGTGTGGCGAAAGGGTCGTGAATCAAAGTAGACCATTGGCCCTCAATTCCAAAGCAGCTTTCTGGCAGTGATAAACCAAACTTGGACAAGCTCGTTAATGTCAAAGTCGTTGTAATAGTTCGAAGATGTCCTTGATCCTTTTCGATCCTTCTCTAACAAAAACAAATCAGAAGACATGCCATCGGTATTGTATTGGAGGACCGGTCATCAATCCATGATATAAGAAGAATGTGTATTGGATCTAGAATATCCATATTCAAATCCAGAATGGGATTCATCAAAAAGATTGAAACTTTCACGGGATGACCAGTTGTCCCCATTCATCACATGGTAAAAAAGATCTTTACCCTAGCCATGGCTAGGAAAGTCGCTGCCAGGCCACTTGGTATTCAAGCTTTGGGAGGTGTTTTTTTGTCATTTACCCGCTTGATCATTGATAAAAATGGAATTATGAATGGTAAAAAATGTGATATAATTTATAATGGTTTATAAATGGGATGTAATGGTTCCCACTTCCAGTAAAATGGTGATTCAATCAGATATTCATGGGGGATACGTTTGGGTTTATGACTCACCCACTAGAATGGATCCCATCCCCCTGGATATGAAGCACCAGAGTCACCACGGTGGATTCAGGGGATGAAACCACAAGTTTGGGACAGAATGGGGGTGTTTAATGTGAATGGGGAATGTGATCAATGATATTATAGTCATCCCTGGAGTAGATAGAATATGTCATATTCCAAAATTCCTCATTACGACAATTTGTGTTTGTTTCAAGATGATTATATATAGTCACTTAGTTGCCTTACAGTGAGACACTTCCATAATTAGTATCTTTTAGTATATATCTTAAATCGAATGTTGGACCATGGACCTTTTTCAGATCTGTAAAATGGGGAATTGCTTTAGACCCCCCTCCCCGTTTCGGGTGTAGCCACCTTGGGATGATCTGAGGCATCATATACCTTAGAGAAGGTCGCCAAAGTGGTGACAAATGGTCGGATGGCTCCCGAGGAACTGGTTTCTCGGACAGCTTAAAAGCAGGTGTTGAAAGTGATCTGGGTCTGGGTGTAGCCATTTTGGCTCAAGCTCAAGCGGCAAGCAAGCGCTTTTCGCGGCCCTTGTGTCCCCTCAATTTTGTGAAGGTTTTGTCCAGATGAGCCGTCCATCTGTACGGCATTTGTGGCTCCGTCTGGCGCACCTCGCTGCCAGATGGCAGCAGGAGGTTTTCACCTACAAAGTCAGCAGCTCAAAGAAGATTTCCGGCAGCTGAAAATGATGTGCCAAAACCATGAGCAGGAAGGAGAGCGTTTGCTACAGCAGATTCGCAGGAAAGACTTGATGATAGAGCAGTTGATTCAATCACTGCGACTTGCACTGGCAACTCTACACCAAAGACCTGTAGATCGAAGGATTTGAATCATCACTCAACAGCTCCAGGCAATGCAGAGGGCGCGCATCGCGTTGCAGCCGCAAAATCCAGTCTTGCGTCATGCCTGGTGCCTGCTGCGAGGCACGGCATCATCTATCAACCAGGTGCTGCCCAAGACCCTGCAAGTGGTGGAGGGGGCAACAAGGTCTTTGGTGCTGCCGTGCTCGTGACCGGGTATTCCGACTGAAGAGCATTGAGAGAAAGTTGCTCACACTCCTCAGGGCACGTGATCTTGAAGCCATGTCCAATACAGCAATGTGGTGACCAATGATGCGACCGTAACTGAGCGATGTGAGGCCATCAAACTCTTGTGGGGCAGGCTCAATAGGTCCTTGCCTACATACAGCAGCCAAAAATACGGGCGTTGATTGGCAAAGCTTGGCCGTCATGCCTTCATGGTGTTGCCTCTGTCCACCTTGCACACGACCACTATGACAAGCTGCGTACGGGAGCATTCCAGTGGCACATCCCCAAGCATACGCTTGAGCATGGTAGAAAGAGTGCAGACAGACGCACACTTCCCACAAGAACAACAGGGACACCGAATGCAATTTCTGTTCGTGCCCAGACTCACAAGTCCATAAGCATTGGTTATGTGGAGCTTTGCAAGGGCACCCTACCGTAGATGTACAACAAGCCAAGCGCAGCAAGTAGCGAACATGATGCCCTGCATAGCTGCACATGGATGGATGCCAGAACCACCTAGCATGCACCTTTTTAGTCAGAGGTTGTTGCAGGTCCAGGATGAACATGCATGCTCTGCTTGGCCGAACACAATGCTGCAAGGTGTTCTCGCATTTACAGATGGAGGGTGTTTTGAGCCCACGTGCAAAATCAGCCGCCTAGCGATGTGGGGAGTGGTACTCGCTGATGACTCCCTTGCTAACTTCTGATAACTTCTGGCCTTTATCCAAGGGACTAGTGCCTGAATGGGTCCAAACTCCTCCACGAGGGAAGATTTGGGCGGCAATCAGTGCCCGTGAGTCAATCCAAGGGAAAAGACCCGTGCGTGCGTGTGTACTGACAACAAGTGGTGTACAAAAGAATCGTTAAGTTCATCACAACCAACTAGTATTCTTCAAGCCAAATCAGAAAGATGCCGACCTTTCGCACCTGCTGTATCTGAAAGTTGGAGAGCCTGGTCCTGGTCACATCCAAGTCAGCAAAGTCTGCAGCCAGAGGACAGAGACTCTCTGAGTGGACCACCCAAAAGTTCCCTGCCAGAGCTGCACAGTGGCAGGTGCTTCAGCAAGATATAGCCCACATACACCTACTACGCAACAGTGTTCACAAAACCCTTGTGTTCAAGTTGGCCATCAGGCCGTGCAGACGAAACAAAGCAAAACTGGAGACAAGCAACATGAAGCCAGAAGAGATCGAGAAAAGCTTGCTGATACAGACTTCAGCTCAGTTGACCAGCTTTCCTTGCGGAAGAAATATTCCTTCGACCAAGCGGCCGAGCTGCTGCAATGGCTTCGCACTCTGACAGGCAAGAGTGAGCCAGTGAAATGCGTTTCCTGGTTTCAGTATGTTTCAGTTGCATGCGCTGTTTGAGTATCAGACTGGTTCAACAGGGGTCAGACATGTCAAGAATGGGTGGATGGGTCAGGTGATGTGAAGCACTGTCAAACATGTTGACTTCGTGCGCCGGACAAATTACCTTTCAGACTGGGTACAAGGTGTGTGGAAAGCTCAAACAAGACCATGCCGTCTCTTGCACCTTCGACCTGAAAGTCAGTGCCTACAGTTTTGGACACAATGCATATGTTTGCGCCAAAAAATTGTGTCTGTCCTTCAGAAGGCGGATGACATGTTGATGACATCACAACCGAAAGTCAACAGGGCATGAGCACTACGGAGTTTTTAGCACTTCTTCGTGGACATGTGGATGCCAGTCCTCCAGACAATTCTGCGCCGCCGAGTTGCAGGGACTGATCGAAAAACGCGAACAGCGTGATGGTTAGTAAGAGAGAAAAATCCCCAAATAGCGTGATGGTTACCAATTGGGTGCAAAGGTGATGAAACAAGGGCTACCTTTGCGTCCGAAACTTCCACTACAAGATGAAACTTTGGAAATTTTGCAGAAATACTTTGCAGAACATGGTCAGAATGGCAAAGCCTGTTTCGTGGCCGCGCCTCATATCCCGATAATGGACCCAGTTATCACGACTGATTTGGATGACATTTCTGAATTTATTCAGAAGGATCGCCAGAAGATGTACAGAGAACGACGACAGCAACTGAAGGAAGCGAAAGACAATCTGGAACTTGTTGCAATGGAAGAATAACTCTGTCAAAATGATGGAGACTTTTAGTTGCCACTCCAACTGCTGCTACCTGCGAAAAACGCAGGGGGAGAGATAGCCTCCTAAGTAGTATTGGCCTTCATCTGTAGCTTTGCTAGGAACTGAGGTGAATGGTCCTATATGCACTTGGTGATCATCTTCTTCTAAATATCAGGACTGAACTGATATCTTTTGGTTGGTTGATAGGACCCTTCTCTTCGATCCTCTCGGACTACGGACGCTGTTTTCTCTTGCAGCTGCGGGGGGAAGGCTGTGGGCGCAAGCGTGTGAGCCGAACTCTTCGGATGAGTGAAAGATGATTTTGCCCAAGACTGATGAATCTGGTGTTGAGATTGGACATCACGCTTCGATTTCCACAGGTTTGGATTTGGGATTTGTGATTTGGCGGTCATTGGCTGGCGGGTTCAAATCTGTTTTTCCATCCCGCCCGGGATGAGGATTCAATTTTTAATTTTCATATTTCTTGGTGGCCTGGGTAGCGGGAAAAATGCCCGGTGTAGTGGTAAACAATAGCCCCAATGATGAATTTGAAACATGGTGCCTTCATCACTGATCCCATCCTCGCTAGGATAAATTCATGAATAGATCCAGTGCTGAACCAAGGTTTCTATTTACAGGAGGGCTGCATTACCTACATGCATCTACATATTCTCAATGGATTGGGGTGTGTGGGCGGAAAATCTACAGGAATCCCCACGTTTACCTTCCAACAATATGATTTTCCAATGGGTTTCCTGCAAATTCTCCTTTCGCTGCAGGAAATTATTGCCCATCCGCCCAGGCGCACCAGAAAGCACAGAATTTCTTGGCTCCACAGCTGTTGTGGGGAAACCCAAATCGAGAGAAATGGAACATGCGGAAACTGAATCAATCACCGGTGGTTGCAGATATTTATTGTTTTCACATGTCAGGGTTGTGTGAAAGTTGGTTATACCCCCAAATGATTATTGTATGCGATTGTATTAGGTACGATTATGATGAACGAATGACTTCGAAATTACGCACATTTTCAGACAATTTTAGACATTCTTAGACAAACCCATATATTTGTCCAGTCATATCTGGGATGAATACAGCCACTTATCCACACATGTGATTGATTATGATTGTGTACATTATCCATTGGGTTTTTGACCAGCTCGCCCAAAGGTGAACCCCCAGAATACACTGTTAATATGCCTTATCAGTGATTGTTGGTAAATAAACTCTCAATAAAGTTTATTAAATGATTGGAGGGTCAACCTGGGGGTTGGTTGAATCCTCATGATATGTAGTTTGAAACCATCAATTGGAGAAAGTGTCAGATTCAGCCTCGAGACACCTGCATTGTGCCTGCGCAGATGTGCATGTTTGAGGCCAGGATTGACTGAAGTTGAGGGGGCGCGATTCATAGAAACTCAATTGCAAGATCGGTCACTGTGAGATGTCTGTTTTGGGGGGTTGACGTTGATTTTGCGGTGATTGGCCAGCTTGGTTTCGCGCCGCAATTATGTTTAAGTTTGCTCCGGTCCCAAGTGATTTGTTTCTTTTTGCCAAGTTGCTGGCCATCCGCATGAGGAAGCGTTCATTCTGCACGAACGGGACCACTGGCAATGTCGCATGCACCTGGGCCTTGCAATGCAGAACTAAATGGGGTCTGTAACGCCCTATGCGGTTGGAAGTAGGGTTGTTTGAAAATGAATTTGGCCAAGATGTTGAATGTCATATTTGTCAATATTTATCCAAACATGATAACATGGACAATACATGGACCAATTCCAAGAATCGCTAGAATGGTTTATCATCACTTTCGCGTTTCAAACGGCCATACCATTAAAGCGGGTCATTTTTCCGTCGCAGGCACGACTCCAACAGGGCCTTCTACTCCAGCATGCCAGGGCTGCCAGTGGCCTCAGTTGTGGATGATTTGAGTATCAATTGGATGTGGAAAGGCACCTTGAAAATCCACATGTCAATGAACTAGTATACCCTGAAAAAATGTGGAGGATCAATTGACATCGACCCTGAAAATGACCAGTTTGAAGTGGAAACTAATCTTCCAAGCCCAGATTTGGCAGGGTCTATGTCAATTTGCTGGAAGGCAACTGGCAACCATCTTATCAGGATATGTTGTAAAGAGATACAAAGCGATATAATCAATATACGAAACTGTGGGTATCTGAAAATGGGCGATCTGCTGCAAAAGTGCCATAAAAACTGGGGGAAACATGAGATTTTGAAGCTTGGATCTTGGGGCAGTTGCAACCTGAGTCCTGAGGACTTCAACAACACAGGTGGTGGCTTCCGGCACGAGCAAAGTGTGTCTCGGTTTAAAAGAAAGTATAATACGGTGGTGAATCGAAATCCTTTTCCCTCGTCCCAGCCCCATTGATTTTCCTGGATTTTTCAAGATTTTCGCTGCTTCAGCTTGTAATGAACCGGCTTAAACGCAAGTTGAAAGACGTATTTAGCTGAGGTTCACGAATTTCCTATGGGTTTTGCAAACGAAACCACCATTTCATGAGTCCGCCTCAGGACCGGAGCCGTGATCAGCATGGTTGGACAGGTTGGGCAGATTGGCGCGCGCGTGATGAGACCTGGAGGCATCATTACCTGACCATGAATGATGCGTATATCAATATTATCAGTAATATGTTTACAAATGTTTACTATTGTATATCATTATCACTATGTATTGATTGATTTATATATTACTATTATTATTATTGGTGGTGTTTTCTTATTATTATAACAATTACTATTATTACTGTGTTTTTATCATCTTTATTATTCTTATTATTCTTACTATTATGTTTACTATTATTGTTGTTGATATTATTACTATTATTTTTATTACTATTATTGTTGTTATTATGACTACTACATATTACTAGTGTTATTATTATTACTATCATTATTATTGATAGTTTTATTCCTACTATTATTCTTGTTATTATAGTTATTAGCTATCGATTGATGATAGTTATAATTATCACTATCGATATACATCAACCACAAATCATCGGTATCATCATGATGATCATTGTCATTACTGTTATGATTGTTATTGTTTTTATTTTTACTGTTGTTGATTGATGCCTATTCAGTATGGTTAATTTTTCAATATTACTGGTAGTGTTTTTATACAAATGAAAATATTCTTATTGATACCAATTATTAGACTTTCTATTAGTAGATCATTATTATTGTCGATGGCTATTGGTAGATTATTGATGAATTGACTCAATGCCCAATTCAGAACTAATCTTCCCAAAAACAGCGATTTCATTATGATTATACAGTGGATTTGGGATGAACTATCATCAATGTATTTATGGTCTCAACTCTGCTTTGGGATTTTGAATTATCCAGATAGATCCAATATCATAATATCATGAGACTGTATTTACATTTATAATCGGATATATATTTATTTATATGATTCTATATATATATATATATACATCTAATTAAATGTATCCTGGGGTGAGCTAGCTAACATAGATGTGGAAACATGATGCTTTCCCGCTGAGGAACAAGTTCTCATCCCAGCAGGAGGACCCTGATGCCCGAGACAACCCCCAGTGAGGGGGACTCGCAGTGCCTGAGTAAATGGGGATGGTGATTTCTCCATCAAACATGGGCCTTTGACTCGAAACAATATGCAACGCAGGGATGATGGTTGATCTGATTGTTGTGTGGGGTTTATGTATATATATATATACATGGAGATCCTATGGAGATTCTTGTCCAACAAGTACGGGGATTCATGTATGATTATACAAGTGTTAGAACAGTTCCAACCTCTAAACTAAAGAATATGGGGGATTCTGCGAGATGTACAAACACGGGGTTTAAGCATCAACAATGGGTGTCAACAATCAGAAATGGGGATGTCATCGCCAGCAGAAATGGGGCCTGAAACGTTCTGTTATAACGCCAGAAATGGGCAGAAAAACAAAGGTAGACGTGACAATTCTCTGACCTGTAGAAATATGGGTTGTACTTATTTGTGCGACCAGCAGTATAAACTGATTCGAGATGAGAACTGGACCAAGCAGAAGAAGGTTTTGGGCACTGCTCACATACAGCAGGTAGGGTGAACATCGTGGTTTCACTTGGTGGAAAGCTACACCTCATTCACTGGCCCAGCCGGGCAAGAACAAGTGGAGTTTGGGAAAACTGTGAATAGTTGTTGCTGATGATTTTAAATAATCTTTGGCAACCGAACATAGTCATGGAAAATGACCCATTTGTAGATTTTGTAGGTGATTTGCCATGGCCATTTCCCATGGCTATGTTAGATTACCAGATCCAGAGGGTACTTGCTATCTTCATTACCTGGCTCAACGCCAAACAGCCGCTCTTGAGTGACTGGGACATACTGGGACCACTGAGCTCAAGTGAAAATCCCGAAGCCTTCCAGATGTTGCCATGTTATAGCACAACTACTGAAACCAGTGGATGAAACGTGATTCCCAAGTGTGGGACACCCCGTAGAGTCGTAGAGCTACTGTACTAAGCAATTTGTTCTCCCAGAATGTGATCGTGACAGCTTTCCCCAAGTGAATCCTTGCATGGCAAGCGCCTGAAGATTTATTAATTGGCTGTGGGTCAAAATAAGACATAGTAAGTGGATGTAATTGGCCCCCAGCTCACGCAGTATATAAAAGCCAGCGAATTGGGGAGTACCCCATGAAAATGACCCGCACCGATTGAATTAGAGACGATGCCTCAAGTGCAATCTCAAGGACAGGTGGCCCATTCTAGGCCGTCCACAGATGCGATTTTAGAAGCCGAACTTGAGCTGTACAGTGAACTTGGGCGCAGAAATTTCTGTAGGTGACTTAGGTGTACCTCGTAGTGCTCCGAAGGTTGAAAGGATTGGCGTCATGGCCTGCATGTATCAAGGTGTCCCATGGGTGTGTTGTTCATGTTTGCACAAGACGTCAAGAGAGCTGCTTTGGAGCTTGGGGTGGAAATGCATTTCTACCGCCACCGCGCTCAAAAGTCTGAGTGTATTTTCTCGGCGTTCACCAAATTCGAGGACCATTGCCCCGGCCCCTCTCTCGAGGGTCTGAAAGTGGCACCAGTTTCACACAGATCGAGATGATGGAACGATGATGCTGATGATGGACGAAAAACCAATGATGGTGATGGTGGTGCAAGGTTTCTTGCCTTAACCCTGCTGAAAGCCTGAAGAGATCTTTGGAGATGATAGGAGTCAAAGTCAGATGACTCTGCTGAAGCTCAAGTGATGAGCTGTGCCTGCTGGCTGAGCAGGCTGTAAGGGGACTTGGGCAACTACAGCCATCCCCCCTATTGATATACGTAGTTATATTGCAACCAACCCTGTTATAACATTGCACCCTAAAAAGGATCAGACCGTATGCACTAGACTTCAGTGGTTCCTAGTGGGTCTTGATTGTTGGGGAATGGCTGGCTCATCCTGGGTCATCCCATCGTTTGCACCGTCCGACCAGCGACTCTGGCGGGTTTCAATCGGACGCGAAAAAGGGGGCGATGCCACTGGGATGATAAGCTGGACTGCTAGAAGTCATTAGATGTTGTGAATGGGGTTTTTATCCGAAACATTGAGTATACTTTCAAACTTGTCATCTTCATGCGGAAATGATGATAAAGCGTGAAATTTGGGGGTGCCCTGCTTTACAATTATATATGTTTGGTAATCATGCTTATAGTTGATAGATTTGATGATCATGTGATCAGAATTCATGATTGTAAACCAATTGATACTTGTCCAAGTCAATGGAGTACACAGTTCGCAATTGATTGGCTCTATAGAGTCAAGAAATATTATATAGTTTATGATCTTTTGGAGGTGCCAATTGTTTGATTCCATTTGACAAATGTTCCCAAAGTGTTCACCGTGCTTCAGAATCTCACCGATTTACCAATCTATTTGGCATCTACTGTATCAGATATAACAAGCCATTTTGTGATGGTTAATATTAGTAAAGCAATGCCATGAACCACCCAGATTTATATTCTCATGATATTATATACCAGCCATAAAAATGCTAAGTCATTGGAAATGGCCTACGAACTATTTTTTGCCGACATTAATGTGGCAATAAACCATCAAAATATGGGTGCTATAAACCATCAAAATTGCTATACGAACATTAATCATGGAAAACCACCGTTGATTTTCCCAGCTATGAACCTCCATTTAGTTCGGGGATTTCCACATTATCCCATATTTTCCCCGGATTTCCCTTTGTTTGGAGGGTAGATTTCCTATTCTTAGTTTACCATAGCCATTTCACTTTAGTTAATCCCATCCCCTCATGCTCCCATCCCCACTCAGCTTCGCCAGTTCACACGGAGCGGGGCAGGACGGGCTGTGGGAAGGCGGCTAGGAGGATTTCGCCCAGAAAAAAATATGGGGGACTTAATTGACTTAATGATCAAAAATTGGTGGTTTGTGATGGGGATAAAATGATGTACAATATAGTGGGGGTTCTTAAAATGGGGGATGCCCAAAACCATGGCCGTTCAATACTATTTTTTTTTTGGATGATTTGGGGGTACCCCCAATACTATACATGTAGAATCATGTGTATATATATAATATTATGTATATGGGTATGTCTGGTAAATTTGATCACGAGCTTACGTCGCAACATCACTGGCAGGATGTTTGGCAGAGGTAAGTGAGTAACAATCCCCAGCCCAACTTTGGAGGGTGGGAATGTGAGGGCCGTTCAAAAACCCCGTCAATTTAATTAAGTCTATGTCCAAGATTGCTTAAAGAAACCTTGGGTCAAGTATGTGAAAACATGAGGGTCGCNTGAGGGCCGTTCAAAAACCCCGTCAATTTAATTAAGTCTATGTCCAAGATTGCTTAAAGAAACCTTGGGTCAAGTATGTGAAAACATGAGGGTCGCGCAAGAGCGCGCAAGGGCGAGCGCAAG
>BGPT01000138.1:357433-416786 GCA_003297045.1 Symbiodinium sp. clade C Y103 | reverse complement strand
CTACTGCTACTGCTGCTGCTACTCCTACTGCTACTGCTACTGGTACTGCTGCTACTACTACTACTACTACTTCTACTACTACTACTACTACTACTACTACTACTACTATTATTGCTACTACTACCACTACTACCACTACTACCACTACTACTACTACTACTACTACTACAACTACAACTACAACTACTACAACAACAACAACAACAACAACAACAACAACTACTACTACTACTACTACTACTACTACTACTACTACTACTACTACTACTACTAGGACTACTACTAGGACTACTACTAGGACTACTACTAGTACTAGTACNATGCTTAAAACCACAGCCGCGCAAGACCGCGCAAGGGCGAAGCGCAAGGACTTGAATCAGGTGAAAATCTAACAAGGATTTCGAACAACCCCCATGTATTTTGCGATGAGTGAAATTTGATATCTTTCAGTCCCATACAAACCATCCATCTTTTGTTGAGTGGTACTCTACTTGGTGGGTACTGAACCATGCAATTCGCGGGTCGGTACTTCTTTCTGGCATGATGGTTTATACATGTTTATACCTAGGGAATCCTCTCCAAATGGCTCTATGATCACAGCCATTTTAAGGTTACTTAATCATCATCATATTAAATATTATCAATAATAATCAATAATCACAATTCAGCCATTTTAAGGTTGACATATGGTTGCCATGCTTTTTGGCGTCCATTTTCCCATCAAAAAAGAACATAACCTCCATGGGTCACACTATGTGCCAAGGACGGCCAGGCACCGGGCGTCGGAGCCTCAATGGGAAAATCTGAACACCGGTGGCCGCCAGGGTTTTTATGGAACATACCCTCTGGTAAACGAACATAACTATGGAAAATCACAATTTTTAATGGGAGATGTTCAACTAGTTCTATGGCCATGTTCAATAGCGAACTCTTAAATTACCAGAGGGTACCATGAAACATGACAGGCTTTCCTGTCTAAGATGTTTCCGAATAAATCAATCCAATGACTCTGGTAAATTCTCAGGTGGCAATGAAGAATCCTGCTCTTGTAGATGATGTTCATTGATTTTCATCAAAACCTCCATGTGGTTCGGAGATTTCCCCAGCCAGCCATGGCCATGGCTACCTCTGAAAGATGGTGATTTCGATTGCTAGAGGTTGGTTTACCAGCGCCCAAACACTCAAGTGCAGTCCAGTGATGCGAGACTCCCCCAATTTTCACAGAGATTGGTCATCTCTTGTGATGATGTTCTTTTCTGGTCAAATCTCATTGCTTGTTGGTCGAATCCCCAGTTTGGTGGGTGAAATCATTGAATTCCATTGAATTCCAAGTCTTGATGGTCGAATCAGAGTTAAATCCTCATTTTTGTTGGTGAAATCCCCATGTTTTCTGGGAGAAATCCCAGTTTTTGCCGATGAACTCCCCATTGTTGCTGAAAGCCTCCAATTGCTGGAGTAGATGTTGCGGCATTGCCGGCCCCTGCAGCCCCCATATCCTGAGGTTCAGGCGTCTTCACTTCCAGGTGCTAAATCTCACAACAGCGGGCCTTGGGCATTAAGAATTGTGTTTAACCACCAAAAATTGTGAGAAGTTGGTATTTAACAGCCAAAAAGTGCTGATTGCACCAACACAGATCTTATTTAACCATCAGAAATCGGTTTTCACCATGAAACATGCTGGCAAAACCACCCAGAAGCTGGTAGGGTTGGGATTTTACTTGGTATCTCCTGGGAGATGTTGGTCAAACCCGCCATGCCAGGTCTACCGCTGGGTTCCCCGGCAGGCTTTGATCCGTGCTTCGGCAATGATGGAGATTGGCAGTTCGGGCCAGGATAATGATCCGTCAAAATTTCCAAAAAGAACCTAAGGAAGAATCTGACTTTGATATGATCCTCAGAATATGGTTGATGGATGTTGATGGGTAATTATCCAATTAAGAAATCAAATGAAATCCAAAAGATCTAAATGATCCAAATATGGTTGGGGTCTGGATGAAAATGTTGATCCTCAGATGGATGATGATTGTGCAGCGGAGTTGGGGCTGCCCGATTTTCAGACAAAGCCATTGATGCAACTGATTTGGGAATTTGCCATAATTTTCCATAGTTTGCCATAGTTTGCCCAGAGGTTTCCAGAACAGTTGTGACTTGTGGCAAAAAAAGTGTTGTACAATTTGAGAACAAGACACGAAATTACAGTCCTCGGCGGCTTCGAGCTGGTATCACGGCAACAAAAGTTGAGATTTCTTGGGGAATGAGTTTGATTTTTCTCAACCGAATGGTGATTTTAGTTGATTTCAGCATATTGTGGCAAAGAATATCGGGATTTTTCATGGACAAAACAGGGGATTTCAATGGAAAAATCATGGACGATTTCTGGGGAATTCAGCCATAAATATGGGTGGATTCACCAAGGGTAAACATGATATTTTATATATATTCATGTTTCTATCACAACCTTTTTACCATCCTTGGGGACGTTGATCCTGATATTCGGGTTTGGTCATCAATCTATTTTGAAAGTTTCCATATATTGGATGGATGACCATAAACCAGAAAAAGAATCTCTTGACCATGGGACATTTGACGCTTAAGGTACTTTGAAGCGCTGAGGCAGGACATTCACACCGATTCGGCTGATGTACACCTTTTCAATGAGTCTCGGTGCTGGACCAAACATGGTAGTGATGGACGTAGCCAGTCTCGCCTTGAAGAGTATAGAAACTTGATCATCATCTTGCAGTGAAACGTTTTCTTTTCTGAAGTGTGCACTGTTTTCTGTTGGTTTTACACTAAAAAACGGATCCACCATCCCCAATTCTATCATTTTGATGGGTGTAAACATGTATAAACCACAAAAGTATGGGTGGTTTAACTTGCCGCCTGCTGCCCAGACATCCTCCACTGCTGGGGACCTTCGCCACAGCTGTCGCTTGGCTTACAAAAAAACATGGAAAATCATAGAAAAGCACAATTTTTCATAGGTATACAAATCAATTATTTCTATGGCCAGTTTCAATAGCTAGGTTAGTGTATCAGAGGGTACCTGTTATGACATGTTATGACCTGTTCCAAAAAGTCAAAGCTAAGTAATTAATTATCCGCAAATGTGTTGACCGGACTTTGGCCCAAAACTGAATCCTGAAAGGGTCGCTCCCAGACAGAACTGTTGCTGTAAATCTGGGAGACTTTTCTTCGCGGTGCCAAGTTCGCACCCAATGCTGCTGTTTGGGGTTTGCTCACTGGTATTTATTCTTTTGGCCGCCCTCCATTTTTTTAATTCCCCGTTCCCCTTCTCAAGTTGTTTTTAATCCAAGTCCCAGCGTTTTGATCCCCGTCCAATTTCCACTGACTGAGGGGGTGCCTGCATCCTTTCCATGGAACCAGGCAGGGCAGGTCATCAAATTGGAGATCCACAGATCACTAGAAATCACCAGGTTGACTTGAGATATTTTTGGGATACAGTATACAGTATATTTTAAGATATATGAGAGATAACTCATGGGGGCGTAGAGTCTAAAATTTTTTTTGACTATAATCATCCTGAAGCAGATAGAATATGGAATGTTCCAAGATATTCCCCATTGTAGTGGTGATTCTCGGACATTTCCATATTCTGTCTACTCAAGGGAACTGTAATATCATTTGTGATCCCACCTCCCTGTTTTCAAACCACCCCCCCATTGTATGGTCCCAAATATGTGCAATTTTCCCACTGAACTGTGGTTTAGGCAAGTGTTTATATAAGGGGAAGGGATCGCCAATGTTTTGTGGGGATATTGGCACTTTATTTCTGTCACATCCGAATGACAGATTCAGTGGGAATTGTTCTGTTACTTATGATTGGCAAAAGGGTTGAAATTGCAAAGACGAGACTTGGCCTATAGATTTTGAGCAGGATTTGAAGTTCGGCAAAACATTTTTATTGTTTGGCAGAAACTCCATCGGAGCTGATGAATCCTGGACGTTGCGACTCTTTGCCAACATCTTGTAGACCACTTGGTATTTTGGAAATGCTATGTTTTTCAACATGTTCCAAATGGAGATACATGTGGAACACACAACACTACGCAAGACAGGTTGGAATCCGACGTACTCAGGACCATCAGGATACCCCTACGACTCAACGGCCATGAGACCATATCAGCCCCACATCTTTGTTTGTTCGGCTTATGGCTGACTACAGCAGCAGGTTCCCATGTCGATGCTACCCACATCTATTCCTCCAGTGCTGCCCTCAGCCATGTTAGCGTGCTGTAAACCCACTTGAAAGGGTGCTAACAAGATTACAATTTTCTGTTATTGCAAATCTGTTGATTTTGCGGAGTGTAAATCTCTTGATTTACATCACTGGTTTTTGGGTGGTACAAATTCACGATCTTTGCTGGTTCCTTAAAAAAATACATTTAGCTCGTCATTTATCTGGGTATGAGTCCAAATTGGAGTACCAAAGGGGCCTTACATTTTGACCATGGTCATCCGATCCTTCACGGGATTCATACACCCGTTATTTTGGGATTTATTGGTTTGCTATTCTGGGATGGATGGTCATAAGCCATATACCATATTTTGACATATTTTGACCATGGCACATGTGTGTTTTGTTAGAATCACGTGAATCTCTTCCATTTTCCTCTATTTGGGGAATGCTGAACACCCCACCTCTTGCATTTTGTCGCTGGCTACAGATCACCAGTTTTGTTGATTGCCTCCCCTATTCCTTTTGGGGGTTGTCAAGATCCCAAGCCCTGTTGGTTGAACATCCCATTTGTTGTTGGTGAAATCCATAGTCATCCTAGTCTTCTTGTTAAACCTACTTTTCCTGGTTCATGTACAAATGTTCTCTTTCAAAACGGCCTTATCTTGTTGGCATGCCGCATTTTCAGACACATAAGTCGTATCACTGAAATTCTTCATCTTTTACTTCCTATCCATTCCTCTCCCATTCATTCTATCCTAGATGTACCCTCTGGTAAACTAACATAGCTATTGAAAATGGCCATTTATAGTGGATTTTCCCATTTAAAAATGGCGATTTTCCATAGTTATGTTAGTTTACCAGAGGGTATCCCATGAAAAATTGCTGCATCCATGGGTTTTCCATCTCCCTCGCTGCCAAAAATTGTCCGACCACTGAGATTGCGGAGGAGGGCACCGAGCTAAGAAGGGATGAGGTGGTGCCGATTCCCAGCGGAGCGGGGGTGCCTGGGGACGTTGCGGCGTTGGTGACGTGGAAAACGGTGATGGAAATGGATGGAAATGGATTAATTGAAGAACATAGATGATAGATTTGGTATATATGTGTCTTCATAGGAGGTTTCAGGTAGAAATACTTGGATCACATGTTGAGAAATATGGATTTGTCTAAGAATCGGATACCCCCAAATTTGATGGTTCCTCACTCGATGTTTATCTATTTTTCCCGTGAACAATAGCCATCAATTGGAGGTAAACCCCCGATTTTCAGGCAAACTCACAGTTTCATATATTTGTTGATTCTTCTATACGTATCCCACTATATCCCACTCTATATTCTATTTGTATCCCCATATATCCCCATTATAACCCATTGTTGACGGTAAATACATACATATACAATCGTATACATGCATACATATATGTGTATATATATAGACACATACGTATACATATGTCATATCCATATGTCATCATATGTATATATCCAGATTTTCTGGCCATACAAGAAAAATCAATGTCCGTTGCCCGATTCCAACGTCACGCTTGGCTGAGGCCATTGCCCGCGCTCGACCAGGTGAACTGAGCAATGGCGATCTACGGTTGTTTGATGATTGTAGGGAGGTATACCCTCCGGTAAACTAACAGTTTGCTGTTGAAAATAGCAATTTATAGTTGATTTTCCTATTAAGAATGGTGATTTCCCATAGTTATGTTAGTTTACCAGAGGATAATGAGTTATACTATCCAATGCTATCCAATACATTGAGGATTGTCAGACTCCATGAAAAATAGCCTTGTTGACTGGTTATTGTAAGGAGTTTTTCTTGATGTGCTTCTTGGAGGATTATTTTTACGAAGCCATGTGAATGGGACACCTATCAACCAACATCAACCAACTAGTATTTCATGAGATGGGAAAACGGGAATGATAGGGGTATATATTTTTAATGTCTCAGTTGGATATCTTACCTACAAGCTGAGGCCCCATAGCTAAGTTGGTTTGTATGGTGTACAACTCCAATAGCTCGGGTGTATGGGAATATGACTACAGTTAGATGGAAACACTCATGACTGGGGGGCCTTACCTTGTACCAACTGATTCACAAGTTAAATTATGGCGTATTGTTAGCCTTCACTTAATTTAGATTACTCTTGGCCCTTGTTTGTGACTGTAGAATTTGCATATACTGTATAATATCGTGCTTCTTTATGGCAAATATTAGATAAAGATCTAGGGTATTTACATATATATGTACATACATACATACGACATATACATGCATAGTTATTCTTTAAAAGACCCATGTTAAGATGAAATCACGTGCCATTTGGAAAGAACATGTATTGTTTTTGGGTGGCGTGCCACGTGTTGCGCTCTCCAGACGCAAGGAGGTGGTGTAAATAGACTAGCACCGTCTGGTTCTGAAGGGATGTGGCGGGAGGTGGCGTGGGAGATCCACAACCACCAAGCATCACCAAGTGCGAAAAAAGTAATTAATGGGTACTTAGAATATGGGGAATTTCAAAGATATTCCCATATGATGTTTTGAAGATTTTTTGACATACTTCAGGATGACTATATATCCAAGGCATTTCAGAAGTGACTTCAGAAGATTAAACCAACATCTTTGCAGCTGGACACCCCTCTCGAAGTCTTAATCAGAGACACTCTTACAGTTTCCATGTGGGTTTTCCAAGGCCCAAAGCCACTACAAGAAGTGTGGCTCTTCGGCTGCAGTGAGTGTACGACAGCACATGTTTCGGGAAAGGCGTTTATAGCTGGTAGGAGCACTGCTGCCCTGAACTGATACTGCCACCAGATACCAAGCAAGTCCACTCAGGGACTTGAGTCTCAGAAATACATGAGCAGTGTTCAAAACCCAATAAAACCCATGTTTGATTGTAGAGGGCTTATATCGATGATTTCAGGGAGTGCTTGCCTTATTCGCTCCAAGGCACCCGATCCTGGTGTGCTTGGTCCAGCTCTTAAAGCAGAGCCGGGAGCCGCAGCATGCGCTTGGATGTGTTGGGAATGTGAAAATGGAACGGAAATGGGAAGAATGGATCAGTGATATCATGGACCTATCATTGGATGATTGTCATTTGAGGATCTCAAATTATGTTTATTGGGAGTAGAAGAGGAATCATGATTTGACTGGCATGGTTTAGCAGCTTAGCAACTTAGAAGACTAAGAAGTATCAATTGAAAGCTCAGGGATACGCTTCTAACAATAGGGTTAAGCTATCCTTGTTCTCAAAGACTTGGGCCACCCCCAGTCTCGCCCATGTGTCACACACCGCACGGTGTCATCGCTGTACCAGGCCGGACGATCGAAAACCCGCCAGGCTCCAGCCATTCGAATCCTATGGTTTGAATCAGCATGGTGTTTACTTCCCTCTGGTAAACTAACAGTTTGCTATTGAAAATGGCCATAGAAATAGATGATTTTCCCATGAAAAATGGTGATTTTCCATAGTTATGTGGCCGTTTACCAGAGGGTCAACGGCCACATAGATGCCTTGGGATGCCTTGGGATGCCATGCCGGATGTTGAAAGCTGCCAGGAGTGCCTTCAAGCTTTCGCAGTTGGAGGTGGGGCATTCCAGCTTGGTGTAGTGGAAATGGCCCTGAAATCAACTTTTGGGGTGCAGTTGAGTTTATAAATGGATATAACCATGGTGCTAACATGTTACAACCAACATAAGCCTGTAATTATGGTTCTGTATCATATATAGTTGTTATATGGCTGCAGCTCAAAATGTAAGGTCCGGATCCATGCCCCGGACCCACATGGGATCCATACCCCTGATCCATACCCTCGATCCATACCCTCGATCCATACCCTTTTGAAGAGATTGAATTCATTTGACACCATGTGTGTAACTCTTTCGTTCAATACTTCCGGATCACCGCGTACCGATCCATACCCGTTTTTTGAGCCATAGCCATATATGTATATATCATATCCATGCCAAGTGTGGGTTGGACTACAGCGATGAGTTGCAGCTACCAGCAGCTGGTGCCTGTTTCGCTGTCGCTGCAAGGAGATGTTCAGCAACAATACATACATGAGCAGCATCTATAGCATTGCCAAAGATCAGGCGCGAACGTGTGGCTTTGTGGACATATGTGGACATGTTGCGTAGGGAGATGTGTATCCCGCTACCTATTCCAGACTTTGCATCTTCAACGCAGAATATAGGACTATGCAGGTGTGTCTCTCGGTTGGCTTTCGATTCTTTAGATGTTAGGCCGCAGAAAGGATCCCCAAACATGGTCTGCTTCAGCTGGGAGATCAGGGCAAATTAGATCACTCCAACAGTTCGCCAATTCGCTTGGAACCATATCTGGTGGATCAGGCTGGTTGCAGAATGCTGCAGCACAAACTGGACGAGGCCGCGAGTGGATTGCTGTGATCTTGACATTGGGTCAAAATTGGGGGACCAAGGAGGACCAAGGGACCCTGGACACGTCCATGTGGTAATCCATCTTTGACCCATTCGCTAAATCAAGAATTATTGAATGATATTGAATGCAACACTGGGGGTTGATTGCTGGAACACCGCTCTATACTCATATTTGCCACTGATGCGTGTTTGCCTGAAAATTGAATATTCCATTCCCATCAATGATCAACATGTTCCCAATGAAAGTGTCCGCAAATTGGCGAGTGTTCATCCATGTTTGGACAGACCGCAAGTGTCGTTTTGTTGATTATATTGTATGTATACACATGAATATATGAATATATATGTTACATATTTCCCCTATGATATTACATAATATTACATATGCTATATCCCTCTTATATGTATATATATATATATCCTCATGATATCCCCGCTATGATTGCTTGTTTGCCCCGCTGTTTTTGTTGCTTATTTCCCTGGGGATTGATTGCAACCTCACCTGCACCGTGGCGCGAAGTCAGGGTGGCCCAGAAGTCTTCAATGCCGTGTTTAAAGAGGCTGGATCCATGGTGTCTCCGGAGAGATCCGGTGGATATATTTCTGGAGCAGTCAGGGGGTTCTTAAGATCCAGGGACCACAAGTTATCATGTCGGACATAGCGGAAAATGACCATATTTATATCACGATAGAGAATAGGTAAATTATCTGGAAATTAGTATAATTGTCCACGGATACGTTGAATTGCCGGAGGTTATTCATTGGTCATGTTGAAAGTGGAAATCAAGGGTGATGATAAGGGGTATGTTATATTGAGAAAGTCCCAATGTGTTGATATTTGACGCGGGAAGCATCGGGGACTTGATAGAAAGGATGTTGTTTGGACCCAACAGCCTTGAACATAGAGCTGTACCAATTCTGGCGTGAGTTCTTCTGCCGTATTTTTTCACAATCCACTGTTGATGGTGGAAGATAGGTTTGATTCTTGACACAGGTTTGTACCCCGTCATAAGTCGTGCCAGTTGAGAGCCAGAGCACTTCCCTGGATTTGGATCAAAATGATCAAAGTTTGATGCTCATTTCAGGACCATTTCTTTTAAACTGGTACAGCCAGTTACAGCCCCAAAAAAAAATCCAGGCACCAAAAAATGTATCAACTTAAGCCGCAGGTTGGTTCTTTGGGTCCACTGAGGTCGCAAACCATGCAGTGGAGCTGATGATGGATCCCTTTGGGACCGGAAAAATGGCCCGATGGTGGTCGCCTGGTACCTGAAAATGCTGGGAAAAGCCTGACATGTTGATATATGATGATATATGTTAGTGGGGTAATCATCATGTTCCCGAAATAGCCATAAGTTGGAAGTTATAGCTATAGTTATACCGCATTTTTGATATCCAGATATTGGTCACGTTTGATATGAACATATTCATTTCTCAGTACAAACCCAATTGACCAATGTGTCTCACACAAACAGGAAAACACAGGGTTCGAATGGTCTAAATTGTCTCTCATACAGTAGGTTTCTCGGCGTCATATCGCCACACACAAATCGGTGTATCTACTGTCTATTTGCCTATCTATCTGTCTATCTATCTTTCCACTCTACCTCTCTATCTTCGTATATCTCTGTCTCTCTCTCTCTCTCTCTATCCATCCATCCAACTACCCACCCACTCATCTACACCAGATAGCCCCATCTGTTTGTTCTTACAACCCCCCCATTTTGTCATCCCTGTTTCAAGACAACCTGCAGGAACTATCTCTGCCAGAAGCTCATGGAGATGGCGAGCCCTCGGCAGTTGGAGGTGCAGCCGCCTGGGATGCAGGGGATGGTGCCATGGGAAGCGACATGGGGGAAGCAACAACCCATGGTTGGGGTTGGCATTTATTTGTGAAAGTTCCCGAATCCCAAAATGAACTTGGTTGTAGTGCTCATTTGGAAAGCCATTTCATCATCTCCAAGGAGTGGCAGGATGGATCCATATTGAATTGTCTGGGAAGATTCATATTAAACAAAATCGTCAGTGTAAGTTTAAGCCAGAGAAAATCCAGGACATGTTGTGAAGAGGATGGGGGGTAATGCTGCTGCTCATGATGACTTTGATCACTTGATGATGGAAATCGCTGCGGATAGAGTCGACATCAGATTGTGGCTTTAAATGTATCTTGTATTCCATCCAAAAAAATGGTGACTTGTATTTTTCCTTTTAAAAGACATGTCTTACATTCATCCCCATCCGATTTTGGAACTGACCTGGTCCAAACTTTCAGATGAAACTCACCTGACAAGGCGATGGTGGAGAAGAGCTACAACAGCTTGGTGAATATCTCCCTGAACATGCACGGTGCCAGGGCAGTTCAGGCAAGATATGAGGATAATGGGGATCAACTGGGGATCATCCACCGGTTTTTTGTGTGTGGGAAATGTTCGTAAATTTAGGGTTGATGAAAATGGGAAAATGACATGAAATGAGCCCAAACTTCAGTTGTTTTGAAAATGGTGATTCACATTTAGAATGACTATGTATGGGAGCTAAGTTTCTCTTTTGAGACCAACCCCATCCATCAGTTTTCAACCACTGGGTTCTCCACGGAGGTTGATTTTACTGTAGATTTCACTGGGATTTGTGGAAAAAGAACTGACTGAGTGACTTTGTGAATCTTATCATCTTTGTGATATCTTTAAGTGGTTGTTGATCCTATGTTTATTGACCCTATGTTTGTTCTTTCATTCATCCCAGCGAATCGGATTGTCAACTGCATCCCGCAACATTGCAGTTTAACTAGCTGGTTCCATCCGTATACGACTAAAAACCATTAAAAACCCAAAGTCAAATCTCCTGTCCTTTGGTTCATTGGAAATCCGATGTCTGGCTTTGTTTCGAGACGCCCACTTTGGAGCCCCCCGTTGTTGAGCTGCCGCGTCTCCGCCAGAAGCTGATTGACGTGGTCCGTCTGGTGCCTGCGTGCATGCGACGCTTGGTCGTGCGGCTGGCTCTGTTGTGGCAACACAGTGGCTGGGAGGATTCTGTAGCCCGGTTTCCTACAAGGAACCAACAGAGACTGGTCGGGGGTTTCATGTAGTCTTCAACCATGTTCAACCATATTTGGGATGATGATCCCCAATGATCTTTTTATTTCAAGGTTGAATCTTTGAAACCACCGAGTATCGGCCTGATATCTATATGATTGCTTTCTTGCGACACCGAGAGTTATTGCTTGCAAGTCCATTCTTTTTGAATCTTTTGGAACTCTGGGGATGGGTCAAATCCATTATACCATATCTGTGGGGGATGAACATCAAGCCGTACCAGTACCAGTCAGTGATTTTGATCTGAAAACTACAGGTTGCCAACGGGTCAATAAGATACACATTCAACCCACAGAAATCGGGACTCAAACAGCACATATACAGGATGTCCATCGATTTTCTCCGGAGTTCGATTGGATTTCCATGGATGTTCCATGGATTTCATATCCATTCGATGGTTTCTGTCATGAATCCCTTCCATCACGGCCAGGCGGCTTTGGACCATTCGGTGGTCCCACTCACTAAGGTGGACCTGGGGGGAAAGGAGTGGCTGCTGGGAGTAAATCATTCTGCCAAAGCTACAAAAAGCTATGGAATAATACCAGTTCTAGTGGATGAATCTATATACTGATTGAAATAGGTATGTGAGAAATTACCAGAAAGGTATTTGCTTGGTGCTTTGAAACAGGTTTTCGTTGAGACTTTCCAGAGATTTTGGGATAATAGTGGAAAGTGACTCATATTTGTCAGGTGGAACGACCAGGCGTTTTCGTGGTCTGGTCATGTTTGTATTTTATTCATTGTATGTTCCATCCCTGAAAATGGGATGACGCTTGAAAGCGACTGATTGTGATTTGGCTTGACACTTCCAACCAATATGACTGGGCCTGACAATGTGGTGTGCTGCTAGAGTCACTAGAGCTAGGGGCCATGTTTGGGCGGATTGAAATATCTACAAGGTGGTGCCCCCCAATTATAAGTTGGTTTATAAGCCCCATTAATGTCCATTAACTATGAGTTGGACTGTGAATATATGTGCTATTATGTACTCATATAAACCTTTAGATATATGAGTTAGACTGTAGATATATGTACTAATTCTATCTAATCATAAACCTTTAGAAATCTCCAGAATTTTCTGGATTCCACCATAGATCTGTCCCTTCACCGATAGCGGATCCTTCCCAGGATCCCAACGGGAATCACGTGGTGCAGAGATGTCTGGAGGTCGTCGGGGGGCTGGTGGAATGTACCCTCTGGTTGGTTTATAGGGATTCCCCTATTGGATTATTAGAATCCCCAATAATTATATTATATATATATATTGTATATATATATATATATTATATATTGTATATATATTATATTATATATATTTATATTATATTATATATATATATACCCTCTGGTTATGACTAACATAGCCATGGAAAATCCTGGAACTAAATGGAGGTTTCTGGCTGGCAAAATCATCCAAAATGAGCCAGCTATTCCATGGCTATGTTAAATAACCACAGGGTATCAGGGCAAAAGACTTTGCCCTCCACTTTTTTTTTGACTTCAGTTGACACATATGAAATATGGAAAACCCACCATGTGTAGATCATTTTACTTGACAAACCATATTTTCTTCCAGCTCTATCTGACTCTGAAGTTACTGGACCTGGAAGATAAAAGGAAAAATGTTGATTCTGTGTTGAATGTATGTCGAATGTTGAATGTAGGTTGAATGTCATTCAATTGTTTGGGATCAGTGCTAATTTTGCATCCTGGAAACATGTTTTTCATGGTGTCGTCCGTCTCCAGCAATCTCCACTGAGTCACTTCCCAATGAAGCGCACATCTTCATCTTCAGGCGGGGCCAGGGGCCAGGGATGAGTGGAAAGAAGGTCGCCAAATGTATGGTCGATTGAAGAAGAAGTTTGGGTGATGTGTATTGGGTTTTTTTGGGGGGGGGCCCAATTTGAAGCCCTGAAGTGGATTTGACCCGAATCACAGCGAAATGACGCGAGCCGAGAGCCGGAGATTTTGGATGGGGAGCCATTGAAGAGTTCAGGAAATGCCACGAGGAGACCATGTTAATTTCCAGTGTTCTAGAGTTTGTTCTATATATAGAGGATTAGAGGTGTCTGACTCTAAAGGCCAAAGATCGGACACATCCAAAGAGATAGCATGAGATAGCAACCTTTGTTTTTTTTGATCCTACTTATAGTACCTTCAGTTCTATTTCCGCTTTCCCTTGGGTCCGGTCCTTGCACAAAGATCCCAGGGCTGTCGCCAATGACATGGAAGATGTCGCTTCCCATCGGCATGGCTGTAGGCCAGGGGCCACAGGATCATTGTGAAATTGACGATCTTCACAACATGTCACAGATTCCAAGGATTTCCAAGGTGCATGCGGCTTGTCACCGGCTGGTCGTTTCCAAGAAAATCTTGTCACCCAGCCCAAATTCTCGTGATAGAACTACTACCACCCCATTGGATGGGTGAACATCGCCCATTTCCGATGACATGAACCGCCATTGGAGGAATGAAAAGTTATACCCCCGGTGACCGATGTGTTTCGGAGGAGTCCAAACTTACCGTCCCGTGACCAACGTGACGACCCTGTCATTTACGTGTGGTTGGAAGACTATTTCCGATTTCCATCTAAGCATGGGTGATTCTCAGGGTCAAACTGTATCTTGGGAGATGGTAACCTTGGCTAAATCACCCTTGTGCTCGTTGAAATCCACTTTCATCTCTATGTTTGGTTAACCCTCATGAATAGTTATGTTATGTTATGTTGGTTAGTTAACCCCTATTAATCCATACTGCTTGTTGCTTAACTCATCTTGACCACCACGAGGATAGTGCAGCGGTGCATTGATGCGGCTATGGGCTCGGATAGGACGATGCTCATAGGCCGGGTCTAATGCCTGGTTGGTGATGATGGGATATCATGGATACATGAAGATGTATAACATATTCATATTATAACATATCGTATCATATTGCATTATTTTGTATTATATTATGTATATGTATGTATTACATTATCTTATATTTTACATTATATATTAGATTATATATTGTATTATATATTGTATTATATATTGTATTATATCATACTATATTATCAATTGAAATCTAAGAATACATACATATTCTCAATTGAAATCTAAGAATACATACATATTCAGTTTGCACAAGGTGAGGCTCCCAAGCTATAAGTTGATTTATAAACCTATCAAAGTATAGTTATATCTCCAATAAATCCTGATTATTGGAGTTACCAATCAACTTAGCTAAGCAGGTGGCCCCACCTCGTGGACAATAGATGATGTGTTTTGCCTATCAGACATGGTGATGTCTATAGCTATGTTAGCAAAAAAAATGTGGACGTGTTTTTGGATATCATGGATACATGGAGATGTTTCATGGGATATGTATAACATAGTGTAACGATATTCCGCGGAATGATCCCATAATATCTCTTTGCCATGTTTCCAGAGTTTTTGGGGGAAGACATGTTGATCAAACTGATAGCATATTTCAAGACCAAAAAAAGTGTGGATCCCAGGATCCTCTTTCCCTTCAAAAAAGGCAGTTGCTGGGAGTCTTTTAACCCCCTTCACCCCAGAGTCGCCGGTGATGGCTGAGCCACTAGCGTCAGGTGCGATTTGCCATGCGTCTTTGACCCTTATACAGGAGAGTTCTGCTGGGAGTTTCATATGTCAGGCTATCCAAAGATTGATTTTCAATGATTTTAATTACTGACAAATCATGATAAATCACTATTTTGGCAGTATCCAGAATCTTCACGCTATATAAGTGTATTCTCTTGTCGGCGGAGAGTTATGATTCTGTGTTTGAACGTGACACGACAGTATCATTCTGAGTTGCAAAATAGGTCAGCGCAGTCCAGAAGACATCAGACATCAGAGATGTCCTGCAGGATCCCTTTGGGAACTATGTCGTACAATATGTTTTAGGCCTTCACGATCCCCAGGCCCACTGCACAAATTGTGGGGTTGGGATTGTTTTAGCCTGATCCAGGATTGGCAGAGGGTCAGAACTACCCAACTACCCACTGGGTTGCATCGCAAAAAATGGGAGAACATTTGGAGGTTTCGTAGCCCCAAATCATCCATCCTGATGGGAGTTTCGTGGATTTTCCATTATATGGAAACCTCCATTTGTGCCAAGCCTTGGCTTCCCTCTGAGGCAAGCACCATGATTGTGAACGCCATGATGGGCAGATTGCATGCCACTCACTCAGCCGGGAAAGCGTCGGTGATCAGCCAGAATTGTTGGTGATATATGGAGGTTTCCCAAGTCATGGGGGTATCTCACATCCCAAATTGGACCATTTTAGCATTGAAACCCATGGTGACTTGGGGATCCCCCACTTTCAGAAACCACCATGTTGTTATATCCCAGCTCAAAGAAAGAGACTCATCTAAGAATGGTGCTCATGTCTGGTCACGTTGGATAACTCTCATCGGGGGGTGGGCAGGTTCTAATTGTTTGTATCCCTCGAAGCATGGTCTGTGATATGACTGGGAAGCCCCCTTCGGAAGATTTGAGGAACATATAAACGCACACATGCACACACATTTATGGAGATAAATGTGGAATCTACATTGTACATGAATCTACTAGAAAACAAACGATGGATGATGAACAATCTCAATTTCATACTAAATCAATCTGAATCATATTTCTCTATACACATATATATAATTTATATTTGTATATAATTATGTATATACATGTATTTCTCATCAACCAAAAACAGATCTGAAATCACCCAAGAGCTTAGACCTTCGGCACCTTTTGGGTCTGCCCAGGTGCTGTCGCGGCAAAAGTTCAGTTCGAACGTCGTTGAGCGATGCTTGCAGCTCGCCAGCGGCGAGGCGTGGTGTATGAGATGATGATATCTTTTCTGTGTCATGATATTTGTAGAATTTTATGTACAATAGTTACAATATACTCCAATATACTACGTATATTATATTAGATTATATTATACTATATCATATGATTGTATATGTGTGTATAATGTATAATGTATACACATCATTGTGTCGCATCATTGGATCGCTATGTCGCACAGGACCGTGCTCGGATGATCAACGAGCTCGCGGACCCACGAGGACTAGGTCAGATGCCCCAAGAAAAATTAACCTGTTTTGGAGTAGTGGATTTTGGGAACAACAAAATATGCATGTGTATAATATATATATATATACGTGTGTATGTAGTTCATTATATATATATAATTGTATCAATGCATATCTACACATATTATATGTGGATTGGGTATACTTGCATCCCCTGTTTTAGGGTGGAGTTCCATTTCTAATCATATTTGACAGGAAATGGAATACCATGAGTGGAAGAGGCTCCTTTCTTTGAGTTTGCGCGTGGAGCTGTTCTGACAAGCTGCCCTTGCTGCAAGGGGAGCTTCTTCGGGATGTCTATGGCAACTATGTAGCCCTTGACTGAGGATGTCTAGATTTGCAGATGCTCAGATTCAGGCTGCATTTTTTGAGTTTAGAAGGCAATGTTCATTTATAGAATTTAATCATTTGCTTTTTGTGCATTGTATGTATTTCAGCAGGCATCCGGTGCAAAACTCCAGATCGCTCCCGAGGTTCAAAGCGCTTTGAACATTGCAGTGGAGCCACAGATCTCTTTCTTTCTAGGCGGGCCATGGGTGTTCTCCACCAAACCATCCTGAAAAGACCATCCTGGATAGGTTGAAAATTCGATCAAGATACGCTTTTGCTCGTCAATCCTGGCTGGAAACTCGTTTGCTTTGATGATTTTTCCACATTCTCCCATTATAACCCCATTTGTTTTGGATTTTCCCATTTGGTTTGATGACTTTCCCATGTGTTCCCATTATGACTTAACCTCCGTGGCCGGCCGCGGGGAGAAGTCAACGGCAGGTGCTGTGCGGCCCTTGCTGCCGTCTCTTCGCGCCAGCGGACAGGGCAGGCGTGGAGTTTTTTTTTAAGGGTTTTAAGGGAGGAGATCTTGGTGCTTTATAGCAACCCGCCAAAAAAAGGATGCAGAAAGTTGTAAAATCCTAAGCTGCTGTAGTGGAAAGTTATGGTAACTTGATGTAAATTGCAACTGTTCTGCACCTTTTTTGGGGGGCTACTGTTTTGTCGGCCTCAAATTGAGACCACCATCCCGTAGCCAAACAAGGCTCTCAAACACGATTTGATACGATACACAAATCCGTGAATGACAGTGGGTTGATGGTTCTATCATTCTGATGCATTATACTAACTAGAATATGATTGAATGAAGATAACTACGGTACACTTTCCTAACAGCTGGTAGAACGGATCCAAAGGGAGGTTTGGAAATAGCTCGTGTTGGCATGGGTCAACACGTGTCGACACTAAAGTCCCCAAAATTGGCAAGTGTCCCCCAGGGTTTTGGCCCCAGGGTTTTGAGATCCTTGAAAATAGACCAGGCTGCTAGACCAAAATTTCTTGACACCGATAGAAACGGAAATCGGAGGATGAGATTGTGCTTGGTTTCAGCCACTGAACACCAAATGGAACATGCAGGCGGATTGCACAGAAGCTGGAAAAGCACCTTGCCAGGGGAAGTTTGGTGGTCCTTCGTGCTTGAGAATCGGGGCTTCAGACAATTGGTGATTTCACCGAAGTGGTGGTTGATATACTTTCCATCCCCTGTTTGGAATGATTGGGGGCACCGTCCGGAGAAGATGGGTAAAACAATAATAAACCATCCCCAAAATCACCATAAATAGGTGGTATAAACCATCAAAATATAGGTGGTTTATTATTGTTTTACCCACATTACATGATTTGTTTCTGGGAGATCCTGGGATGACTTTGGTGCCACGCCCAGGAAGTTCCCTCAACTGCGGGGTGAGCGTGGTGGAGAGGTGGGCAGAGACTGCATGGGGATATTTGATGTTTGATTTTATGTGCATATAACATATATGGGGATCCTAAAATGGGTGTACCCAAAAATGGATGGTTTATAATGGAAAATCCTATTAAAATGGATGATTTGGGGGTACCCCTATTTTAGGAAACCTCCATATATATAGGTAACAGTATTATATTATATAATCGTAGTATATCATAGTACATTGTTAAGCCAAAAAAGGTATAGTCAATAGAAATTCACCCCAAACTGGGTGCATGTTCACCTAGACCCATCAATCCATCAACGCTTGGCTGTCCCATCCAACGTGCGTCTGACTTTTTCTCAGTGGTCTTCCCCCAAAAAAAAGGATGAACAAGACCTGAAAGTTCCAAGCAGTTCAACATACTTACAGGATAAGTTGAAACCTAAGTTTGAAAATTAGTATAGTATATACTGTAGATGTTGTTCTTTTTTTTTTGGAGATTGAAAGATGATCCACGGATTCTCCTAAGTGGACCTGGACCTCCTTGCCATTTTTTGGAGAGCCTCGGGTTTCGCACTCCCAGCCGGCTCGCAGGGTGCTCGGCAGAGCTTCGGTCCCTGAGCTGCGCAGTAGTTGGGCAATGGCAACGGGATATTGGGGGATGTTTATGGGATAGGTATGGGTCAGAATTGGGTACACCAATGATTAGATGGTGAATATTAAACACATACTAAAATCTGTGGTCCCATAGGGCTTGAATTTTGACCCAAACCCATATGATACCTAATACTCTGGGGTAATCAGCTCCATGGCCAGAGAATCCCACCATGTAGTGAAGATGATGTGAAGATGCTTTTCCCATTTAAAAGACCATTAACCATTTAGATAGTTTGAGGATTTTCAAGTCAGCCATGTTTGATTACCAGCGGGGTATCAACAATTTTGGGGAATCAACAATTTTGCGCCAATCCCGGATTAGAATTCCGTGGGGAACGTACTGTACACATTGATGTTGTTTGAGTTCATATAGCGGTTCAGCACTCAGCAGAGCTGATAGCAGGACGGCCACTGAGAGGAAACATTGGAGTGGGGTTCCACGAATCTCTTTGGGGCGGAAGGCTGTGGATGAAGGATAGGAATCTACAGGGCATCAGCATGTGACAATGTGGCTTCGCCACAAAAACTTGGAGTAATACTAATACCTCACATTTTCCAACTGTTGCTGGGGAAAATGATGATATCACCATCAGATGTTGGTTGTTTTCCTTGGTTTTCCTTTGTTTTCCTTGGTTTGCCCATCATTGTCAGCCACTTTTTTCGCCTCACTGACCCCTTTGGTTGCACCATGCACCAACCATGCCATCCTTTTCCAAGGTGCACCACAGGGACACCAGGCGTAGCTGGATGAGCCATGTGGGATTCACCCAACTATGGAAAATAGTCCAGTGTCGGTGGAACGTAGTCGTCCAACCACTGTTTGGCAGGGTCTAAGTCAATTTGGGGGAGGGTAACTTTTTTCATCCAGTTGATGAGTTGGTAGAATAAGCACAAGTAACAATTACCAAGCATTTGGGGATGGTTTTCATCAAACCCGATTTAGGGTCATATCGGGGATGCTTTATGGCATTGAGGGCATTGGGTTTACCGCATTGCGAAAACCGCATCCTACTGTGCCCGCCTCCTGACGCAGAGAGGCATGCGGAGCAGGCGGCGGCTCTCTTTGGGGCGTCGGAAGTCATCCCAGGGATACCCTTTGGTAATCAAACACGTGGTTTGAAAATTCCCTGTTCATAGCTATAGATAGCTATTTAATGATATTATTTGTAGATGAGTTCACTGTTTTTCCCATTAAAATTCCATTTATATCGGATGTTCAATTGCCATATTTGATTGTCAGAGGGCCGTTTGGATGTGTTTGGATGCTACAGGGACTGTGAAGATGGAGAGTGATCATCTCATCCATCTCTTCATTCTCATCAGTGTGAAAGGTTTTTACGGAGGCCAATGGGGACAACAGCTTTTGGTCATTTCAGTAAACCATACAGTTTATTCTAAAATTGGCAATATATAGACAGTTACATTATACATAGTATAAACACAGATACATAATACCTTTTAATAGTGATATATCATGTAATACATAGTGGTAGATAGATAGATTGATAGATAGATAGATAGACAGATAGATTGGATAGGTAGATAGATAGATAGATATTTGTGTACTGTGCTATATCCCCATTTTAGATACTTCAATCCCAACTTCCCTAGCAAAACAATGGCGGATTTGTTCCGCAGGTGCGCCGACCGCCCAAGGCGGCCTGGACGGACCAGGCGTGACCTGGGACCCAGTAAACTAACAGTTTGCTATTGAAAATGGCCATAGGAATAGTTGATGATCCCATCACAAAATGGTGATTTTCCATAGTTCTGTGGCAGTTTACCAGATGGGAGTCATGATGCTTCGAGTTAGAAGATGTTTACTAATGACGAATAAACCACGAAATGGTTACTAATGTGGTTTATATCACCAAAAAGTGATGGTAAACATGTTGTAACTAATGTCGATGGTTACTGTCACATGTTTTCACATGTATTCATGGGACATCCACCGCAAGATGTGACGCCATCGCCAGGCTCCTACCTCATCCCTGGTGCGGTGGCTCCCGGGATCCTGAACTCTGCAGGATTTGGTCCAGGTCTCAGGATAAATCCGGTGGAGCTGGGGATGGCCATAGAGCTGGGTTTTTTTGGGGAATATATGGAGTTAATTTGGATGGTTTGAACCATGAACAAATGGGAATTTCATGGGATGAATGGGATTTAGCCTCTGATAAACTACTATAGCTATGGACAATCACAAGTTTTAAGAGGTAAATCAACTACAAATATGGCCATTTTCAATAGCTATGTTAAAATACCAGAGGGTAATGAAGTCCGCTCAGGATGGAGGTGTACTGCTGTTTCGATGTTTTGATGCAGGCTTTAGGCTCAAGGGGTAACGCAAGCGCGCCAGTGAATTGACACCGCTTCAGCAGATTGATGCGCCACAAGTCATATGTTGGAGACAAGTGACCCCGAGTTCCGTGGTTTCAATAGAAAACTATGGAATGCCCAGCTGCTCAGAAATCGACATGTTAGCCCCGTTGCATTTTTTTCATAGCGAAAAAACGAAAGCACCTCCCAAAATGCACGGGAAGATGGAAATGCTAAACCAAAGACATGGTAACAACGCTGTATGGTGCCCCACCACATTAGCATTGCTGGGTAACACTTCTTACATTGGCTGAAGCTGGGTATAGCTCCTAGCTCAGTGCAGTGACCACAATGCCTGTCACGTGCATCCAGCCTGTTTATTTTTTTTTGCTGCCTTAGTGAAGGTTCTTCAGATGGGGCTGTGGGCATACGACTTACTAATTTGCTTGAAGGGAATGTCAAAGATCCTGCTCTTTGGACAGTGTTGAGGATTTTGTAAAGGTTCAAACGAGAGCTTTGGAACAAGATCAACTATACTCAGAACCACATATATTTTTTCACTGCGATCGGAACCACCAAAGCAAGAGGCGTGTTTGAATGCCTAGTTACAGTACAGGAGAACCTTATTGGAAAGGGAGACCTGCAGCTTTTTATCAAGCTCTGTTTAGAGATTTTGGAGCCTGCGGCACCTGAAGCATATTGCAGGTTATACTACTACACTGGTTGGCAAGAATGTCAGCTACATGGTGGGCCTGGCTGGTTTGTGCCATCGATCTGATGGCCCCGAAATAATCTCATGATTCGGATTTCCGATGTTTGGATGTTGAATCCCAACAGTTAGCCCATCTTTTAAATCCCCAACATCAGCTTGGTTATCTAGATATATATATATATTTATTATTATATATATATATATACATATGTTTATGTTTCAGCTCAAGCTAATTGACATCAATTGTCGCTGGCGCGTTGACGCTGCGCATTAGCAGCCACAGGCTGCCCCAAAGGCGAAGGTGCCTGGCGAGACATTCCTTTCAAGGACCGGGGGTTTGTTCCCGGGAACTATGTGTAAAATATAGTAAAACACTTTGATGATGTATGTTGTTGATACATGTTGATACCAAAATCTCGAACATCTCGCAGGTGGTTTGATGTTTGAGATATGTGCCGGATTGTATTCCGTCACTGTGTGGAATGATGCCCAACTGATCATTGCCATAACCAGGACGTGAACGGTAAGCACTTTGTGAAGCAGCTTCAAGTAGAGGCGCGGCTTCCCTTGCAGAGTCCTATGGACGATAGGGTCTTGGCTCTGTATGGTTCCCTATGGTTTCGAAGATTTATATATTATATATACATATATTTCATTGATTTAGCTATCATATTGATTTTATACATATATATATATATACACGGTATCTCTTGAAGATCGTGAAGATCATTGAAGCCCAAGAGTATGCCCGTGATTTGCCACATTTACCAATGGTTTCAAAATTCTACAGTTTCGCCAAAGTGTTGAGAACCACCTTTGTGCCCTGCAACTGAGCGAACCTCCAGGGCCATAGGATCATCTTTTCATATCTTTTTCTTGTTCCGTCATAGTGGATGATTAATGGTCAACCTCCATGATCAAGAGCCGGAAATCGTGTGTATGTATATATATATATGCATAATTATATGCATATGATTGCTGATACATGAGACACATTGGAAAACTTCCCAGTTGCGTCACCAGGCGATTTACATGAAACACATGGGAAAACTTCCATCCCTTGCGTACAAGCAGCCAGGCGGATGGCTTGGAATTTGTGGTCTGCGATATGAAGAAGCAGTATTGGGATAATCCTCCAGATTGGTACGGCAAGAAGAACTACCAAATCACGGTGTCTCGGGCTTCACCAAGGGCAGGATGTGATCGCAAAGCAAGCTCCGATTGGCTTGGAAAGCTGGTTTTGGAATGTGTTGCCCCTTTGTTTTCTGAGATGTGTGTGAAGAAAGAAACCAAATGGATCCAAACAGCAAAAAAGGGTATAGTAGATGTTGACTTTACAATTAGCCCATAGTCCCAAGTACACTTATTGGATGGTTACTGTATTCATGTTGCTAATTCATTGTCATCCAACAATAGGATTCTTCAATTATGCATTGATTATTGAATGGCATCAGACACTATAACCGCAATGAATCGATAGTCATTCTATGGCTGATCCGACAAGAGGATTATATACAGTCAAGATCAGTTAGAAAAGTAAATGTCATTGATGTTTATTGGCCATCAATTGCAATTCTAGCAATCGGATAATAGTTGCCAGCTATTAATACTCAAAACTACTAATAGTTGGTAATATATTTGGTATTATTGCGTCGCAATATTCCAATTGGTAATCATCTTTGGTATTATTTTTTTATATTATATGTTGGTACATTGGAATATTATTACTATGGGAATATTATGACCGTTGGAATTATTATTATTATTGGTATCTTTTGTTATTCCAATTACATACTCGTACAAAATATGACAAACTGGTATTGTTCTTACAAATAAATACAACTGGAATATATTTTATGACATACTGGAATTATTCTAGTTTGGCAATTATTACTGTAAATAACATAGATTTTTGGCAATGTTATGAGAATATGTTATTACCCTCTGGTAACCTAACATAACTATGGAAAATCACCATTTTTAATGGGAAAATCCGCTATAAATGGCCATTTTCAATAGCAAACTGTTAGTTTACCAGAGGGTATTACTGTTGGCACTGGTTGTTCTTCGATGGCCACATCTTGGCCCAGGAAGGAGGCAACTACTCGCTGCGGAATGGACACCTTCGCAGGAGACGAATGTGAAACGTACGGAACGGGACGACGGAGGACTGGAGCCGTAAGTGGAACCCCCGAAATGACGAATTCAATGGGGAAAGTGATGGTAATCCAGCGGACTTGGGGGTATCCTATTTTTTTGGTTAGGTATAAAATTCATGGATCTTTGCTCTTTCTCAAAAGGTCATAGATGCTGTTTACCATGTTTTACCAGTTCAGAGAATGTTTTCACATGTTCCACTTATCTGTTTTGGGGGTTGCTATGATGAAATCACCGGACGTTAGGGAGACTGTGTGAAGATGATGATAGTTTTCAAACAGATTTCCAAAAGTCTCCAAAAAAAATATAGTTCATGGCACTTTGCCGCTTAGCAGCCGGTTGTTTTTGCTGGATGGGCCACCGGAGACCATGCAGTAGCCTCAATGGACAGGATCCGAAAGAACCGTGTGCTGGTTGTGACCGATTTGGTGACTTGGTTGGGTCGGTGGTGGGAGCAATGTTGCGCGAAAACTTGGCTGGCTTGATGCCTGATGGAGTATCCTCAGTTGTTGTTGTTTTTTTCGTTGCAACATGTTTCACATCCAGAGAAGCGAAAGATTTGCAAGTGAACATCTCACAGATCAGCCAGTGAGAAAACCTAGATGCCAAAAAATACGTGAAATTGACATGAAATGATCCATAAAAATCCTTATCCATGTCATTTGACCATAGGTCCCGTGCTCCATTCCGTTGTGGAACCAACTTCGCCCCAGTTCCAGTTCCACAGCGTGCCCAGGATCACACGCTGATTGGCCACGAGAGAGATCCTGAGAACAAACTCCTCGAGGACGGGGCCAGCGGTCATGGCACATGTACCATGTGGATCCATGTGGTGGTGCTTGGGGTGGTTTTTTCGCCCAATTTTTGGTTCATGGATGGGAAACAGTCTTAGCATGATAGAGATGATAGAGCTCGCATTTTGGAAACTGCCTGCTTCAAGCTTCATGAAGTCTAGTTGACAGACCTGCACGTAGTTCTGTTGCGATGATCAACAGACTCCTGCACCTCTCACCAAAGTGGTCACCTGCTGTTCGAAAGGAAGTTGGCAGCTCCACAGTTCATTTCCCCACCAAAAAACCATGAAAAATGAGGGTTGATCAGTTGATCTACAGCCGAAGGTTTGCGCTCGCAGGAGTTCAAAAACACGTGGCTGGGAGAGTATGCCCTCAACGGCTCCGCCCGAGCCTTAGCTGCTCATCCGATGATCGACAACGATTGGCAGCACAACAGGACCTGAACCGCCAACAGTTTGGTAGGATGAGATGGTTTTGTTTAGATTTCCATCCTCAAAATCGAGATGATATTTATCACAATCCCTAGTTTTCTGATAACGATCCCCAAGGGTTGGACAAAGGATGATCTACATCATTCACATATGTTAACTGATTTACATCCCCAAAAATTGGAGAGTGATCCCCCACACACCCATATATCTCTGTCATTGCGAGCGGTTGTATTTCAAAAAAGCGAGGCTTTGGCCTACTCCACGGGCCGAAACAAGAGCATGGCCGCACGGCTGCAGCTGGTTGGAAGGTGGTTGAATGGTGGTGCTATGACTCTTGGGGCAGGACAGCATGAAATCATCATCCCAATGAAGTCCCATTTTCAACAGCCATAAATGGGCTATAATATCCCAGTGAAATCCCATGAACTCCTGCGGATTTGACCCTTCCCTTGGGGCGCGACTCACCTGGAGGCATTGGACGTGGCCAAGGAACGGGGGTTGCCCAGACCGGAGCTGATGATTTGTGGGGCCGCACAGCGACAGCGGCAGCGCGGGGTCAAGTTGCTTGGGGTTGACACCAACCCAGAACCAAGGGGGGATGTCATGGGGAATTTTTTGGGGGAAGTCCAATATACTGGGTAATATACTGGGAAGGTGGAAAATTGGTGGAAATACTGCCGGAAGATTGGCTGAGTTTGCGATTTCCAAGAATTGGGCCTTAATATCTTGAGCCGTTCTCGGATACGGGGTACGCGGCAAAAATTAAGAAGGGGAAAATCCAGCATCATTCAAACATCTAGTGGTGAAACCTCTCATTTGCATGGTATTTGCAGCATTTTGTACATCATGTGGATTCGAGGGGTGGCCTGTTCCTCTCCTTGACCATTGAGCCTTTCCTTTGCTTTTGGCTGGCTGTTGGGCGAGGTGGTGTTGGCACCGAAGTCTATGCAATCCCACAGACATTGCCTTTGTTTGATTGGTGGGAGGTGCCACTTGCAGCGAGAATCTGTGGATTTATGGGACTTCAATTCTTGCCTCACAGCTGGTTCTTGGGTGACTATTGCATCAGGGGGCCTTGCAGTAGCAGCAAAGTGGAGTTCACACAGTCTCCTGGATCATTTGTTGGAAGGTGGTGGAACTTTTGTCAAACCATCAGAACCTTGTGTCTTGTTCCGCAGGAGAAACCATGTTTGTTCACACATCATGTACAGATACTGATACATGGGTAGGATGCCCTAAACACGGTTTTGGATATTTTGGGACTACAGTGTTGCAGGTGGTAGGAGCATGTGCCTTGCTAGGCAGGAAAGACTTTGGAGCTTATGCCTGAGTGGAGGTGCCAACAAGTGAAAACCAACTGCAGATGGCTTGTTTAGTGATTAGTTTGAATAAATCTTTGGATATTCCTGGATAACCCACTGGATGGATATTCCCCGTTTGAATCTTTTGGAATGGGGAGATTTGTTGACCATTTTTTCTTGCAGGGTACCCAACTAAGATCGGCCGTGAATTGGGATGTTGGTGGTCTTGTCTTTGAGCAAAACATGTTGGATAGCCTCTGGTAAACTAACATAGCTATGGAAAATCACCATTTTTAATGGGAAAATCCACTATAAATGGTCATTTTCAATAGCTACGTTAAATTACCAGAGGGTAGTTGGATAATCTTCGTCATTGTTTTTGATGATTTATATACGTAAGCATTGAGTTTGGGTCCCTCATTCTGAAGCATATGGATGTTGCAGGATCAGTTTCCAAGAGTTAATCAACCAACAAAATCTGGAAATGCCAAACCAATGTGAATATGACCCAGGTAAGCTGGGAAAAGGCCATCTCTGTTTTCTCATCTTCGGGATGATCTCATCCATGAAGTGGACGACTCACGCGAGTTTCCCTCGATTTTTTGTATTGTTATATTGATATTTCGGGACGGTCATCCCCTCGTATATACTGGGTTTCTACATGTTTCTATATATTCAGTATGTCAGTATGTTTCAATACTATGATGCTACTATACAATGTATACCAACTGTAAGGACTCCCTGAGATAGTGTTGCATGACCAGCCTTGGCACTTTGGTCCAGGACCAAAGTGCTCAATGGATTCGACCGAAAGTATGTGGAGGCCCAGCCGAGACCTTCTACAGAAGCCTGGATCATGCTGAATGGTAAAACCTAATTCCACTTAAACCTCGACGCAATTTCCTCTGGAAATTGTTGCTGTAGCAACTTCCATGGTGAGTTGCACAAAAAAAAAAACGCCAGCCTCATGTGTGTGTGTGTGTCTTGAAATTCTCCTTTGGTTAGTTGAAATCTCCGGAAGTCGAGTTGACAGGACATCCTCACTTCCGCTTTCCCCAAGTTCGAGCTTCGTGGAACGCCTGAGGAGTCGTTGTTTGAAGGGAATCCCACAAACTGATTGGGTTTGTCTGAAAATTGGGTATCCCAAATGGCCATTTTCATGGGGATAGTATAGGATAGTCATACACAAACCATTTCAATGAAGTCCAAAGAATTTGGAAAGACTTCAACCAACCAAGACATGGGGAAGCTTGGGCGCCAAAAATCTGGCAATGGCGCTGAAACCAAGAACAATGAGTATACCGAGTATGCTTCAAAACCATCCATCCAATAATGGTCAATTCAATTCTGCTACTGATGAATAGTTTCGGGTCCCTTAGATGTACGATCTCTCCGATTTATCGATTTGTCATGATTTGTCCTTTTTGGTGTAGCAACAAGCTGATGCTTCTAAAGGGTTCAGGTTAAGACTGCACTGCAGTGGTGTTACATGTGGCTCCACACGACGGTTCCGCCAAGTCATCGGTGACGCAGGACGACCCCTACCGAATCCCAACGGCCTACCAAATGGTCCGAGGCTAAGAGGGGCAACTAGGGCTGGCGAACTTTGAGACCAGACCAGATGTATCTGGTTCTCAGCAAAGATGCCAGTGGAAAATGATGTTTTGACTTGCAAATCCATGGAAAACAGGTGTTCAGACGAGATAGAAATTGGGGGTATATGAGGGATGAGTAGTTGTGCACCAAAAACAATCATCAAATCAAAGACTCTGCTGACGGTTGACGCCGAAGACCCTGCTGACCTTGCTGGTTGATAGGGATTCTGCAGGAATTTGTGGAAGTCTCCAGCGTCAAATCTAAGTGTGTGGCACTAAAAACATGATGTCCTTTTCTCACTGGTTGGATGATGGAAACCACAAGCGAACTCTTGAAACCTTCTAGGTAAATGATTGTAGCAATCAATGATTGTATGGCAATCAATGATTGTATATGTGTGGTATAGGGAACTGGCCCCTCATGTTTGTCCTGTTTGAGGACAGCATTTGTCTCATGATTTTTTTTAACCCCAAGTCTTGTTGCTGAGACATGTTATATTATTTTCCTTTATCATCCTTTATCTTATTTTATATGTGCTATAGTCTACCATAGTATCTTTTATATACAGTATACATAAAGTATATATTGTAAGCCTGCTAGTTCCATGTCTTTCTTTTGGTGATGATTTTCGTGGCTAAAAATCCCCCCATTTTTTCGGGCGGTTATTTGGCGGCTTCAAGCCACAGGACGCGAACTTTGATGCTGGCAAGACGACCCTGCAGGAGACCTTGGGGGAGAAGTACCAGGCCCTGGATCTGGGGATGGGGTGGGGATCTGGGGTTGTTTTTGAACAAATTGAACCATCAGCAAATGGAGATGTTTTGGGGGAATTGCTGGGGATCTATTGGGCATTTGACCATTGAGTTTTTAAGTATTGACTATATATATATATATGTAAAATATATATATAACTATATATATATATAACTATATATATATATTACATACTTATATATATATATATATATGATTTTTGATGTGACCAAGCTCGGCCCATACCCATTGTGGTTGGGGATTCAAATGACCTGCACGACATCTTCAAACCTAAAAACAGGGCACCCAAACGAAAGTTTAGGTGAGACCCTCCACTTTAAGAAAGACTCCCAAAAATGCTGTGGATAAGCCCAAAATAGCCGCTTTACTTGATTTTACCAATTTTACCTGTGGGATTTTGGTGATAAACCAATGGATTCGAAGAGGTTTCCCCTAGGATTCGAAGGTACGACCCCCTGCAGCCTTGGATGGCCTTGGATTCCACCCTGCGAACTCGCAGGTGATCTCTTCAGGGCATGGTGAGTGGAAGCTCATCGATATTTGTTCTGCGGAGGTGAGTTCCGACTTGGGAGCGGAGGTGCATCTTTCCATGATTTTCATGTAGCTAAGTTAAATAGCTTTTGAGTCCAGAGTTTTTGAAGCCAAAAAAACAGCCGTTGCAGTTGCTCTTTTGCAAAGGCATTGAAGCTTGCAGCTGCTATTCCAATCCTTTGTGTGAACGCACTGTCGTTTGCATAATTTCAGGGTTGGAGGTTGATGGTGGTTGATGCATATTGCAGTGTGCAGGCTGTCAGGTTGAAGAGCTTTCCTGAAACAGAAACTTGAACTATTCCAGATTCCAGATCTTCATCATGATGCTTTCGCCACGTTCAAACTTCAAACCTGGCTTTTCTTGGGGATTTTCTCCCATCCAATTGGGGAGGTCACCCCGCCACCTTGCCGCTTTGATCACTCCGCCAGGCGGGGAAAGGCAAGGCTTTGGAATTCGCCCGAACGGAGCTGAAGTTCGGTTGGGAAACCTGGAGAAACTGGAAGACCCTGCTGGAATCAAACATGGCTGGGAAATCTTCCATATAATTGGACACTTTGATGGGTTTTTTCCCATTCAAACCTCCATTTATACATGGATGTTCAATTGCCATATTTGGTTGTTAATCGGAAATTGAATGAACATTATCTATAACTGGAGGATTTTCCGTTGTCATGTTTGACTATATCGAAAGGTAGCCCAGCACCATTGGGGCAAATGTGCGTGATACTGTATGTCTATGTGTTTCCATGAATGAGACCATGGTTGATCCATGATCCATCTTCTCGTTCCATATGTTTGTCCGTGTTTCTCCACATTTCCCAGAAGGGTTGCAAGGGAACAATTAGAGGAACCCCTTACCTTTAGAAGTCAAATTCATGGAACAATTGTAGTTTTTCCCTTCCACCAATCTTTTGATACTCCCATCAAGTATCCTCAAGTCCTATAAAATTCCATCATACCCCTTAATTATTGAATCCCATTCAAATTTCCCCGTTTTATTTAAGATGTGGTTCAATTTTGCTCGTATTTGGTTTATTTTCCCTACCCGTTTTGCCCGTTTTGGTTGGCACCTGAATACATCAAACGGCCGCCAGAAGCTGGCGAAACCCTTGCGTGCGGGGACAGTGACTCGGCAGACGGTCGAAAATTCCTATTGGCTATGGTTGGTCAATGTTGGTTAACGGGGGGATCATAATATTGAAATGATTCAATTTTGGTTAATGTTGGTTAATGTTGGTTAATGTTGGTTAATGTTGGTTGATGTTGATGAAACAAATAGAAACGATAAATGATTTGCTGTTAATAGAGTGGTTAGAGGGGTTGGTTGGTTCATAGAGGGATAAATGGCATGATAGGGGTAAATACATTACCATTCTTGGATATAGTGGAAAGTTGGAGAATTGCAGTGCAAATCCTAAAGAACCCATGGGCATCATGGGATCAATAGGTGCATGATGGCAAATGATATGCACGGTCTTTCCGTTCCATGGGGATCCATGGGGGGAACTGGGGATTTGCCCGGACGAGGTGGAAACGATGAGCTGATGTTCAGATGCGATGGTGGCTATGGGGTGCGGATACTCAATAGCTGCAACAAGTTGTTCCCCTCTCAACATGTAGGACGTCAAATTCATATGCATTTCAGGTTATATCAGACGTTTTGAAGCGCATCGAGAGGTTTTGCAATGTTTCTTGCCTTTGAAGAAGATATTGTGCTCAAAAGCATCCAGTCTGGGTTAGAACGTCTTCTCTGTTGTGCATCATGCCCTCCAAAGCTTGCTCCGTGGCAATTGCCGGTGTCGGTGCTTATGCGGCTGCCCAGGCCTTCTTGGCCCCTTCCGTGAGCCCACAGGTGAAACAGCAACAAGTCCGCAACTTGCGTCAGCAGCCAGCGGCCACTGAGTCGTCGTCGGCTGCTGCGGGTGCTTTGACCCTGGGTGTTGCCGGTGTGGCAGTTGCGTCGGCCGCACAGGTCGGAAAGCGCACAGCCCGCCGTTCCCAGGTGGTGCGTCAGGCCACTCCCGTGGCAGAGAAGGTCTTCACCAAGATGCCTGCTTCCGTGAAGCCCGGAGTTGTGACTGGCCAGGCCTTGGTCGACTTGCTCAACTACGCAAAGGAGANCCGTGGCAGAGAAGGTCTTCACCAAGATGCCTGCTTCCGTGAAGCCCGGAGTTGTGACTGGCCAGGCCTTGGTCGACTTGCTCAACTACGCAAAGGAGAACGAGTTCGCCATCCCTGGCGTCAACGTTGTGAGCTCCAGCTCCGTGAATGCTTGCATGGAGGCAGCCAAGAAGGCTGGCGGCCCTGTGATGGTCACCTTCTCCCGTGGTGGTGGTCAGTTCTTGGCGGGCAAGGCCGCTGACAACACTGACGATGCTGCCTGCATTGCGGGCACCGTGGCCGGAGCACTTCATGTGCGTCAAGTGGCCAAGCTCTACGGTGTGCCAGTGATCCTTCACACCGACCACTGCCAGAAGTCTTGGTTGCCATGGTTCGATGGCCTCATTGAGGCCAGCGAGGAGTACTTTGAGAAGAACGGTGAGCCCCTCTTCTCTTCCCACATGTTGGACCTGTCAGAGGAATCTTTGGAGGACAACATCTCCATTTGCAAGAAGTACTTGGAGCGCATGGCCAAGATCAACCTTTTGTTGGAGATGGAGCTTGGTGTGACTGGTGGTGAGGAGGATGGTGTGGACAACACCGATGTGGACTCCTCCCGTTTGTACACTCAGCCTGAGGAGGTTTGGCAGGTCTATCAGGAGCTTTCTTCCGTGCCCAATGGCAACTTCACCGTGGCTGCTGCTTTCGGCAACGTGCACGGAGTCTATGCCCCTGGCAACGTGAGCCTGAAGCCAGTGATCCTGCACAACACCCAGAAATTCATCAAAGAGAAGTTGGGATGCGAGAGCGACAAGCCAGTGTCTTTCGTCTTCCATGGTGGCTCTGGTTCCTCCCTGGAGGATATCCGTTACGCCATTGAGGCTGGAGTTGTGAAGATGAACATTGACACTGACACTCAGTGGGCCTTCTGGGATGGCATGAACGAGTACCAGAAGAAGAACAAGGACTACTTGCAGGCCCAGATCGAGAAGCCCAACAAGAAGTACTATGATCCTCGTATGTCTCTCCGCAGTGGTGAAGAATTTATGGCCGAGCGCCTCGTGAAGTGCATGGAGGATCTGAAGTGCATTGACCGTCTTTAAGTGTGAAACATTGTGAAGCTGTCAACGCTCAACCGAGCTTGATTGGCAATTTTTCCGTTGTGTAAATTGTTTGTCCGTGCATGAGCAACACGTGCAGTGTTTTACAGCAACCCGGTGCGAAACAGTATCCAGTTTGGTCAAAAAAAGTTTCTCCACTGGCATATGGTGATATCCATGGACACTTGAAACATGTATCAGGAGGATGAGTTGAACAGATGGAAATGAGAAGGTTTGCTGATGTCCGCAAGCGTGCAGTGACATAGATGACCAGACTAGCGTGGACATATTCATCTCGAATCCCTATGTCTTTCACCAGATACTGTATGTCAACTCTTGAATTCAATCTTAAAATCTCTTAGAATCTCCAGATGTTTCACCACTGCCAGGGTGTTCCCATCACCGAAACCGAAACCGGTGATAGGTCATGGTGGCCAACAGCTTGCNTTTCACCACTGCCAGGGTGTTCCCATCACCGAAACCGAAACCGGTGATAGGTCATGGTGGCCAACAGCTTGCCGGAACTGGTGGAGGCGATGACTGGAAACGCCCAGGAGGGCTTGCCCTTGACGCAGGGCAAGACGCAGCACCGGCCCGTTGTTGTTGGTGGCTGGGGGATGATGGTGGTTGGATGGTTTGATNGGAAACGCCCAGGAGGGCTTGCCCTTGACGCAGGGCAAGACGCAGCACCGGCCCGTTGTTGTTGGTGGCTGGGGGATGATGGTGGTTGGATGGTTTGATTATGTTGGATGTTTGGATGATGGTTAGATGGATTGTTTTCGTTGGATGATGATTGGATGGATGTTGATGTTGATGTGTCAGTCCTGAGTCCTGATGATTTTGGTGGTAGGAGATTGGGGACGGATGTGAATTTTTGGGCTGCCAAGTGCAAGGAGGAAGACACCAAGTTCAAATCACGTTAGAATAACATGGGCACGTCAGTGGCGCAGAAATGCTGGATGCATCTATTTCCATCTATTTCCCATCCCTTTATGTCACTACGTATCAGTGTCGTGATCCGTACACACAACTATATATAATTATATAAATTATATATATACTTATATATATATATACATATACATATATATATATAAGATATATATATATATGATATAAGATATATATATATATGATATATATATATGATATATATATATATATATGATATATATATATATATGATATATATATATATGATATATATATATATATATGATATATATATATATATGATATATATATATGATATATATATATGATATATATATATATATGATATGTATATATATGATATATATATATATATATATGATATATATATATATGATATATATATATGATATATATATATATGATATATATATATATATGATGTTCTATACTGATACATACTGCTATGCAGCATAACATACTATACATGATATTAACATATCATTCGCATAATACGTGCTTTTCCAGATGTATTCACAGGTTCCAGATGGAGTTTTTATTGCACCGGACACTTGGTACAAAGGTAGTTGACTCCATCCATTGGTCTGAGAATTGGATACCCGGAAATCCACTGGTTGATCATTGTTTTCCAAGATTTGTTCACTAAAATTGCTGTTTTGGTGGTATGTCCCCCATTTTTAGGCACACCTAAATATAATTGTATGTGTTACATCCCATATTGTAATTATATCCCCATCATATCCCCGTTTTTGCTCGTTAATATCCAAAGGTTTGTTTAAAATCCCCCAGCTCTACCATCATCAACGCTGAAACTTCGACATGTTTCTTGCGATGAAGCCAGGTTCAAAACTCGCCATGGAAGCACCATGCTGTTTTCCAATCGTGAGGTGGGGAAAGACTTCGGCCCATTGTCGGGTGATTGCGACCCACGACCTGGTGGGGCCGTAGTGGAACCACCGAAATTTGCTCATGATTTCATTTCTTAAATGTGATAAACCCAAGAACCTATCTGATAAACCCAAGAACCTGCCTTTCATGTTCGAAAGATGTATGCCATTTCTGATGAAGTTGGGGATGCTTGTTATTGGGTTTACCACTGTAATTATTTTATTATCCCAAAGGCTGATCAATGACTCTGAGCCACATCCGTGTGGGGACAAGCAAAACTAACTTGGGGACTTGGCTTCCATGAAGAATGAGCTTGGGATGGACACTGGATGGGGCATCTCTGTTATTCCAGATGTTTGTTGGTCAAGACTATTTCCATCGGTGTTTATTGGTGGATATTCCCCCCATGGCATCATTGAACGCGTTGATTTAATCCCCATTCTCCCAGTTTGGGGGTTGTCTGAGGAGAGACTGTCAGATACCCCAATGTATGTGTATCTGAATGTGAAAATAGTGATAAAACCATTGGATTCTGGGGTGCCCTATCTTCAGACAAACCCAGTTGCCAGATTGGAGAAAAACTCGAGCGCTTGAGGTCTCCGCCGGGATCGTTGAGGCGTTGCAGCAATTTTGGCCCTGACACCGGCCATGGCTGGGCGTGGCGAAAGAGTCCCAGGGACGAATCCACGGAAGCTGTCGGAAAGTGAATCAACAAACTTGGAATGTGAGAACATGAGGCAGCACCACCATTTAAAAAGCAAAATCAAAGGTTGAAATGGTGAACCAACATTTGTTTTGTGGTTTCGTGTGGTTTAGATATATTGGCTGTTCAGTTTCCGTCTCCACAAAATTGGGAAGAAATGGGCTGGGCTGATGATTCCGGATGACAAATACTTCGGGGTTGGACATCACCACGAACCAGTTGTGTTCACCCCTGTTTATAGTTGACCCAGCTGGTCTTGATTGAAACCACCAAACAAATCCAATTCATTCGATAACAAGCTAACAAGATCATGTTTGTTAGATCCTTTTCTGGTCGTTTCGTTCAATTGAGAAACTCCAGTGTTTCATCAAACTGGTTTACTTCAACAAGGATGGCCAGAAGATTCTCCACCGAGAAATCAAGAGGGCTCCTGGCCTGAAGGTCTATCTATTTGTGACATCCTGCGATGGCACTGGGAGCACTCCAGGAACAAATGGGACATGACATGTACCATACTAAATTCCCAAACGGGTGTCTTCTGAAGAGGGCTTACTTTACTCTGTCAATTCGAGAAGCCTTGATTCAATGTAACATGCAAGCCATGCAACAATGGAATCTGAAGCTTCCGTGATATCGACATCGCTGGGGCTGCTGCTCTTGGTAGTCATTGCGGAACGGCAGAGCGCTACAAAGGGCATGATCTGTTCATTTTAATTGTGACATGATGATAATATGGTTTGATCGACAAAAAATGCTGCCAAAAAAGGAGTGTCATACCAGGTGGGTATGGGTCAACATATGTGAAGATTCTAAAATATCCAAACCCAGTTTGGTGGTGTTCACTTGCGGCCATTCAAGTTTTTCAATGCCATCCTTCCTGATGTATTGACTATATATATATATATATGATTATATATATATAATAATAAAATATATCTATATAATTATCTATATAATTATATATATATAACTATATATATATATATGTATGTGATCATATATATATATACATATATATATATATACAGTTGTTTATTTATCTATATACATAAGGTGAGGCCTCCCAGTTACAAGTTAGTCTATAAACCCGATTGGCTATAGTTATATCTCCCATAGAGCATACTTAGCCTAGTTGGAAGTCAAGCTAGCTTTCTATGGGGCCTCACCCTAAACATAATATTGATGAATATGATATGTATGTTATATATATATACATGATATTTGAATATAAAGATATATATATATTAATATTCATTAGTATAAATCTATTATTCAAACACTAATATATTCACAGCTCCATGGAAGCCTGGTGGAATGTGGTGGAAATTGAGGTGCTGCCAACATGCCAGGCCTGGACGCGGCCACTTGAGTCAAGGATTTTGGACCTGAACATTTTCCGGGGGAAATCCCCCACTTCCAAATGGATTGCCATGATTTTCCCACATTTTCCCTAAAAAAAAATGGCTAGTTGGTGGGTATAGCCCATTTTCAGACACATGAGAATATACAAAATAAAGGGGATCCACTCTGTGTTGCTCGGATTTGTTTTACTGTTGAGCATCCAATTCTCGAGGGTTGTATGTTGGTGACATTCCTGTGCCCATCCAATTTTGGGGTTGACAAGGCACCGAACAGCGAATTGCTTGGGTGACTGCACGATGGGTCCCTTCAGATATGCTGCTTTAGCTATCCATACTCTGCCATAAATGAACCTAGATGTGGAAAACCCACCCTTTATACATGATTTTCGGAGCCCAAAACTGAGAAATGTCCATATGAGCCATTACAGTTTATTCTAAAACCATGTTGGGGTTGATCATATCCCCAGTCCTATGAGTTAATGGTGGGATGACTATCCCCCATATCCACCCATCAAAACCAGCAGGCGATGGACTGCCGGGAAATGGGGCTTCAAACCAAAGGCCCGGAGTGGATCTGGGACAGAGACGTGGATGGATGGATGAGTTTTATCGTTTTTTGAGTAATTTACCATTGGTTGATACACAATCCTCTGAATCTACTGGGAATATGTCTATTTATTGCTATGGCATTTTTAAGCAATGATTATAGTAATACCCAAAAAAATGCAAAAAAAGGTTCAATTTACCACTGGAACTTGGGACGCTTTTTGTTTTCCTTTGTTTTATGTTTTTGTTGGAGTTTTTTATAGATGGGAATGGGTCATGATCCAGCACACCCCAAAGTTGTACATTGCAATTATGGTATTGTGATCATGTTGGGAGGGGGTTTGGTATTCACCCATATCCAGATGACGAGAGGAAAATGTTGGAATGCTGTATACCATATTGGATTGGAATGGACGGTGGGGAGTAGATAGGACAAGACTAGACAATAAGATAAGATGGATGGACAAGCGGACAGATCGATAGATGGAAAGAAGAATACATGAACTCATATGATCTCACATATGTATACAGTATACACAGCCCGATTGTGTGAAACTTTGCAGGGAGACCTGACAGCTACACTTGAGAAACGAAATGCTGGTTTGCAAAACGAGCTCTGTGGGTCGGGAGTTCTTAGTCACCAACTGAGCAATGCTCAGAGCCCTTGTTCGTTGATTTACTGTATAGACAACGATCTAAGAACGATGGCAAGTAGTAGTAACAATGGCAACAACAACAACAACAACGACAACAACAACAACAATATTTATAATTCATACCAATAATAATCCAATAATGACTGATAATAATGACAATACAGGCTTGTACATACAATTGTATGTCTCTAGTAGCTGGTTTAGTTAAGTTTACTTCATGTTATCATGATCCACGAACCCTGCAACGGTCGTCAGGAAAAAGGGCAAACGGGGAGCAGGCGGCTGGAGATTGACTCCAGGGATTGAGGGGTTGCCTATGGGGCCGATGGGGGTTGGGGTCAAAATCTGAGACCTGAAAGGCCGAAATCATCCCAGTGATTGGTCATGTTGAGCGGGGAAAGCATGTTTTTCCGGGTGGAAGTCCAATTTTGAGAAACACGTCGGACATCTCGGCACTTAGTCTTGGAGTACCTAGTATGCTTTCGACATGTTTCGACCGAATACTAGTAGATAGATCACAGTGATATGAGTAGCGCAGGGGCTGGCCGTGGCATGAGATGAATGCGGGCAGCTCAGTGGCTCAGCTGCTCAGGGTCGGTGGGGTGCCTGGAGGGTTGTTGCAGGATTTACCTCCTTTGCACGTTCCTGGTTTGAAAGATCATGAAAGATCATGAAATGCGTGGCATGGCATTGTTTCTGATGGATCCTGATGGCCACCATTGGTCTTTGTTGAGAGAGTCCTGAACAGCTTCCTGAGGCTTTCTTGGACTACCACAAGGTCGTAGTCCCTGATGAAAATGTCTGAAAATGATGCTAGGCGTTCAAAACAGGCGCTGGCAAGAGTCCAAAGTTTCTGTGGCTTTGGCGCGCAAGATGCATTTTCTTACCAAAAAAACACTTAAAAAATTGAGCATGTTATTGAGATGTGCGAATCTTCTAAGTCAGTTCTGGGTGATTAGGTTCTGTTTTGCTTCTTAAGTGCTTCCTAAGCATCACATTGCAGCCATAGGCTACAAGTTCTCGGGCAGTGCATCCCATCCGGATGGGCCGAGTGGGGGCACTGCCCAAAGCCCGGGCGTCATGACGGGTGCACATTAAATCGAATTGGTGGACTTCACCAGTAGGATGGGCTACGGCTGGAGGATCACTGCCATTCTTATAGTTGGCATATGTTTGCATCGCGGCATGTACGTTTCAAAATAGTTATATGTTCACATGGTGTTGGTTTTTTTCAATATGATCTAGGATACTATTTCAAGACTATTCACTCGAAATAGTGGAGAGAAAAGTTGATGATTTGACCAACATGAAGTGTGGCTTTTAGGACAGCAAACCTGGTAAACCTCCTGCCGTCAGAAAAAGGCCCGTAGGTTTCTCGGCACAACTGTTGGCGTTCCACAACAGGCGACCGGCCAATGGTTCCAGGAGTTTCACAGCAGGCAATCGACAGAGATCTTATGACACCATGGGTTACATCATAATTATTACCCTCTGGTTATGATTAACATAGCCATGGTATAGCTGGCTAATGTTGGATGATTTTCCCTGGCTATGTTAAATAACCAGAGGGTAATAATCCTGAACTTGTTCCGTAGAGCTGTTTCAAAGCTGATCTTGGTGATTACTCCAGCAGAACCTGAGAAATGACATGACATCACGACCTGAAAAACGACCTTGATGTAGGGAGCTTTGAAGTTGTCGTATTTGAATTAGCTCAAGTCCATCCTCTGTAGCCAAGTGGATCATCAAGTCTGGATTTGATGATTTGATTCCTTCTCCAAGCTTGGAGGTAAGCGAGATAGCCATTTCATGTATTCCCATGTATCCTCATCTATTCCCTAAAAGCTGTGCTTGCTTAGTCACATAGTCGTTCTTTGATGTCGACGCGTGCTGGCCTTGCTGGAAGCTTTTTGCATGTGATCTGCTGGGAATCGGAATAGCTGCGCATGCCGATGAACCCTGAGGTGGTCAGCCGCCCATGGCAAGGCCAGTTGTCATCTCATCACAAAAATTACCAATTGAGTAGGGAAAAAGCGATAGTGTAACAGTACAAGCGGCATATCTATATACATGTGTGTATATATATATATATATGATCCTGTCCCCAGGCCACCAGGCCCCCCCCCCGAATGGGTTGGGTCCCCCCCCTCCACCCCTCCCCCTCCCTCCCTCCCACCCACCCACAGTGGGGAGGGCGGGGATACTGATACTTATATAGATTGTATCTATACTCTATATATGTTGTACTCTATATATACTCTATATATATCTACTCTATATCTGCTCTATATATGCTCTATATATGCTCTATATATACTCTATATATACTCTATATATACTCTATATATACTATGCATATATATATATATACTCTATATATACTCTATATATACTCTATATATGCTCTATATATACTCTGTATATCCTCTATATATACTCTGTATATTCTCTATATATACTCTATATATTCTCTATATATACTCTATATATACTCTATATATACTCTATATTTACTCTATTTGTACTCTATATATTCTCTATATATACTCTATATATACTCCATATATTCTCTATATATTCTCTCTATATATATATATACTCTATATATACTCTATACATTCTGTATATATACTCTATATATACTCCATATATTCTCTATATATTCTCTATATATACTATATATATACTCTATATATACTCTATAAATACTATATATATATATATACTCTATATATACTCTATATGTTCTCTATATATACTCTATATATACTCTATCTATACTCTATATATTGTGAAATCCATTCCTGCTCACATGAGCCAGCTCAAGGTCCTTTCATCCAAGCATCTGCATCCGCAGCCTGGGGAACACAGGCTCAGGGCCCTGTGTGAGGTGCGGTGGGCGTGGCTTGCGCCATAGGGTGTCTCCGGTGTGACACGCGGATCTTCGGCTTGTGGCTACGAGGAAAACATCAGCGGCGGCCCGCTGGGAACATCACAGGAAGTTGCTACCAAGTGTCAATTTGACATTGGTAGCGGAGCCCAGTCGGTCTGACAGGGGCCAGGGCTTTGAATTTGGACTGCAAGCTCCGTTGCCATGGAATCTGGATCGGGTTCTACAGACGGAAATCAGGTGTGTCGCATCAGTTAGCATCCTTGGTGCCATCCTTCGATCCTGCTGTCGACAACGTGGAAATCTGGTCGAACAAGGTCAATCTGTTACTTGGTGCATGGCCGGAAAACAAGTTAGCAGAGTTGGCTACCAGGTTGATTCTCAATGCCAAAGGGTCTGCTTTTCAGAAACTTCAGCTCAAGCAGAAGGAGCTCCTTACAGGAGATCGGAAGAGCATTCAGCGCTTGGTAGAGATTGTCGGGGGGGCCTGGGGACAAGTGCCTTTGGAGAAACGATTTGAACTGGTTGAAAAAGCGTTGTTCAGATGTCAGCAGAAACCTGACGAATCAGGGGATTCCTATATCAACCGAGTTGATGTGGTATGGACTGAACTGCTAGCAAAACAGATGGACCTGAGCCAAGTACAGGCTATGTCTTACTGCGGGGCAGCCGTTTGTCTCCTGAGGACAAAAAGACAGTTCTGGTAGAATTGGGGTCTGAAACAGAAGCATCCAAATCACTGGAATGGAAACAGGTTGTAGCAGCAATTCGCATGCTAGGATCGACTTTCTTTCAGGACTACACTGGACAGAAGCGCGAGAAGTCAGCCAAGACTTATGATCATCATGCATTTGCTGCTGATGAGATCGATGATGAAGATGAACATGAGACTTATTGGATGTCTGAAGATGTACTGGATGATGACACCGTGGCCACTTTGGCCAGTGAACAGGACGAGGACGCCACAATGATCCTTCAGTTCGAAGACGCAGTGACAGAGGCCGTGCAATCAGACTCTGACCTTGCTGCATTCTTCTCAGCCTATCAAGATGCGCGTAGGAGATTGACAGAACGTGTCAAGTATAGAGGATTTTGGCCGATTCGCAAAGGATTCAAAGGTTCAGGCAAGAAAGGTGGGAAGTCATCCAGCAAAGGCAAACAGAGCCTAGCTCAGAAGATATCCAATAGCTATTGCCGAGCATGAGGCAAAAAGGGTCACTGGAAAGCGGAGTGTCCTACCCGTCGGGGCGGCACATCACAGAGCGGATCACCATCAGCCACCACGAGTGACTCCAATCTCTTTGGCTGTCGTTGAGGAACTGCCGGAATCCATTGCCCATTTGCCCATGATGCCCAATCAGGAACCTCAGTTGTGCACCAGTGAAGAAGTGTTTGTTGTAAGCCAAAAGTCTTGGGATAATCCATGGGGTAATGGGTCCCGTAGGAATTGGGATAATCATCGGGGTAAAGGGTCCCATAGGATGAATACCAAAGTAGTGACCGAGAAAATCCAAAGCTGCTTCCGTCACGCACTCAGGAATGATCACATGAGCCGCATTCTGCCGCATAGACCGTTCTCCAGGTCGCATAGTGCCACAGGGTTTCACAAGATCAGTAGTGCTGGTAGTGCTGACATGTCGAATCCGAAGAATGATCAATCCTTTGCAATTGATGTCCATTTCGCCTCATCCGGCACTGTGGGTATTGTTGATTTAGGAGCGTCACAAACAGTGATCGGCAGCCACAGCAAGTTGCAGAACTTTTGCAGGGTCTCCCAGACCATATCCGAGTGCAGGCCAAGCGTACGTCATGCAACTTGGTTTTTCGTTTTGGCAACCATCAGACACTCACGAGCCGACATGCCATCATGCTTCCGTTTCAAGATTCATGGTTTCGTATTGCAATTGTGCCAGGACAAACTCCTTTTCTTCTCTCAAGTGCGTTTTTGAAACAAGTGCAAGCTGTGATTGATATTGATGCCGGAACCATGTTTAGCAAAGCCTTGGGTCGATTTGTGAAAGTTGAACAATCCTCCAAGAATTTGTATTTGATGGATCTCAATCAGTTGTGGGATAGAACCCAAGGACGATGGCAGTGCTCAGACACTTGCAACCGATCTCAGTCAAAATGTACAGCCAGAAAGCAGCCAGCAAGCATCTCAATGTGAGATGATCCAGCAATCATTCCACTCATCACATGTTGCAATCAACAGATCATCGAGTTTGGACCGGGACAGCAGTTGTGAAAATCGTTCAAACACCACTCATACTGCAATTGGAAATCAAACTGATCTCAAGAATGATCCAAGTGATACTCAATTGTGTCAGACTTTTCCTTGCCCAAGTGATCCCCATCGAAACGTGGCTGTAGATTCAGCTTCGGTGAATCATGTCGACTCTGGCAGCGCAGTTTAAGGATATTGCCAAGGCTCAGAAGAAAGAGATCAACCAGGAAGTGAACCAGTCGATGACCCTTCAGGAACTGGAAACAGAGAAGATCCTCTTTGGGGAGGCAAAGAAGGGGAAAACGTTTGCCGAAGCGTTCAAGGACACAGCCTGGGTGGAGTTCATCCTGAGCCGCTTCGAAACCAGTGGAAAGAGCGAGCACATGATGTTCATACAATATGTCAAGCTGCGCATGGCCGACATGACCAACGACATCAAGGAGCTGCCTGTGAAGAAGCCTGCCGAACCGAAGTCGGGCTACAAGAAGCCGAGCACTCAGAGCGACGTGCCACCTGTGCCGTCAGATGTGTGGGAAGAGCTCCAGATCACGGAGGGAGATCCCATGATGAGCGAGATGTTGGTGCCACAGCTGCACGACGAGATGCAAGATCTTCGTCAATCCAACATGAATCTCCACAATCGAGTGGGACAGGTCGAGATGGTGATGCAAGAGATCCTGGAGCATGTCCGCAAGATGACGGTGAAGCAGGAGACCTAGATCTACTGAATCCTGAGCAGGCGTCACATCTTAGGCAGAAGGCCTTTGCTGAGAGTGCTCTTCTGAACACTCAAGCGGATGTGAGTTTTGATTTCCATGCAGGATCAACAGAACACACTTTCCACAGGTCCATTCAACGGTTGATTCGTGAAATGCAACATGAACTGGATACTGTTTTGTCTCAAGTTCAGAAACATTCCATGAGACTACCCAAACTTGATTTGTTGGAAATTATGTGTTCACCTGACAGCGAACTTGTCAAGCAAGCAAGTGCGATGGGTTGCAGAGCACAACGTTTTGGACGGCCCGAGGGTGACCTCCAGACCAAAGTTGGCCGTCGCAAGTTGTTTCAAATCATCGCCCAACATCAACCTGATCATTTGTGGTACAGTCCAGTGTGTGCACCTTGGAGCAAGTGGAACATATTGAACATGGGTAAATCACTGGATGGGTTTCATGATATCATGGAAAAGCGACGGAACAATCTCTGGCAGATCAGCCTTGCCGTAGTGCTTTTTCGTCACCAAGAACAGAGATCCAAGCATTTCCACCTTGAACAACCTGATGGATCCTTAATGACTCAACAAACTGCCATGGCCGAAATAGTGCATGGAACAATGCCATGTCGTTTTGATCTCTGTCGCCTCGGTGCACTGAAAGATCCTGAGACTGGCTTGGCCATCCGAAAGCGACTTTGCGTCAATTCAACATCCAGTGCCCTGCATCGTGCGATTCATGGTAAGTTTTGTAACCAACAACACCTGCATCGACAGATCGCTGGAAGCATCCGTTTTCATGGTCAGCGCATGAACCTCTCCCAACACACTGAGAATTATCCCATGAAGTTTGCTAGGCAGATCATCAAAGTTTTGTACCATGATAAACATCAGGAAAAACCAGTCTATGCAAACAGCAGTCATGAACCTCCAGAATCAGCGGAAGGAGAACATCCAACCAAGAAACGTAGATTGTCACAGAAACTCAGTCCAGAGGAGATCGCACGACGCTTTGCTGATACCAAGTGGCAGACAGTGATGCAGCTTGCCAATGTCATTGCACCACGAGTTGGACCCTTGGTTCTCGAACATGGTGAACTTGTGCAGAAAGTCCAAATGATGTGTCCCAATCATGAAATCAAGCACTTGGTTTTGTGTAGAGGTACTGATAGGTACACAGGTCCCACCAAGTCAATGTCACCAGGGCAAGCTCCTTTGCGTAGAAGAATCTGCATCCGCCGCAAACATGAAGACATAGTGATTGATCCAGAGTGGGAAGCATGGGAACGTTTGACCTTTAAAGGTTTAAGGCGTAAAGGTACACCCGCTCGGGTCAGTTTAGTTTGATCATCTTTGCAAATACGAAGGTAAGCAACCAAGAGCCAACAAACGTTGATCGATCAAGTGCAGTGCAAGACACTTCTGCCGGTGTCCCACAAGTTCGGTCTTTGGATCCGAATGTAGAACAGCCAAGTTCTAAGCGTCCTCGAAGCAGCGCACAGTCGGACGTTCCGACACCTCTCAGTTCAGGTGCCATCCAAGATGTGGTTCCCGGAGAGACTTCCAGCACTGACCCTATGCCAATTCGGGAAACAGTTGACATGGTAATGCAGAAACATTGTCCAAAGTTCCTGAAATTGAAGTCAGAAGTGCAGGCATGGCTATTGAAAATTCACCGTAATCTGGGACATCCTAGCCATCAGAAGCTCGTGGAATTTGGTCGACAACTGGGCTGCGAACCTGCTCCCGCGGTTCCGATCCACGGATTTTTTTTGTATGTAACGAGGAAATTAATTTACAGACGGCGTCGCGCGTCATGATAGATCTGATAATTCGAAAGTATTTATGGACGTATAGAATTGAAAAAATGCGATACTGAAAGGTCTGATGCAAGGTCGTCTGGCAGGCAGAGCCTCGATAGATACATAGATATATGTATATGTATATATATATATATATGCGTAGATAAATATTCTATATAAATAGGTCTAGCTAACTAAATGTCTTTGAATTAACTCCTGTTGTATTGTGTCTTACTAAGGAATGCTGATCTTATTCTACGTTATTCTATGTATTTGATGGTCTCCGTTATAATCGTTGTAGAGAACTATATATTGTACATCCTCAACCTGGTCATCTTCGGTATTCTACATCGTTGACAAAGTGGTTATCTTCGGTCTTTTTCTCAGATTAGCGGGTGTGGATGGGGTAGATGTTGTATATATTGTTGTTTTTGCATCGTGTTTTTTAAAGGAATGCAACGTTATTCTATGTATTTGGTGGTCTTCGTTATTCGTTGTAGAGAACTTTTTTTTGGTATTCTACATCCTCAAGATCATGGTTTTCTTCGGTATTCTATATCCTCGACATCGTGATTATCTTCGGTCCGGACCTCAGATAGACGGGTGGGTGCTTGGGTTAATACTGTAATTGTCTAATTGTTAATCTCCGTGTTTTGTTGTAATTTTGTCAACGTCTACTTAGTGATTGGAAAACAAACGTGAAACTTGATATACAGACAAACGCGAGACTTTCAAGACAAACGCGGAACGGCCAAAACATACGAAACGAGTTGTCTCTTTGTGGTTCTTGAGTTGGGGTAATTATTTATAGTAGATAGTGTTATATCTGTAGATGGGGATTTAGCTGTCGTTGTGTATAAAAGTAACATGTATGAATAGTTCTGGCGGATCGATATACCGCGTAGGATATATTTATATATGAATATTGACATATAGACGTAGACGCAAATAGCTTACATAAGGATAGCTGCCAGCAGGGCATGTAATGTAAGCTCGCTGGCAGAAATAATAGATAGACGTCCCCCCATTCAAAGAACCACATTCATAAATGAGTAAATTCATAGGTGTGAATAATCATAAATAGGCCGTTAGTTCACAACTTCCGCCGGCAGGGCATATCAGCCCGCCGGCAGGCGTAAATAGGATAGTTAAAATCATACAATTTGTCCCCCCATTCAAAGAGCCACATTGATAAGTCAATACGTATGTTGTATATTCTGATTGGCTAAACACTATGTATATATACATACTGTTATAATTGCCGCCGGCAGGGCATATATATATATTATATATACTCCCGCTGGCAGGCCTGGGTAAAATTCAACAAATAATTGAAATTCCCCCATTCAAAGAACCGCATTGAGAATGATAAGTAAATAATTTAGATATTGAATAGGCGCGCGGCAGGGCGCATCTGCTCGCCGCGGTAAATTAATAAATGCCAATAGACAGGCCGCCAGATAATACCTGCCGCCGACAGNGCGCGGCAGGGCGCATCTGCTCGCCGCGGTAAATTAATAAATGCCAATAGACAGGCCGCCAGATAATACCTGCCGCCGACAGGTTATATAATATCCGCCCGCCGGCAGGCCCGAAAAAAATATATAAGTTATTTCCTCCTCATTCAAAGAACCGCATGAATATATAATTAATCGGTCTCAAAAAATCAATAGGAGCGCGACAGGGTACATTTGCTCGCCGTCCTAGATATTTTATATATAATTGCGAGTAAAATGCAGATCGCAGGTAGGTTGTCCTATGGTGTGTCATGAATTATCTAAATCCAAGCATCATGTGGAGACGGTTCTTTGATGGTGTTAATACGTCATGTGCGATTGGGGGTGCGTATGCATGTGCGATAGAATGCGCGATGCAGACGTACGCATGTGCGATAGGCTGTGCGAGACGGACGTGCACATGTGCGATAGGCTGTGCGATGTGGACGTACACATGTGTGATAGGCTGTGCGATGTGGACGTACACATGTGCGATAGGCTGTGCGATGTGGACGTATAATGTGCGATGAGTTGTGCGATGTATCCGTACGCATGTGCAACAAACGCGTTGAATGTATAGGTGCATATATATATATATATAAATGTGTGTGGCTGATGTGTGTGTGTGTGTGCACGCTCGTGCAAAACAGGCTGTGCGATGCGAAGGTGCATGTGCTATTTTTAGCAAAAAACATTGTTCTAAAATGCTCTGCAGTAAACATGGGAAAACACCGTGTGACAACCGCCGTTGAGGCCTTAATGATCCTGAATGGCTTCATGGCTTTGTGAAACTTGCAAAAATTTGCCAAGAACAAGTCTTATAGAATATGGCCAGTCCAAAATTAAAGGACCGGATAACCCCACATGTCAACTTCTCCAATAAGTACCAAAGCAGATGTGCAGATGGGATGCGAAAGGAAGGGAAGAGAAAGGGGATGGTGGAAGACAGATTGTGTGAAGGAGTCGTGCGTGAAGAATTGTGTGTGAAAGAGTTGTGTGTGTGACAAAGTGGTGTGTGAAAGGGATGTTTGTGAGAGAGTTGTGTGTGGGAGAGTTGTGTGTGGGAGAGTTGTGTGTGAGAGAGTTGTGTGTGAAAGAGTTGTGTGTGAAAGAGTTGTGTGTGTGAGAGAGCTGTGAGTCGAAGGGTTGTGTGCAAGTAAGTTGTGTGTGAGTAAGTGTGTGTGTGTGTGTGCAAGTTGTGTGTGAGTAAGTTGCGTGTGAGTGAGCTGTATGTGAGTGAGTTGTGTGTGAGTGAGTTGTGTGTGAGTAAGTTGTGTGTGAAACAGATGTGTGTGGGAGAGTTGTGTAAGCATGTGGGTGCGAGCTGCCACACAAAGTGAAGGTCCATGTCACCAAGTGCCACGCCTGCCACACAAAACGAAGGTCCCCACACAAAGTGAAGCTCCATGTCGCCAAGTGCCACGCCTGCCACACAAAACGAAAGTCCATGCCACCAAGTGCCACGCCTGAATGAGGCGGCGTCAACGGGGACCAAGCGCGTCACCAGAGCCAGCTGAGTGGCATAAGTGCCACGCCTGCCACACAAAGTGAAAGTCGATGTCACCAAGTGCCACGCCTGCCACACAAAACGACAAAACGAAGGTCCATGTCACCAAGTGCCACGCCTGCCACACAGAATGAGGCGGCGTCAGCGGGGACCAAGCGCGTCACCAGAGCCAGCTAAGTGCCATAAGCGCCACGCCTGCCACACAAAGTTAAGGTCCATGTCACCAAGTGCCACGCCTCCCACACAAAGTGAAGGTCCATGTCACCAAGTGCCACGCCTGCCACGCAGAATGACGCGGCGCCCGCGGCAACCAAGCGCGTCACCAGACCCAGCCCAGTGCCGTAAGTGCCACGCCTGCCACACAAAGTGAAAGTCGATGTCGCCAAGTGCCACGCCTGCCACACANAGCCCAGTGCCGTAAGTGCCACGCCTGCCACACAAAGTGAAAGTCGATGTCGCCAAGTGCCACGCCTGCCACACAAAGTGAAGGTCCATGTCACCAAGTGCCACGCCTGCCACCCAGAATGATGCGGCGCGCGCGGCAACCAAACGCGCCACCAGACCCAGCCCAGTGCCGTAAGTGCCACATAGTGCCACGCCTGCCGCACACAAAGTGAAGGTCGATGTCGCCAAGTGCCACGCCTGCCCCACAAAGTGAAAGTCCATGTCACCAAGTTCCACGCCTGCCACGCAGAATGACGCGGCGCCCGCGGCAACCAAGCGCGTCACCAGACCCAGCCCAGTGCCGTAAGTGCCACGCCTGCCAAGTGAAAGTCCATGTCGCCAAGTGCCACGCCTGCCACACAAAGTGAAGGTCCATGTCACCAAGTGCCACGCCTGCCACGCAGAATGATGCGGCGCCCGCGGCAACAAGCGCGCCACCAAACCCAGCCCAGTGCCGTAAGTGCCACACCTGCCACACAAAGTGAAGGTGAATGTCGCCAAGCGCGACGCCTGCCACACAAAGTGAAGGTCCATGTCACCAAGTGCCACGCCTGCCACGCAGAATGATGCGGCGCGCCACCAGACCCAGCCCAGTGCCGTAAGTGCCACGCCTGCCACACAAAGTGAAGGTCGATGTCGCCAAGTGCCACGCCTGCCACACAGAATGATGCGGCGCTCGCGGCAACCAAGCGCGTCACCAGAGCCAGCTGAGTTGCATAAGTGCCACGCCTGCCACACAAAGTGAAGGTCGATGTCACCAAGTGCCACGCCTGCCACACAAAGTGAAGGTCCATGTCACCAAGTGCCACGCCTGCCACGCTGAATGATGCGGCGCCCGCAGCAACCAACCGCGTCACCAGACCCAGCCCAGTGCCGTAAGTGCCACGCCTGCCACACAAAGTGAAGGTCCATGTCGCCAAGTGCCACGCCCACGCCTGCCACACAAAACGAAGGTCCATGTCACCAAGTGCCACGCCTGCCACGCAGAATGAGGCGGCGTCAACGGGGACCAAGCGCGTCACCAGAGCCAGCTGAGTGGCATAAGTGCCACACCTGCCACACAAAGTGAAGGTCCAGTCGCCAAGTGCCACGCCTGCCACACAAAGTGAAAGTCCATGTCACCAAGTGCCACGCCTGCCACGCAGAATGACGCGGCGCCCGCGGCAACCAAGCGCGTCACCAGACCCAGCCCAGTGCCGTAAGCAAAGTGAAAGTCCATGTCGCCAAGTGCCACGCCTGCCACACAAAGTGAAGGTCCATGTCACCAAGTGCCACGCCTGCCACGCAAAATGACGCGGCGCCCGCGGCCGTAAGTGCCACGCCTGCCACACAAAGTGACAGTCGATGTTGCCAAGTGCCATGGCTGCCACACAAAACTTTGTCAGCAATACCAGTTGTGTGTGAGTCAGTTGTGTGTGAGTGAATTGTCTGTGAGTAAGCTGTGTGTGAGTGAATTGTGTGTGAGTAAGTTGTGTGTGAGTGAGTTGTGTGTGAGTAAGTTGTGGGTGAGTGAGTTGTGTGTGAGTGAGTTGTGTGTGAGTGAGTTGTGTGTGAGTGAGTTGTGTGTGAGTGAGTTGTGTGTGAGTAAGTTGTGTGTGAGTGGGTTGTGGGTGTGAGTAAGTTGTGTGTGGTCAAGTTGTGTGTGTGTGTGAGTAAGTTGTGTGTGAGTGAGTTGTGTGTGAGTAAGTTGTGTGTGAGTGAGCTATGTGTGAGTGAGTTGTGTGTGAGTAAGTTGTGTGAGTCAGTTGTGTGTGATTGAGTTGTGTGTGTGAGTAAGTTGTGTGTGAGTAAGTCGTGTGTGACTGAGTTGTGTGTGAGTGAGTTGTGTGTGAGTGAGTTGTGTGTGAGTAAGTTGTGTGTGAGTGAGTTGTGTGTGGGTAAGTTGTGTTTGACTGAGTTGTGTGTGAGTAAGCTGTGAGGTGGAGGAGGGCGGGTGGGAGGGCGACGGGCGACGGATGCACAACAAAAAACAACAACCCCACACAAAGATGTGGGGAACAAAAAGGATGGAGTCCATGGTCTTGTTTACAACATGCAAGACGCATTTTATAACAGAAAGGAAGTGAAGTAGTCTAAAACTGTGAGTTTGTATTCTGTTGGGTCGACACTGAAATTCTACAAGGGATACATGATTTGAAGTGTTCAACCTGTGCTGAAAATCAATTTCCACATATTTCCCGACCAAGCTCGATACATGATCATGGAGATTTTGGGGATGTAATTGCTATGGATGGTATTAACTGGACCGACAAGGCTGGACAACAATACTATATTTACCACTTTTTGGATCACAAAGCACCTTGTTCCACACCGCAGTGGCTACACCAGCACACAGTAGTCAACAGGCCATACGAGCACTGAATCAGGGTTGGCTGCAATGGGCAGGTCCACAGCGTTGATTTGTTTGGATGCTGGCACTGAGCTCAATTCGGAAGAATTTCTGACGTTCCTCCAAAAGCATGGTATCAAACATCGTACCATAGCCACTGTGATGCCCATTGGCAGAATTCACGAATTGAGAGACATGGAGCCATTTTGCAGAGCATCCTGAACAAGATGGACACTGAAGATGCACTGGACAGTTTGGACAAAGTAGATTTGGCCGTCTTTTTTGCCACTCATACCAAAAATCAATGGAGCCGTCATAGAGGGTATTAATCTGAAACACTGGTGTTTGGAAAATTGAGCCGTATTCCTGGATCTATAGGATCTGATGTGAAACTGGCGTCTCATGGTTTAGCATTGAGTGACAAGTCTGAAGGGGTGCAGTTTCGTGATGAACTTCGCATCCGCGAGCTGGCCAGAAAGGCTTTTGTTGAAACTGACAACTGCCAAGCGTTATGGAGAGCTCTCGTGCATTGTAGTCGACCGAACAGAGGTCAGTACATCCATGGAGACCACGTAATGATGTGGAAGAAACGAGGTGAAGCAAATGGCCAGTGGGTTGGTCCCCTCAGAGTCATCAGTCAGGATGATGTTCATGTTGTGTGGGTCACCATGGGCAGCAAGTTGTACCAAGTAGATCCAGAACATTTGCGACCACTGTCAGCAATGGAAGAATGGAATCACCAAAAACTGACACCAGAACATCCGAATCAAGATTAGTTTCAATCTGTAATCCCTCCACATGGTGGTGTTCAGTATCACAACATGCTCAATTTGCCCTTGCCACCCGTCACTTCAACTACAGTAATCAACAATCCTGAAGAATTTCCTGCCACTTCCAGAGCTGATAATTCCAATACAAATGATGCTCCACTACCACCTGAACAAGGAAATGAACAACCTGACGTAGAACCAATTCCTGTGAGTCATCCACCATCAGAAAATCCCGACAGTCCTGAGCCCAATCCAGTAGAAGTGCCTATTCCTGACACGGATGATGATTTGTTCATGCAAGATGAACCCATTTTCCACATGTCCGAAGACCCATGTTGGAAGTTCGAAATCGATATCAGCCTCCATGATGTCGCGTGCTGGCGTGAGGAAAGTTGTCCCAAGGAAATGGCTTTTTTAGTATCCGCAGCAAAGAGACAGAAGAGCGAAGTGAAACCCGCAACACTGACCGAAGAGGATCGCCAACGTTTTCACCAAGCAAAACTGAAAGAGGTAGACAGTTGGTAGTCCACAGAAAGTGTTGCTCGGATTCTAAGTCATAAAATTCCGAGGGCCAACATTGTCAGGAGCCGTTGGATTCTCACTTGGAAAGAAATAGATGATCCATCACAGTATCAAGGTGCCCCAAAGTATAAGCCTAAGGCTCGCCTAGCGGTACTTGGATTTGAAGATCCTGAAGTGGAGAATATTCCAAGGGATTCACCGACTATGAATAAACTTTCACGCATGCTCATACTCCAGTACGCAGCCAGTTCCAGGTGGGATATTCAGAGTTTCGATATTCAAACGGCAAAAATTTGAGAGGCAGTGAACAAAGCAATCGAATATTGGGCATGGAACCCCTGAAGAGATGAGACAACGCCTCAAACTGCGTCAAGATGAAGTGGTACAATTACTCAAGGGCGCCTATGGGAGGGTTGATGCACCGTATCTTTGGTTTGTCGAATTGAAAGAGGGCCTAGGGGAACTCAATTTTGTGGCATCTCCATTTGATCCATGTGTCTTCCTGTTGAGAGATCCTGTCAAACACACAATCAGGATGATCGGTATCCACGTTGACGACGGTCTTTGTCGTGGAAATCATATCTTTCAGGAGAAGCTGCGATTGTTGGAAGCCAAATATCCATGTGGGTCAAAGAAAAAAGTGAGTTCACTTTCATGGGTCTCCGTATTTCTCAGCAGGAGGATTATACCATTGTGTTGGACCAGGGTCAGTATGTCAAAGACATCAATCCTATCACTTTGACTCGAGAAAGAAGATCTCACATGGACTCACCTGTTTCAGAAGATGAGCGACAGGCTCTGAGAGCCCTTATTGGAAGCCTGCAATATGCAGCTGTCAATTCACGCCCTGACATTTGCAGCCGCCTTGGTTTTCTTCAAAGTCAAATCAATCGTGCCAAAGTATCAACCTTGGTTGAAGCAAACAAAACACTCCATGAAGCCAAGATGTATTCTGATGTGGCTTTGCGAATACAACCGATCCCCTTAGAGGATTTGCGTTTTGTGACATTTTCCGATGCTTCCTTTGCCTCAGAGAAAACCACTGACTCACATCAGGGGATGATGATCATGTCAGCACACAAATGCATTGGTGAGAATAGGAAAAGTCCAATCAATCCAATTGCATGGCACTCAAAGAAGATTCAGAAGGTAGCTGTTAGTACTTTGTCTGCAGAATCAATGGCCTTAGCAGGAGCAGTAGACATGCTTTCATGGGTTCGGTTATACTGGGCATGGCTTTGTGATCATAGGTGCAACTGGCGTAAAGCTGATGAAACGTTGATGCGACTGCCCCCAGCATTCTCAGCCCTGACATCCGAAGCAATGGACCAAGCTCAAATGCCTGAAATCAATTCCAAAAGAGCAGTCATCCATCGTAACAACAGATTGTAAGTCTTTGTTTGATCTGATCAATAGGAATGCTCCTCCAGCTTGTGCCGAATTCCGCACACAGTTACAAGCCAAATTGATCAAAGAACATCTGAACAATGGCATACAAATTCGATGGGTGCCATCAAGAGCACAAATTGCAGATTCACTAACGAAAGTGATGGACAATACCATGATTCGAGCTTGTTTGAAAAATGGATACTACAGCCTCCATGATGAGCAAGAAATTTTGAAATCCAGATCCGATGCACGTGCTCGTTTGCGCTGGATGCAATCTCAAGGCCCTGAGAGCCTCACGAAACCAGGCCTCATGGAAAAGCCAAGTCGTCCATGAGATTATTTGAGAAGTTATGCAAGCCAGAAATTTTGTGATGCAGTCATTTGATGACCTGCTCCGTTTGGGGAATGGCATGCTTGAGCGAAGAGCGAACTCTTTTACTCTGACAGTCATGCAAGACACATCAATGGGGTCAACACCATGTATTTTGGAAGATTTTCTGCGAAGCCTGAGAGATCCTGAATCGGCACATGGTGAACTTTTTATATCATAGAGCAATGTGAAATCCATTCCTGTTCGCATGAGCCAGCTCAAGGTCCTTTCATCCAAGCATCTGCATCCGCAGCCTGGGGAACACAGGCTCAGGGCCTTGTGTGAGGTGCGGTGGGCGTGGCTTGCGCCATAGGGTGTCTCCGGTGTGACACGTGGATCTTCGGCTTGTGGCTACGAGGAAAACATCAGCGGCGGCCCGCTGGGAACATCACAGGAAGTTGCTACCAATTGTCAATTTGACAATATTTACTCTATATATATTCTATATATACTCTATATATACTTTATATATATATATATATTATGTATACTCTATGTATACTCTATATATACTTTATATTTACTCTTTGTATACTCTATATATACTATACATATAATCTATGTGTACTCTATATATACTATTTATATACTCTATGTATACTCTATATATACTCTATATATACTCTATATATATTCTATATATACTCTATACTGTATACTCTATATATATACTCTATATATAGCTCATAGATGATCACCAACCCCCACCCCATCCCACAGGGGGGGCGGGGATACACATACATATTTACATTCATACATACATACATACATACATACATACACACATACATACATACTTACATACATACATACATTGATACATACATATATTCTTCCATTTATACATGCATGGATGCATACATACAATCACATCTACATACTGACCCCCCACCCCATCCCACAGGGGGGGGGCGGGGGGCATACAGACAGACATACATTCATGCATACATATTTATATACATGATCTACCCATGTATAGGCTGATATACCCTGGATCTGTAGACCCATACCCATTTGGGGGGGGGAAGGGGGGGGGCCTTGACAGGGCTGGACCATATATATATATACTCATATATACATGTAATCATATACAATCCATTGGATTTTGTGGGTACCCTACTTTCAGACTAAGCCATATCTTAGAGTCTGTCTGAGCTGGTGAAAAAGAAAGGTCCTAAACCCATCAATGATCGCATTTGCGAGATCTATCGAGATGTCAAACATTCTCAAACATCAAAGCAGCTAAGAAACACATCTTGAGAAACAAGCATCAGGAAAGATATACAGACATGACATGACCAATCAAAAATAGCAGTCACATCTGCCACATCACAGACGTCCCCGTTTTCTGAGCGGTGACCACTTTTTGGGGCCCCCGAAATCGGTCCCGCGGAAACGCCCGGCCAATGACCTCACCAAGAATGGTCCGGGAGCTCGGAGATTTGGGGATGGATCAAAAGCTAAATTGATCTAAATTAAAGAGTATTGAATAGTATTGATAATACGTATTGATGTTTGATTCATTCATAATCATTGTTGTTGTTGGTATTTTTTGTCACGATTATTGGTATTATTGTTGTTCTTGTTGTATTTATTGTTATGATTGTTCTTATCATTGTTGATACTATTGTCATTATAGTGATTGTCATTATGATTGTTGTCATTGATTAGTCTTGACGATATAGCATGTTTTAGGTGGTGAACATCCATCAACACCAGCTATCTACCAGGGAACCAGGGAAGCTGACAGATCCCAAGGCCCGAAGTGAGTGGGTCGGGCCATGAGGTTATGTGGATGCTTGCAGCACCAGCGCATGACAAATGGTCTGATAATCGCGGTTCAAGTGATGCATTGGATTGGTCAATGGGAAAATTTACAGGAAACCATGGATTTTCCCATCAAATATAGGGGTTTCCTTTAAATTTCCCCATTAACCAATCCAATGAGTGATGTATTTGTTTCCCAAAGGTGGGAAGAGAATGGAAGAGATAGGACCCTAGCCAGTTGAATGGATCATATGCTGCATAGATGCACTTTTTGCTGGAGGGAATCATTCGACATTTGGAATTCCCTGCTGATACCAAATCTGTTGGTTCTCTAAGTCATGTGTTGCCACGTGATCAGCTGGATGTTAGTGAGTTCGTGTCAGTTCTCTGAGGATCAGAGTCCAATTGTGTGGTCAGAATGTGTTGGAAGGTTATGTTATGTTGGGACATGTTGGGACCTTTGAGGGTTGAGGAAGTGTGCCATGTGAACGCTTAGAAGAACAATTGTGATCCAAAATCATCCAGTTTGAAGTCGCTTGCGATGGTTCCAAGCCATTTTCCCCCGAAGTCGCTGGTGATTGCTGGGAAAAGTGCTGGGGCGCAGGGTGGTCCTGTTCTTTTTGTTGGTGAAGAGAGCCATTCAATTGCCATGACAGTATATAGTTGGGTGAGGCTGAGACATGCAAGTTGCAACAGTCCCTCTTGGGTATTCTCCCTTGGGATTCTACAGGCTTGTATTTACATGTGTGGGTTTCCAGAAATGGGGGTACAATACCTCAATAGCTGGATAGTTTATCATGGAAAATCCATCAATGGATGATTCAAGGGGGTACCCCCCCATGACTTAGGAAACCTCCATTTAATTAATTATTGATTTATAAAATAGCGTAATGGGTCCGACCATGTCTGACCCTTGATTCACTTGATTGTATTTGTCTATTTTATTGTTGCTGTCCTTGGCAAGATTTCTGTGAACAGCCAGGCGCGACAGCAGTGATCTAATGTGCACCTTTCATGGCGATCCATTGTTGCCGAAGGCTCAAAGAGGATGAGTAGAACTATGGCAGAATGAGAGCAAGGGCAGCATTGGCTTTGGCAAAGCATTGCAATAGTCAGTAAAAGGTACCCACTACCTCGCGAGTGTGCAGCTCCCACCGAAAAAGTCTTGAACATCTCCGAACCGCCAACATCCATCTTCTCAAGAAGTTGATTAAATGTTTGATTTTTGGAAAAAACAAATCCTTAAACATGTGTTTTTACAGATTGATTTCATGGGTGTTTTGTTTCCATTGAGATTTCCTGGCGACCACACTGGGGGTGTGTCCNAAAAAACAAATCCTTAAACATGTGTTTTTACAGATTGATTTCATGGGTGTTTTGTTTCCATTGAGATTTCCTGGCGACCACACTGGGGGTGTGTCCCCCTCGTCGCCTCCTGCTGTTGGGTGCCCGGGATCCTTGGGCGCTGTGAGCACGGCGCTGACCCTGGGACGCCGAAGCAAGCTGGGCACGGCCAAGGAGGTGGGAGTCGAAGAAGGGCAGCTGCTTGGGGGGTTGATGATTCTAACACGGCGGCTGAACATGGCTGAACCATCAAAGATGATGGCATAATGAAGATATCAAGGGATATCATTGCATGATATCATGGTGAATTAAGGGGATACTTCTATATATATATAGAATTATACCGCCAGAAGCTGGCAAAACCCTTGCGTGCGGGGACAGTGATTCGGCAGACAGTCGAAAATTCCTATTGGTTATGGTTGGTCAATGTTGGTTAATATGGGGGTCATAATATTGAAATGATTCAATATTGGTTAACGTTGGTTGATGTTCTTTAATGTTGGTTAATGTTGGTTAGTGTTGGTTAATGGTGGTTAATGTTGATGGAAAAAAATAGAAACGATAAATGATTTGCCGTTAGTAGATGGATTAGTTGGTTCATAGAGGGATAAATGGCATTGGGTAAACACATTACCATTCTTGGATATAGTGGAAAGTTGGAGAATTGCAGTGCAACTCCTAAAGAACCCATGGGCATCATGGGATCCAAGAGGTGCATGATGGCAAATGATATGCACGGTCTTTCCGTTCCATGAGGATCCATGGGGGGAACTGGGGATTTGCCCNCCCATGGGCATCATGGGATCCAAGAGGTGCATGATGGCAAATGATATGCACGGTCTTTCCGTTCCATGAGGATCCATGGGGGGAACTGGGGATTTGCCCGGACGAGGTGGAAACGATGAGCTGATGTTCAGATGCAATGGTGGCTATGAGGTGCGGATACTCAATGGCTGCAACAAGTTGTTCCCCTCTCAACATGTAGGACGTCAAATTCATATGCATTTCAGGTTATATCACAGGTTTTGAAGCGCATTGAGAGGTTTTGCCATGTTTCTTGCCTTTGAAGAAGATTTTGTGCTCAAAAGCATCCAGTCTGGGTTAGAACTTCTTCTCTGTTGTGCATCATGCCCTCCAAAGCTTGCTCCGTGGCAATTGCCGGTGTCGGTGCCTATGCGGCTGCCCAGGCATTCTTGGCCCCTTCCGTGAGCCCACAGGTGAACCAGCAACAAGTGCGCAACTTGCGTCAGCAGCCAGCGGCCACTGAGTCGTCGTCTGCTGCTGCAGGTGCTTTGACCCTGGGTGTTGCCGGTGTGGCAGTTGCGTCGGCCGCACAGGTCGGAAAGCGCACAGCCCGCCGTTCCCAGGTGGTGCGTCAGGCCACTGCCGTGGCAGAGAAGGTCTTCACCAAGATGCCTGCTTCCGTGAAGCCCGGAGTTGTGACTGGCCAGGCCTTGGTCGACTTGCTCAACTACGCAAAGGAGANAGTTGTGAAGATGAACATTGACACTGACACTCAGTGGGCCTTCTGGGATGGCATGAACGAGTACCAGAAGAAGAACAAGGACTACTTGCAGGCCCAGATTGGAAATCCTGAGGGACCCGAGAAGCCCAACAAGAAGTACTATGATCCTCGTATGTCTCTCCGCAGTGGTGAAGAGTTTATGGCCGAGCGCCTCGTGAAG
>BGPT01000138.1:291103-338722 GCA_003297045.1 Symbiodinium sp. clade C Y103 | reverse complement strand
CATCTTCAAGGAGTTTGTCGACTACCCGCAATCCGCCGCCACTCTGGACCACTGCGCCCCACCTCCCAGCAACGTGAGCGGCTACGGCTACGCACTGCCATCGCCCAACTCCGTGCTGAAGGAGATGAAGATTTTGCATGGTGGGACCCATCTACAGATCCACCATTAGTGACTAGCTGCTTTGAGGCTTTCTCGGCGTGCTTCTCACAATGGTGCAACCTTCCTCAGCCTACGATCTTGGATTTCCACAACATGTTCTTCCAGACCCTTTTCAGTATGGCCTGCCCTGAATTTCAGGCTGCCCGTATNATGGTGCAACCTTCCTCAGCCTACGATCTTGGATTTCCACAACATGTTCTTCCAGACCCTTTTCAGTATGGCCTGCCCTGAATTTCAGGCTGCCCGTATTTTTATTCACTGGATCGAGCACGATTTCTCTGATCTACAGGCTATGCAGGACATCGACATCCATCAGCTTGCCGAGACCGCGCATTTGTCCTTGTTGGAGGATCTCCATATTTGGCACTTGCGCAGCCGCCTTCGATCTCTTCAAGCTCAACTGGATCGTCTTGATTGTGCACCAGCTCCGCTACCACGTCCTGTGCGTGCAGCACCTGTGCCTCATCAACGTCTTCACCGAGTCCCTTCGGCGTATGCTCAGATGCGTGACCACGAAATGGCACGGAGAACCTGGCGCTTGTGCAGCAGTGCACTCAGACCTTTGTCCCCTGTGCAGGGACCATTCTACGTTGTGCATTTGTATTCTGGCAGGCGGCGAGAGGATGATTTTCACCAGTTCATGCAGCAGCTCATCAACAGCTCTACCCATGCTATAGCTTCTGCTATTCACGTGATCTCCATCGATACCGCCATCAGTGAAACCATGAATGTCCACTCAGAGAAGATTTGGACTTTCTTACTCACTGCAGCTCAAGCCGGCCATATTTTGGGCTATTTGCTTGGCCCTCCATGTGAAACATGGAGCTCTGCCAGATTTGAACAGACGTTCAACGAAGATGGACTTCCCCTTCCTGGTCCTCGTCCTCTACGAGATGTTGAGGCCTGCTGGGGCATTTCAGGGCTTTCCCTTCGCGAGCTTCAGCAAGTGTCAGTAGGCAATTGCCTGTTACTCAAAGGACTCCATCTTGCAGTGCCGATCGCCTTCAGAGGCGGCGTTGTTGTATTGGAGCACCCGGCGCCACCCATTGCAATCGAGCGGCCTTCAATCTTTCGTACAGGGATCGTCCGCTTCCTTTTGCAGCCTGGTACACCATTTCGCCGCTACACGTTTGCCCAATGGCGTCACGGCGCACCCGGCATCAAGCCAACCACGTTGCTTTTTGCCAATGCTATGATTCCCAAAGTCATGGCTTCCTTTGAGCGATTGGACCTGGCCAAACCTACAACGGCATTGATCGGTAAGGATTCTTCGGGAGCTTACCGTACATCACGGGCAAAAGAATACCCAGCGGGTATGAATCGTGCCCTTGCTACAGCAATGTGGCAAGCCATTGAAGCCACTGGACATCGACATCGTATCGACCCAGTTGACCTTCCATCTACGGCGGCTGAATTGGCAGAGTTGTCTGCAAGCGTGGATCGCTGCAAGGACTTCCTGCCGGATTACCAACCAGTGCAATAGCACGGTTGGCGCATGAGACGTTGCGAGCGAGACTCGAAAGAACCGANCAAGCGTGGATCGCTGCAAGGACTTCCTGCCGGATTACCAACCAGTGCAATAGCACGGTTGGCGCATGAGACGTTGCGAGCGAGACTCGAAAGAACCGAAAAAAAAATGCACATCCTATCACTATTACCATTGATATTGCTATTACTATTACTATTGCTATTACTATTGCTATTACTATATCTGTGTCTATATCTACATCTATATATGTTTTGCCCCCTTTGGATATCAGTTCTCTTGAAGCCACTCCCACTAGCATTTGGTGAATAGCGCGTCCGCTTCGTAAGAGAAAAGAATAGCAGCGGTATCAATCGGTGGCCCATGCCGTTCGGGTGTGGTTTTTGACAAAGACTATTTGCAGCCCACGCAACACCATGGAGATGAAGATCCAAGACTCCTTAGGTCCGATTAGTTTGTCCCATATTTTTTTCAAGATGTTCATCAAGGTGCCAAAGTTTTGGACCCACAATTAATTCTTCTCGAAAAGGATAGCGCTTTGTGGCGGCGCTGTCATTTCTCTAGATGGCAAAGATGCCTGAGAACGTTTGACCACGCGGAAATCTCTCGAAATGGGGATGCCACAATAAAGGGTAACTTTCACCTGGAAAGCACCACAGTTTGGGACACACCCTGCGTATCCCTGTGTGAAGCAAACACCGTAAACTTGTTGATGCAGCCGAGTCACAGGAGCCTGGCGTTTGATCCCTACTAATGACGTTTCATGGGCATTTGACGTTCGAAATTTCCTGAAGCATTCTCCATCTTTGATTCCGAATCAGGATCGGATCTCCTCACAGTACAACGAAAGATATCATTTGGTCGGTCATTTCAATCATGCTGATTTGGTAAAATTTTGCTGGATTTCCCAATTTATTGGCCACTTAAACCAGTTCATCTTCACCAACTGCTGCAATGAAGTGTATTATCAACTGGTTAACCAGTATATCATCAATTGGTTGGTCAGTTAAACACCAATGATTTGCTTTTTTGGTGGGTGACTCGACCAACGGCTGCGCAAAGATGAACGGTGTCGGATACCGTTTGGCAACTTGACACTTCAACGTGGCACTGGACAACTACATTTTTCGGGGGAAGTCTGGAATATAGTTCATAAATTCATAAATATACAATGCCCAATGAGTCATGTAACAGAAATCCGTAACATCCATTGTAATCAATCTTCTATTTTTAGATTTGTTTCACAATCTTAATTATAATCACACTATTATTGCATCATTTGTTCTGAAGATATCACTAGCATATCATGTTTCACCACATATCTATATCCGATTGTCCTGGATTTTCGAGCGCCCGGATGCCCTGGTGGGATTGGACCTGAGGTCTCTGACGCAGAGCAGCTGCTCAACTCATTGCAGGCTGATTTTCCCTTGGTTTGGGCAGCCTCCCAGACAGTTACTTGAAACCCATGGAAGGAAATACAACACAGCCAAGACTTGAAAATAGAATCTGCAAACAAGTTTCAGCGTGGCCTTTAAAATTTGTTTTCAATACATGCCTTGTGCAGCATTTTTTCCAAGAATATGACATTCCTTGCATAAAGTCACATGATTCCTTTCATTAGGTGGCATCATTTTGTACAGTCCCCTTATATAAAGGAGTGCAGCATTTGTTTGAAAGGAATCACTCTAAAACTATTTTCAAAAAGACAGCTGTGCGGAGTTCTTTTAAACGGGGAAAGCAATCTACGAGAGAAGACCGGCAGCATTATTTCAGAATGGAATCCTTGGAGTACCTATTTTGAATGAGTATGGCATTCCTTAAAGAAAGTGTTGGTGCAAGTATGTGCAAAGCTTCCTCCACTAGGATGTGAACCATTTGATTGAACAGCATGCAACAATACAAAGAAACATTAGAACCCTTGGGTGTATGTAATTATTCTATATTCTTGACAGAGACAGGTCATGATTGCATGTATGCAGTGGATTGCCTCTGCCAGGTGCAGAAGAAGCATCTGCAACTCCAGGCTCCCTGAAGATGTTTCAGCTCCCTGATGTTTCATCAATTTTCATCAGATGCTCAGCTGCTCAGCCCACTTTTTTCTCAGCTTAGCTGCACCAGAGCTTGGATGAAGGCAGGAGATTCATGAGACAAGAGAATCCTAAGACTCAAACATCTCCAAACATCTGTTGCCATTGCCGCTCTGGCTAAATTTTGGCTCAGGGAGTCGCAAAAAATTATACGATTTGTTTCTCCCTCAAAGTTCCAAACGATGGCAGAGGCATCTAGCAGTTCAAATGGATCTGCATCGTCAGATGGATCTGGATCAGACCCGGTGGACTTCACGTTAATGGCCCAATACTACCGATTGCCTTGCAACCAGTCACGCCGCGAAAATCGTACTGTACTCAAAACTTTTCTTTTGATACTTGATGATAATCGCTTTATCCAGTTCTGTCATGTTTATTTGGTTGAATCCTCGAATGTTCGCTAATTTTCTGATTCAGCTGGCAGGGAACATGATTCACAAAGTGCTGAAGGGCAGAAACCTTATGAAACCTTGCTATCTTTTAAATTTGTTGACCCGGCTCCACGTGAGGTGCTTGTTCTTCACATCGGCATCTGGCTGCAAACAGGGTAACGCCTGCGCCTTCTGCCATCACCTCGTGGCCCCGGGGCAAACAGGCCTATCCCGGCCGCGCAGGGGCCGGCGTGATGCGGTGCGGCGACGCGTCTGGAGTCTGCTGAAGCAGCTGGATGTGGAAAAGCAAGAGCCACAGGACACTGTGAAAGTTGGCCGTGAAAGTTGAGCAAAACTTCACTGTGGAGCGGGTATCCTCCATGTTTTTTGATGAATGGAACATAGACTATCATAGACTCATAGACATGACATATAGAAACGGATGCACGAACACGCAAATACAGTCTATATCTGTATACGCTATACAATTGTACAAATATATGGATGTGATATTCCCATGATTGGTGCTTTAACTGATTCGACCCACTTTTTGGGTGCCCTGAAAGTGACCGACCCCGATTCGGTTCAGCTTTGCCAGGCGATTGTGTACCAGCTGCAGATCGAAAGTCAATGGACTGAGTACCGCCGCATCATCACCCAAAGTGCAGTAGACAGCCTTTTGCAGCAGGTTGAAAACGAACGTCGAGCAAGAGGAGAACCACTGCCCCGACGAGTGACTCAGAGATCTTGCGGAGCTTTGGACTGCTTTTCCGTATAGTCGTGAGTTCCTCACCTGTCAACGCACTAGAGTGTGCAAAGATCCAGGATCAAAAGGCACTGAAAGTGCCTTCAGATGGTATTCGCAAATATCTTTGCAACGTGTGACCTGTGCGCCAGAACTTGAGACATGCCTATGGATCCTATTGCATCCTATTGCAATGTTTGTTGATGTGTGATTTTGTATGTAGTTTCAACTCAGTGCAGGTTCCGGGCAAGAGGCCAGCGTCTGTCTGCAGGTGGCATGACAAATTGTGACAATAGTGGTGACCGCATCTCGGCGCCTCTCTCCATCTGCGAGTGACATGCTCCCACCTGCAGTTCAACCCAACTCTTGTGTCTTCTGGTTTAGTTTTGGTGTGGTTTTGGAGTGATTTTGTTGCATCGCTTGTTTATTCACAGCCACTTGAAACGGGTTCTGTTCAGTGTTTCTCCATACAACGGAGTTGGAAGAGCACCGCGGTAAATTTGATGCACTAGATTAGCTGCAGCTGCGATCGCCTGAATGACTTGGGATATCTTGAGATATTCTGAAAGTAATTGGAAAAAGCGCGCAATTTCTGACATTTCTGCTGGTTCTTGATGAACCCCATCACCCAAGTCCTGTGGGGCACAGTTCCTGAAATTGATGTCTAGCCTGCAGTTTTGAATTGCGGTTGGGCCCATGACTCGGGAGATTCAGATTCAAACACAGCCAACACAGATACGCAGATCGAACATTCTAGGGCATCTGTTCGATTTGTTGCATCGCATTGATGCTCGATCAAGCTCAAGTTGATACGGAGATAATTGCAGATACAGTAAGGATCAGTAAAGGCACTAAGTCCCACTGAACTGTTTACTTTGGAAGTTTCGAGCCCGAGTAGGCCCCCTGTTTCACTCTGAAAGCAGTTCCCGTCCCGGAGCCAGTTGTGTGCAGTCTGTTTGCACGTCCCTGGAGTAGTTGGTGATCCGCTTCGCAGAGAGAAAAAGCGGACTGGAAACATCTCGAAACTCTTTGATGGGGATGGGTCAATACCTATTATCAATTTTGATGGGATGTCATAGCCAGATGGATGACTCAGATATTTCTTGTGACACCATGATGAGCTGATCTTGGGCACCACCAGGATCATGCCCAGTCGAAGTAACAGATTTCACCGGCGGCAGCGGGATGGCCGTGGCCTCTGCCAGGTGGAGGATCTGCAACTCCAGGCTCCCTGATGTTTCCATTTTCATCACATGCTCAGCTGCTCCACTTTTTTCTCAGCTTAGCTGCACCAGAGCTTGAAGGCAGGAGACTCATGAGAAATAACACTAATAACTAAAAATAGTCAGTGGGAGGGAGACAGTATTGAGAGATTGCTACACCCTAGTAAGCTAAACTATCGTGAAACAGCTGCAGTTGCAACCTTTTCATCACCCATGCAAATAATGAGGCACTCATCTAAAGATATAGGGTTCCCTTGGCAAGAGTGGGGTCTTCATTTCATAATACATAGACCATTCATTCATAAGCTGCAGTTTTCCTTCAAGACAATGCATGACTTCTTTCAAGAAACAGTACAGTACCCCATCAAACAATGAAGCATTCCTCTGAACATGCGGTGCTCCTTGCTGAAGAAGCGCAGTCTCACTTTCATAGTATAATCATGCCTTCCCTCAATCATGCAGTATTTCTTTCAAAACACCAGACCCCTACACAATATGCAGTGTGTGATTAACATTCAGTATTGCTGTGAAAAGGTGCAATGGTGGGAGCACAAATCTCAGCTTTTCTTGAAAGAAGAATTACTGAGAGATGCTTACAGGTTGCAATCCGCCTTGAAGGGAACATATTCCAATGAGATGCAATCCGCCTTGCAAGGAAACTATGTGTGAAACGATGCCATCCTTTGATGAACTTGTCATTCTCATTTTTTTCTGCGTGACATTTGTTTCAAAGGGAAAGATTTCACTTCCTCAAAATATTTGCCTCGAAGTCAAGATAGTCCCTGAAATGAGCGAGCAGTATTCTTTCAGCTATATGTGAACAGATGCAATATATCCTTCAATGAAGTTAAGCCTCACTCTCATTTTTTCTTCATAATGTTTGTTTTTAAAAGACACATTTCCACCTTCAAAAGTATGGTGCTTGTTTTGTTCAGTTGTTTCACTCATACTCCATTTGGATGAAAATTGGATGAAAATATCGGCAGAGACATTAGGCATGATGATGTTTATGAAGAATTAGCACCAACAACGTATCGGTACAAGGAATTACAAAAAAGCGCACTCCCACAGTCCCCCGCCCAAAAAAAAGCGCAGGTGGAAGCGGATCCAACGGATCCAACGGATCCAACTGATCCAGGACACGTGGAGGAGCTGCGTCTTGGTGTCATTGGATCTCCACGGGTGACAAACAAAGCATTTTCATCAAGTGTCATGTGGTTAAACCAGCAATCCACCTTCATGTGGGGATGTTTTTTCCGGTTACCACATTGTGACAAATGAACCTATACAGTAGCTAACATGAAGTAATGCACAAGTAGTAGTAAATGAATAAAGACACGAAGACGTCACCAGTTGAAAAACACAGATAGATAGATAGATAGATAGATAGATAGATAGATAGATAGATAGATAGATAGATAGATAGATAGATAGATAGATAGATAGATAGATAGATAGTGTTGGAGCTTTTTTTTAGAGCTGTTGCGCTTTCTGCAGCTGGTGGGGCTTTGTCCGATGTCTCTGCCATTCTCAGGTTGAACGAAATCTCGGGGCTCTTCATGAGGCTGATTCAGGGCCATAGATGTCCTTTAGAAGGTTCCCTCCATTCAACAACCACTACGTATAGATGACCAATTTTAGTACATTATTTTGGACTTTCCTTTTTTAAAACGAGGACAATGTTGGCTGCAACAGATGTTTTCGGCAGGGGATGCCTTGTATCCGCAAAGCTAGAGACGGATGGGAGATGTGACGAGATAGCTGCTCACCGCGCAAATGGAATAGGGTGTTCCAAAAAAAGTGGATGAGTGATGAGTGGACCAGAGGTAGTCTGACCTCAGAAACTTCCGATGTTCCCTAGTTGCCTCGTTGACAGGGTGTTGCTCCCTGCAATGAGAGATGGGCGCAACCCATTCCGAGGGATCAGCACTTGTAGTTTGGAGAAATCGCAATCTGATAATTGATGTCTGCTATCTGTAGCCATCCCTGGCATCCACAATTGAAATAGCTGAGTTTCTACCTGCCCTCGTTCGCCCCTGGCCCCAGTGTTATAACCTCTGGTAATTTGACAGAGCGATGGCAAATTGCCCATTGGTCAATGAATTGCCTCGAATTGTGGTGAATTACAGATGGCGGCCAAAATAGATATATAGTTTCCCATAGTTTCGAATTATATTTATTTTGGTTATTACCTGGTGATTTTCCATAGTTATGCTGAATTCCCAGACGGTACCGCTTCCACTCCCCATGGGCTTCCTGGGATCAGAATCCAGGCATGAGGAGTGCGGGGTGGTCTCCGGCGAACCCTTCCTAGACCTCCTGGAAAAGTCGTTTCAGGCGCTGGGTATCCCAACGAAATGGGAAGTATGGAAAGTGCTTCGAAGTTGCCCTGATGAAAGTCTAAAAGCAGAATCTGCTCTATAATTACTTTATATTTTCCAAGCCTTCTTTGGGATCATTATCACCAATTGACGATTTTTGCTGCTGACGCTCATGGTCGGCTACGCCGTATCAGTTGCCCCTTTACTTCGTGCAGATCAGTTACCATTTTATCGCAGGGTGGGCTTGAAATCTATGGCTTCTGTTTAGGGACGTGCTGAAGTAGTGATATGTTCTTCACTTCTTTTGCCATAAATGGAACTATTTTTGAAATTTGTTCTTTTGTGGGAGAAGCCGGGGAGGTTTGTTCAGTTCGTTTGCTTTGTGTCTTGTTGAAGCAGGCCAAGAATGCGATGAGTGTGTGAATAGCAGCGCTGGCTGAAAATTGGAAACTAAAAAGTAAACACAGTGCCGTAACTTACACTTTTCTGCGCTGTCAATGATAAAACGCGTAAATACCGCACTTTCAGTGTCCGACAGTCGCCAAAACACTGTTATTTGCATGGTTTCTTGCGTTTCATGGCTCAGTATTTACGACAGTGTTTGAGGTTTTGACCAGTATTGACTAGTTGAAGTTGAAGGGACTGCATAAAATGCTTTGAGCCCAATGAAGGTTTCAATCCCGCACAGCTGCAGATATGCCATCAGTCCACATCAAAATAGCCATGGGAGTAGAGATGCGTTGTGTCCATACGTCAGGGCAGGCCAATTTCATCTTGACCGACCAGCTTCCATCCTGGGGCCTGAGCCGTTTGATCGCCCCACAGTGCCCCAGGAGCGCTGGAAGATCTGGCAGCTTCTCAAATGGTACAACTGACGGCCGCGGTGCAAATGGTGGACCCAAAGACCGGTCACCAAAAGTGGCTGGGCAGCGGGAAAAAGGGCCGAGCATAGGTGAAATTCTTGAAAGGAGATGAACAGAGTAAGGTGAATAGGCTACATGCAGGAGGGTGAGAAGATGTGAAGGAGCAAAGCAGTTGCAGATGGAAGGAAGATATGATGAGCTTCGGACAATTATTCGAAGTGATATAAGGTGATGAGAAGCGATGTGGCGTTGTGGCGATGTGGCGATGTGGCGATGTGGTGCTGCTGCTGATGATGATGTTGATGATGATGATCCCTGTCTTGAACTAACACAGCCTCAGCCTCAACATATCACCTTGCAAACTTGCAGTTTTGCCCAAGTCAAATCAAACACATATCTGGGCACTTGGTCATGGTTTTTTGGCAACATGATAGACACAAATGGTGAAATTGAGGAGTTTGAATGAATTGCAAATTCTAGATCCCGCAGTGGTCGATTGCATAAGTTTGTTTTCCTGCGAGGCTTAGGTTGGAGCCATCCCAAAACACCGAACAATTCAGGATAAAGTTCAGCCAGTTTCCCTAGGGCGATCTCAACCCAGTATTGTACGAAACCGTGGAAGGACGGATTTATGGGGCACCCATGGGCACTGTGCTGTAAAGAAACCAACGAATTTCATGATGAATTAAAATTCACTGGAAAACTCAGATAACTCAGATTTGGCGTCGAAACCCGTGGTTTCCGGCAACACTGATGTCCTCGCCATGGGGGCCCGCGCCAAAGAGCGCGGGGACGCCGCTGTAGGACGGAAGGACTTTCAGGACGCGGATCGAAAGATGAATGGCCCTGTTTTGGAGGAAGGGTTGGAGGGAATATGAGGAACTCTTCCCAAAAATCCACTTTCAACATATATTTTTTGAGGGTGTGAAGTTCCAAAATGTTCAAACGGCAGAGCTTTGCACAGGGCTCAAAAACACAAGAAAACTGCTCTAGGGATATCCCTTCGAAATCCACGGTTTGTAGTACGATAGTATGATTCTGGAAGGCTCACAGGGAATCCATTTTGGTCGGCTTTCGTGGGCCTTTTACTTGATAAGGCATAATCTTACAAGAGGCGGCATCACCCATCCTTGCGTGTCAAACTTTTTTTCTCCAAGGAGATTAAACACCATGAACTTGGGAGTTTTGTTGCCCCTTCATGACCATCCTTTACCGTCACCCATATTTTTCCTTGGGAAACCGAGTATTTCTGAGTAACTCATCCACAACTGCCGCCAGGAGGCTATCGCCTGCTACACCGAAGCCATCGAGCAGATCGATGAGTGCAGGGAGCTGTTGCCGTCCATCCGGTGCGGGGTCCGGTGTGGGTCCGGTGGTGGGAAACCGGCCCTGAACAGATTTATATATGTTTTCTCGATTTTTACATGCAAACGGATGATTTCCTATGTTGCTAGTTTGATTACGGATTTGCTATTGATTGATGTGAATATGATTGAAGAATGAACTCCCCAATAGGGAAGTTTGTGATGTTCTTTTGTTTCCCATATTTTTGCAATCAGCATCTGTTACCTCCAGTGTCATCAGCACCTTCAAGTGCAGTAACCAAATTTTTTACATTTGTATAAATAAAATTCGCAAACATTTTTCCATGTTTGGTACCTCCAATTCAGGTATTCAATTTAAAATCGCAAAAATTGCCCCTCAATCTGAAGGGTTTTCAGGCCATCCTAGATCAATATACGAGGCTTTCCAAAATGAGGGACCCCAAAATCACTAACTTATTGGTCTTCCTTTGATTTTTTTTTGGGAAACCAATCGTCGAGAAGGCCACAGATTTTAGGAGCGCCCCTTGAGATATTCCTTGGTTGTTCGTTCATACCCCCATGATTATCAGTATTGATGGTTGACGCCCCCCCCCCAATATTCCTGTCATTAGTGGTTAATTGCCTATTGCAACACCATATTGGCTTGTTAAGTCCCTTACTGATAATATCAGCATACTGAACATAGTATCCCCAATCTTCATGATTAATATCACGCAATATTCAAGGTTTCCTCATTCTCCTAGACTTGGATAATGGGACAATTTTCAGGACGCCTCTATAACATGGTTTCCTGCATATTTTCTTTCAAACCAATCCGTTGATATTCCGATCTAAGATATTTGAGGCTACAAATTGATTAAATTTGGACCTCCTAAAGTCTTGGCCCAGGTGCAACCGGGCCTTGGCGCATTTGCAGTTGGAGGTGCAACAATCCCCGAACAGCGCCCAGGTCCCATCAAAAATGGTGATATTTCGTGGGAGATTGAATACATCACATCCAATGGGGATATAGCCTGCCAACTATATTGGGTAGGTTCTATACTATTCAAGTTGCTATTCATGGAATATTCATGAACATTTATGGACTATTCATTGGTATACATTGATGAGGTCAAAACATGGCCGGCGGGAAATGGAAATCCCTGCACTAAATGGAGATCTGAATGGGAAAATCATCGAATCAAATGAGGCGTTTTCATGCTTTTTCCAGAAAGCCATGTTTGAGTACTGTAGGATAGTGTTTCCTATAGCTGAAGGGAAATTCCCTTCCCAATTCCACTTTCAACCCATTGTTGGTTATGTGGGCATCATAGTTGGTTATGTGGGCATCATAGTAGCCCATTATCGGAATGATGAGCTAATCAATATGGCAACCCTGCCCTGCGTTTGGATGACAGAGGGTGAACTGGGCCTTACTTGACTCATTCATCTGAAATGAATTGCCCCATCTGCCACGGAAGCCAGGCTTGGGAAGCTGCGGAAGCGGATGCCAGCGCTGTTCTCTCTGGCAGCTGCGAGGACAGGGGGAAGTCCTTTGAGAGGAATACCCTTTGTCAATGAAATAGCCCTGATTGGTACATGCATTCCGTATTGATTTTTGGGACTTTGCGTTGCCATGTTTGGGGGTAGGTCCAGGTAGGTGATATTTCCAGAAGGGATCCGCAATGATCTGCAGGGCTGGGTGTTTTGTCTTGGTGCAACTGGCAATCATCAAATCATTCCAAGCATTCTAATAAACTCTTGCATTCGCAGAAGCTCACAAAGCTGGGTGATAAAAGTCCACTTCAAAAATGTCAGAAACAAGCTTGGCACCAATGGCTTTCATTCTCTCCATAGTCTCACGTGAAGGGTCTCCACCCATCGCCAAGATTCAGTACAATCTGGAATCACTGCACAACAAACAAGTCCCGGGGATTTCCTGAGTGACAAGGTCCATAGGTCGATTGATAAGAACATTTTCCATGATATTATATGAAAATAGATAAGTTAAGTAAATAAATAAATACGGAGAGAGACAGAGAGAGAGAGAGAGAGAGAGAGAGAGACAAATGAATTACACACACACACAGAATCCCCCATTTTACTGGGGATCTTCCGGTAAAAACTCCACCATTCCTGGGAATTCCAGTCGTCAAGGAGAAGCTCCGTGTGAAGGCCCTCTACCGGAGAGCCTTGGCCCTGGAGGCTTTAGAGCGCCGGGAAGAGGCGGAAGTGGACATCAACTTGGCTCTGAAGGCGAATTTGGATGGAGAAATGCTGGGGACACATTGACTTTATGTGGGAAACCCAACCAACAACTACCATTTTGGGGATGTTTTTTCCACACATAAAAATGATAATGACTCGTGGATGGTTTTATTTGGTGGGTGGTTTGAGATATGTGTTATCGCCCATCCATAGACGTGGGATGCATTGCCATGAGCCAAACACTTGACGCGCTCACAGCCCAGAATCAATCACATCACCAAAAACCTTGGATGATCATCCCAGTCGACCTTCAATAAATGTGTGTCCAAGGTTGGATGATATCCGCTTGGCAATCGATCCCATTATCCATTCCCATTTCGGATGCTCATCCATTGATCAAACATCATCAAAAATCTTGGGGTGCAACCTTGGGGTGCCTGATCATCATTTTTTCCCCAGATTTTTCGATTTTCCAGACGTCCAACCCAACGTCGCAACACACGGCGCCATTTCTGCCGAGGCGGCCCCGAGCAATGCGGGCATCGCAGAGGCAGCCCGCAGGCTTCGGGCTGCACGCAGCTCACCGGTGAAGGGCTGGGTGCCCGGGCAGCCGTATCACAGCGCTGCGGTGAGACGCTTGGTGTCTTGGCCAAAGGTTGAACATGGGGATGATTTATGATGATGTGGGGATGGTGGGTGCAAGGAAGTGAAACAGAGTCAGTATATATCAGGGAAGTGGAGTGATCTCATTTGAAGCATTTTCTGTAAAACACGTAGGTTCATGAGTGTCACTTTTAGGAAGGGGAGTGAAACGGGCTGAGACATGAGCCACCATGAGCCAAGATGACTTTGAGAACCCGACTAGTGCCAGGCCCGAGCCACTTTTTCAACCCCTGTGAATCCCTGCTTCTGGATCTAGCGAATATGACAGGCTTCGGTACTCAAACATGGCAATGGGAAATCCCCTATGAATGGAGTCTTAACCGGGACAGATCATCTAGAAATCGTGGGATTTCCATTGCTATGTTGGAAGCTGAGGGCTGAGAGTGCCACTGGCTGAGGCGACAGACATCCCTGGCAGTCAGTCACCTGCCTGAAGGGTGCCTTATTCGGGTGGCCAGGATGGGTGCGGTCCCACCTCCCCCCAAAATCAGTGGAAATATGGGGTTTTCCTGTGGATTTCCTGAGGTTTTCACTTGTTTTGATAAGGCCAGGTGTTCTTCAGGTGGGACTCGCTGAGGTTGGGGCAGCTCGGGGCAAATGCCGAGGCCCTGAGCCCAGACATCCTCAGGTTGCTGTGGACAATATTTGATATATTTGGTTGATGGTTTCGGGGCAAAAGACGAGGGAAATATGATGATCCAACTTGATCCAACTTGATCATACTTGATCTCAGGGATTTTTTTCTTTGAGGATTTTGTGGGAAGCACCGGCCATAGTGAAGCTACAGTTGTACTCTTTGAGCCTCTATGTGAAAGGCAACAAGGCACAAACAGAGACATGCATGTTGAGCATGGCAAGGTGCAAGGTTGAGTGAAGCAAATCCATCCTGTAGGTCAAAACTTGGTATGTCTCGGAAGCTTTCAGCTCCGGAAATTCTGTATTGGGTCATTTTGATGGTAATAATGTGAGTCTGCAGCAAGCGTACAGCTTTGTGAAAACCGAGCCAAAAGTGCGTAACATGGTGCAGCTTGCATCGCTTGGATTTGCACGCCCCACAATCATATCAAATGGAATCAAATGCTTCTGAGGCAATCAGACGCAATCAGACATTCCACGTAATACGCATGTTGTGTGCATGGATGGCAAAGGTAAAAGGTCAACATGTTTGCAGGTCACACGTGACACGATCAAAGGCAAGAATTGCCCGTGGTTCTACATCGTCCCACTGCCTATCAAAAGCAGAAACCAGATCTTGACCATTCCTGAATTCCTGACTTATCGTAGTACTTATCTTTGCACTTTACATCCACATGTACATCAAACATACGGGGTCTCCCAACAAAAAATGGATTTTCCATTGCCAGTTCGATCCCATGATCCAAGACTCATTTTAAGACACCCTAGTTTCGCTTGTTGGATGTTCCCTTACACCCAGTGACTTCCAGTTGGGACTGAGCCGCGCCGGCTGGGCCCAGGAGCTCTGCATCCGTTTCCACAACGGCATGGCGGTCCAACTCAACGGCCGGACCGGGAGTTTGATGGCCATCCGCCAGAGGGTGATGGCCACGAGGTCAGATGCGTTCCAGCTGGGCGATGGTTTGCAGGCGGGATGTGGAAACTTGGCAGGTTGCGGTTGATGTTTTCTGGACATTCTGAGGCATTTTTCACTGGAGGGTACAGCACTTTTCTTTCAGCCTGGCAGTTGTGAAAGGACCCCGATTTGGTCCTCAAATTGGCACCTGCCAGGCAGAGTATGACATCGGTGGGAACCTGCTGCGGCTTTATGCAAAGTTCGCTCAGGATGGCGGTGGGAGTGCAGTCGCAGGGAAGGTGTGTGAGATATCGACTATGGATAGTGACGATAGTGATATGGTTGATATTATGAGAGCAGGAATAGGTTGGCACAACCTGCCTGAAAAAGGTTGGCTCATGGTGAGCCAACCTGTACTGCCCACCTCAGTGATGCAGGACTTGGAAGGGCCATATGTCAGCTTCAACTCAGATGCCACGCTCAGTGGGCCACCCTGGATGGGACACTGATGACACCGGGACTTTGTAGCTGGTTCCATATGAATTCCGACCTCTTCATAGGGGTTGTCATGTTTGTTTGAGGTGGAAAGATTGGACAGGTTGACCAATTATTGCATGGTAATAGTACTGGTAATGACAAGTGCTTGTTTTCACCTGGTTGGGGCGAAGGAATTCGACCCCGAATTGTTGAAACTTTAGAGCTTGGAGCCGCTGTCCGAGTTGCCTTAAAGGTTAGAGCTAGGCAGCTAGACATCAGGTAGCTATGGCTCCGGCCAAGGCTTGCGAGAGACTTGCTGCTACAAGGCCGATGGCCAGTTCAGGGCATGGCGGTGCAGTGGAAGGAAATGCATATACGAAGAGATTCCATTTGCACAAGAGGAAGGCCAGGCTTTTGACACATTTTTATTCGCCTAGGCAGGCCCTTGCACAGGAGTGTTCTGAAGTATTCGCTGCTTTGCACTAATTTGTGCAACCCACTGCCATAAACCTACCATCTGGGGCATGGACTATACTGTTCTACCACCCATAAAAACGGTGATGACTTGGGGATGGCACAGCGCCCAATCTTCAGCTCAGAGCTTTAGAGATGAGATGAGGCCGGCCGTGTGCTGAGCAAACTGCAGTGTGAACCCCCAGAGTTGCTCCCATTCAGTGGCACTGTCACAGGTGTTGAACATGGCATGACCTCAAAGTATGAACAATAGCAGGAACGGAAGCAACATGAAAGAACTGCCTCGAGACATTTCATTCCTTTGCAGCCCATTTTTCGATAAACATGTCATAATTTTGACCATCCACCAAGAAAGGATTAACCAGAGTATCTCCCCCCGAGATGGACTGCCGCACCATAGACTGTGCCATCCTGTGAATCTGGTTCACCGGCAATGCAGGTCAGACATCCCAAGCAGCTTCATCGCAGATGCCATGCGGCAGCCCGGGTGGCCCAGTATTCCATGGTGTTGGGTCATCTCCCAGATCTGCCAATCTTCCAAGATCTTCCAAGATCTTCCAAGGCTCTAGGAGTTGACGATTGGATAGCTGTGTATACTTCAAGCATTTCTTCCCAGAGCTTGGGGGATCTTGTCGCAGATTGCTGAGAATCTGAGGATGGCAGATAGACAAAGACACACACACACACAATATATATACATATATATATATATATACCTACCTGTATAACGTCATTCCTACTGTGTATGTCATTACATGTCACTACATGTCATTACATGTCCTTATATGTCATTGCATGTCATTATATGCCAATGCGTGCATTAGATATGTGACTATCATCACAAATCAATATCTTTATCTATATTTATCTATGCTGTTCATTCCTCCAGGCTTAGAGCTCCCTAGCCGCCTCACGTTTCGCGACGAGTCGAGGCTGATCATCCCGGTGAAGAGAGCCATTGACATCGGTTTGGCGCGAAATGAGGAGGCCGCGCCACATGACATGGACGACGAACATCCGGGCTCAACAAAGAACTATGGAAACATACACTGGTATTCCAATGAATTTGTAGTTTCTGGCCTTTTCTGGTACTTTGGAATTTGGAATATTCAAACTAAGAGACTTCATGTAGTTTCAAGATGTTTCCAGGAGTAAAACTAGGTGCATGGGGCAAAACTCATTGCCCCCCTGCCAAAGACAGGCAGGTTGACAATCCACGGCCAAATCTCGGTAGGGAAAAGAGGTTGGAAAAAAAGTGTCCACACCCCAGGCGCTTTGCACGGCCCACGGGGTGGATCCCAATCTGGTTCCAGCTGCTGAATTGGCCAGGCGTGGTTTGGAGCTTCTTTGAAAATTTGAGATGCGTCAGATGATGTAAACGTAAATGACTTAAACGCACATAGTAAGTTGTATTCATCAGCCCTTGGGGTGCCCTGGGTGAAGGTGGGATGATAACTCTCTTACGTCAGGGCCGGCTGACAAGGGCTGTGTGGGTCGAAATGCCAAACCCGGGCACCCAGAGGTCTTGGTCATTTCAATTTTACATACCGCGCAGTGCAGAGTCCAAGTCGATGGTCCGATGTTCATTTTAGTCTTTCTTTCGATATTTCGATATTATAGATCATCATCCAACCTATGGTGTTGGCGAACTAAGTTCTTTGCAATTCTCCACCAGCACAAATTTTCATCACCAGATTTGAAGGCACCCGCTATTTTTCTCATGTCATCCTCTTTGATCTGAAGCTGGGGCTGCCCCAACTTCCATTCCGGTCGCATCCAGGTTGGAACAGCCTGCCCCAGTGGCATCACCTGTTGTGAAGGTGTGAAAACCATCACATGGGTAGCTGTGGCTATGGCTTGCACATGCGGCACCATTGCGGTTGGTCACACTGTACTGATATCTCACTGTGTGTCAGCCTCTTCACCCGTGCATACGCATTTTCTTTATCGTATAGGTTGCTCTCCAGGATTGACATGGTATTGCGGCCCTGAAATTTCGACGTCCCAGTCCGAAACATGGCCGATCTGGGTCCTTGACGACCCGACTTTCGCCAGCTGAAGGTGCTGTCCCCCGCTGGTCCTCCCTTCAAAGCGTGTGATCACTTTCAAGGCCTAGCTTTCCCAGCTTTCCAAGCTGAGGGTGATGTGGCGGGTGGGAAGAGCTGTTTGTACCAACCACTTTACTTCACTTCGCTTCACTTTTGAAGTCAAGGAGCCAAGGAGGGGCCTTGGACATGCTGCGAGTAGAACTGACGCTTGGACCAACGCATCTAGAGAATCCTCTACCAGCAGGGGCCCAGCCGTGTATCCCTGGTCCAGGTGCACTCCCTGGCTGGGCTTTCAAGCTGGGATCCATGGGCTTGGGCTACTACCAGGCCCAAGCTGAGCGGCCTCTTGGCCCATGGCATCATGGTGGAATCCGATTTGAACATGGACTTCAATCTGGAGTTTATGGCAAATCAATTGTCCATCTATCCATATGTCCATCTATCTCTATCTCTATCTCCATCTTCATCTCTATAAACGATTCAATCACACACAGAGACATGCTCACAGATAGATAGATTAGATTACAGTAGATTAGATTAGATTAGATTAGATAAGATGATATAACACACACACATATATATATACATAAATACGTACACACGCGTGTATGCGTATGGTGTGTACATTTCTATTCCTCTACTAGCTGGCCACTTGAGCTGCCTCACCTTGCACCTGGAGGAGAGCATTGCGAAGTCGGCCCTTGGCGATGGCCAGGAGCTTGGGGGAAAACTGGGGGATGTGGGGATGCTGAAGTGGGGCCTATCACGGGGCTATCCCATTGGTATCCCAGGGATAGAGTCAGCGGCAGGGGTGTCTAACCAGAAGGCTCGTTTTTTTCCGTTGTGTGGAGGCAACTTTTGCTGCTCAAGGACGGATGTGTTCAAGACCACGTTGCTGTCGGTGAAATACCTAAGTTGATACAAAGCACATGGAAGCAGTTGGCGCCATGAATCTTGGTGCTTTCCACGATGGCTGTTTTCAGCCCGTTGACTTGGAATACTGGTCTAGCGGTAGATTCTGTGCATGTGTAAGATTTTTTTGGCAGTTTCCATTCCACTCTCTTTCTTTTCCTACTTTGGATGCCCCATGAAATCCCCATGATGACGCTCATGAAACCACCAACCATCCGACAGTTTGAGGCTCCTGGGAAGCCTTGCTGGAAGTCATGGCCTCAACCCGTGGTGGTTGTGGACTTGGTGGCCCCAGAAGGGAAGGTTTCAAACTGGGCTTGCCAATTTGGGTGAACACCCTATCGTCATCCGATTTTCATCCACTCTTGATCCATTTTTAGGCAATCATTGTTCGTAAGTTTATCTATATGTCGCAGTTGATGCAGTTGTGCGGTCTGCGTCTTGTCAATTGTGTTCATCAATTTTCATGGCATGAGCTGTTTCTAAGATAAGTTCATCCACAATCTCATCTGTTTTCATCCCTTCCCCTTTGACAATCAACCATGGCTTGCTGGAAAAACCTCCGTTTATCGATGATTTTCTCCTGAAAAGCTCCATTTATCAGGGAATTTCGTATATTTTCCTATAATTTTCCGTGCTCTTCCCATTCAAACCTTCATTTTCATGCCATTTTTCAAGCAGATGGCCGCACGGAGGCGCCTCCGCAGGGCGAGGCTGGACCCGCCTGGGTCTGGCGGCCCAGGATCATTCCAGGAGCTGAACAAATTTGGTACAGAAATGTAGCTGAATATAAAATCCGGCCTAAAGTTATATGAAATGATATAAACACAGAGATCGATTTTTGATTGAATGAATCTATATATCTATCTCTCGATATACAGTATAAACTATATACGCATACCGATAGATTTCATGCGTGCAGCCCTGTGAGAAATTTGACAACGGAGGTGGGTCCCTTTGCTTCGAAACCGGTGCCCAGCCCCACGCCGGAGTGCAACGATGTGCAGGTGAGGAGATGTTCGGCCAGATACGGCAGAGACGGGTTCGATATATGGAGCATTCAAAGATTTACTATTACCCTCTGGTTACTTAACATAGCCATGGAAAATGGCTAATGTTGGATGATTTTCCCAGCTAGAAACCTCCATTTAGTGCGGTGATTTTCCATGGCTATGTTAGTCATGACCACAGGGTATATCTAGTATTCATCATGATTGAGTACTATGCATTTCTTAATGCGTTCTTCTTGCAAACTTCGACCTCCAAGGGTCCACAACTGACAGCCGCCCCTGCCCAGTTGCCCCAGGCTCCGCCGCCTCAAGAGACGCCCGGGAATCTCAACCGGAAACCATCGATGTCTGTGGATTGTAGGTTTGATGGGACAGCCTTTGTTCAGCTTATTGGATCTTGTGTTGGCAACCCATTTTTGGATGGGGGTAGTTTCCTTAAGGGACAAGGGATGGCAACACCAAGAAGGTTTTGCAACACCAAAGGATGTCATTGACCAGCAACTCCTTTAGCCAGCAGGGCACGAAGACGTGACTCGGTCAGCTGTGTCGGCTCAAGAAAAGGAAAACCAAACCACCTCTTGAGTGTGACGCAGGCACGGGCCAGATTCCAGATGCCTACAAACTGAGAGTTGTGAATGGGAAGTGGTGAGTCTGTCCATTTTTTTGTTGTTTTCTATGGTGCTACACTATGCTACAGTGCCTGTGGCTTGGTTGGGTCCAACTTTCATGTTCCGTCCTCACTGTTGGGGTGAAGTTACAAGCAGTGAGCGAGGGTTGAGTCCCGAAGCCCCGGCACTGCAGGACTCCGTGATAGGGCAATGCTTCTTCGATGCATGGAGGGCGCACTGCAGGGTTCAAAATGGTTGGGGCATGTTAGTGCACGCATTGGTGATTTCAAATGTTGTGTTTGTTGCCAGAAGTCGGTCCATGTACAGTAGGTCAGTAGGTGATTTCTTCAAGAGGCTCAGGGTTGCCAATTCATCGTCTTCAGACACATGTCAAAATACTTTTCTATATCTAGCAGTTAGACCGTATGTCACAAAAGGCAGGTGTGGCAGCGTCGATGAAGAGCAGTTGCCTGGTCCTGATTTGGGTAGCAGGGAATCCTGCAGCAATATCTTCTCAAGCAATGAGCTACCTGAAGCATTCTGGGACTATCTCTGTGGCTGGGAACTAGGATATCCACCTTTATATAGAATTGGGAGGTACACATGGATAAGCATATCAAGTTGCAAACACATTATGTGCATACAAAGTGTATATGTCTATACATTTACCTACTATGTTTGTTGTATGCAAATGTATGTTTACTCGCAGATGCAGATGAACAAGAACAATATGTGCGCGTGCGCGCTGTGTATATGTATATATATATAGATGTATGTATATTGGTATATTTATAATTATATATATGTATATACACATATATATATATATATGTATATATGTACAATATCCTATATACATAGAATATGTTCATTTACACATATTTGATGGGATGCAATGTTCCTGTCCAAGGCTTCGATTCGTTTCAGTCCTTGTCCTTTCTGCCTTCGCCCTGGGAAGTGAGCCCAACGCACCGGCTCAGGGTGAGGCCACAGAGCGTGGCAAGCAATTGGGCGATTAACGGAAGCTACAAATCCACTATAAAGATGGGAGATTGGAAAGTATCAACTGTAATTTTGAAAAATAGCTGCAATTTTTATACGCATCTCATAAGGCCATGGTGTAAGTACTACGATACTAGGTACTAATTAACTGCTACATTGCTACATATGTAAAGTGCATTAAAGTACAAAAAATATGGCACATAGTGAGATCTGAATGTGAAGGCGAAATAGTTGTTAATTACTATGACAAGATGCTTAACTTCCAGCTTGGAAGCAGTGCGTCTGCAGGCTCTGTTCCAAAGTTCTGTCAGAGTCTACGGTAGGACGTCTTTTTCCGAAGCTTCGCTGCAGATGCGATGGAAGATGTGGCTTTTTAGGCATGGAGAGTCAGTGGGAACTGCACCACCAGAGGGCTGTACATTGAAAAAAAATCCCCGTAGTAAAGGAGACTAATTGACTCAATGCCACGGATTCCCTACCATTCTCGAAGTGTGCCGGATTGTTTATTCCCTCATGGGCAATGATGATCAAAATGACGACGACGATTGTGACGATGGTGATGATCTTAGAGGATTCACGTGGCAAACCCAACGATAATCCGATAAACCATCCTCGAAATCATCATATTTTTTTGATGGTGGTATAGGACTGAAACCATCCCCAAATGGTAGTTGGTGATGGCAGCCAGGGAAGTCCCGGCTTCCGAGGATAAAGGCCTGGACTTGGAGGAGGCTTCCCTCAATCTGCTCGAGGCCGAGGCTGACTCCGAAGCCACGCGAATCGACGCCGAGGCGCGCTACTGGAGTTGCTTGGGGGGCCAACGCCTGTCCCGGAACTGGCTGAAGGGAAAAATCCTATTTCAATCTATTTCCTTTTGTCCCATTAGTGGAAATCCAAAAATATACCAGTTTTCCTCAATATTCCCAAAATCGAAAGCTGGTTGAATCAGAATCATTTTCAATCCATTGATGGCAGGATAGACCTGGATGTAGAACTGCGCTGTCCTCCAACATATGAACCAAAAGAATCAAAAAAGATAGGATAGTAATAATCCCACCGAGATAATGATAAATTCGTTTCTATCATTTTGGGAGTTGCTTTTCCCGTTGATGGATCCCAGGGGATTCTTCATGAAGAAAACCCAGAGCTGAGCATGTTGGGCCAGGTCGTAAAGCCCAAAGAGAAGGAGACTTTGACAGGCCTCGCGCTTCTTTATGCGGATTTGCCGCTCGACTTCTAGTGCCAGCCGTTATAACAAAGTGGATTTGTGATGATTTGTGCATAATGTTTGCATGTTCTAGTATTTTCTTGGAATTGTTGCTGGGTGTTTCCGAAGTTTTTTTGTAGGCAGTTCCACCCTGAACTCCATAGATTTTGTAGACACCCAGGGAATTTTCAACCCGTCAGGTCCAGTTCCAGAGCTTTCCAGCCATGGTTTTCCACCCTGCTTGCTGCCGAGGATTTGGATCTGGGGTTTGCTGAGGGGCTCTGCGACTAGCATCTCCCTGGACCTTTTTGCCTCTCTGCGGGAGTTCCGAGCGGAACCTCGGCGGTGATTCCATGGGAAGGGCAGGGAAGAGGAGCACAGGGGCACAGTTGACACATGCTTCTGGGTTTTTCCGACGTCAGGAAAAATGATGGTTAATTAGTGATGGAATCATCAATGGTCCTTTCTGATGTCCCCACCGCCCTGTAAGAGTTCGAACATTTTTTTTTCCTGTTGTTTTTTTCTCCTACTACAGTAAACAGGCCAATGAAAATGAGCACCAGAAGATCATAATATGTTTTTAGAACATTTAGCGGTGTGTCTTGGTGGCAATGACACTTTCCATTTGATGTGTCTGGGCCACACACAAGGTGGATGGGCTGAGCAAGTGGATTGTCAATTCTGGAGTGAGTCCAATTCTAATGACATCTTCGGTAAAACATGTGTGGTCAATGGGTGCCTTCAATTGGGGGGAAATGTGCTTGTATAGCATGGGAGCCTCCATTCAGGTATATGTGGAACCAGTGTGGTGGCTCCAAAATCCAATCCACCCCGAAACCTTGACCCGCTGCCGCTGGCAGTTGGACTTTCTGGTGGCCTGATGCTCCCTGCCACAGCAGCCGAGGATTTTTTGGCATGGCTTACCGCGTTGGTAAGTTTTGGGCTGCTCCTCGGCGGATGAGGGGTTAAGAGCAATGCTCGGCTCAATTGTGCGGGCCATAGGGAGAGGTGTTACCGATGATACATGATATATGGTCCATGATATATGATATATGATATATGATATATGCATTGGAGATTTCTCAATCTTGGGGCCCCAAAATCATCCAAGACTGATCATTTTTGACAGGGAAGCTAATGGTTTTGGGGTACACGAGTTTAAGGAGAGGCCCATATTGACTCACACGACTCGTCAATCAACAGCTTCAAACTCTGCTCCTGGTCAGGACACGCTCCCTGCTGCTCCCCATGCTCTCGCCAGCCAAGAAGATCATTGAAACACTTGACGAGGACGAAGCCCAGGAGGTGCCCCCTGTTGAAAGGGGGAGGGATCCAGGTGGGCCCAAAAAGATGGGCCTTGGGATGCGCAAAATGTGGGTCCTGGGAGGGCTGGAGAAGTGGGATGCTTTTCTGCTGGTATTTTTGGGGTAAGGGAATTTGAGAATCGGTTATGTGATTTTCGGACAGCTGTTGACGTTCCACTTTGGCTCTTGGGGGGATGCAACTGGAGAGTAAGGCCAAGCTTCAACATTTTCTCGCTGTGAGACAGACGTTTAACTTCACAGCATGGGCTGGAGGCATTCCCAATCCACTTATTTCATCTTGTTTCGGGACTTCTCAAATCATCGTTTTCAGCAACGGACTCTGAGATTGGCTCTGAAGGTTGCATAGAAAATCACAGCACTTTCCCCCCTTTGCCACCAGGGAAATGCTGTCTTCCGTCATCAAACATGTCCTTCCAGGTCGAGGAGAAGGTGGCCGACACCAAGACCACTCCAGTGCCACAAGGTTGACGCCTCGGGAACATGGGTGAACTCCGGATGAAGGTGAAATGACCCCATGTATCAGAAAGGGTTGGTGACTTGGGTTCATTTACTAGTAGCCTTGGATGGAATTTTTGAGGGTTGATGGGTGATCATCGGTGGCAAATGCAAAGTTAGAATGATAAGATCCGTTACATACATATATTTCTACATACTTGCGGATCTTAGGGGAAATGACCCATACCAATCGCGTCCTTAGCCGGCCAAATTCTCCCCATCCACCAAGTGCATCAATCATCAAGGAGGCATGGAGATCAAGCTGGATGTGACGAACCCCGTGATGATCCAACGTGCACGTGAGCAGATTGAAGAAGCCGAGAAACGTGCAGAGTTGATCAAGTCCTCTGGCTGCGGCGGATGTTTGCTTTTCTCAATCGGTTATGCACCGGAGATTTTACATGGCACCCATGAAAAATTAAGTGCCAAATTTGGATAAGAATGGTTACTGGTTTATGAAGTGTTATGGGCATGACTTACAGTTTATTGCTGGAAATGCACTGGCGCAATTGCAATCGCTAATGCTCGCGAACCTCTGTCAAGGTCCCAACCGGCCAAACAACGTAGTGACCTGACAGGGTTTTGACCTAGCTGCCACATGGACAATCACATGGACGGTTGCCTCCATGTCTTTCAAGCGCAATGGTGTAGATAACATACGACATACACACATACATGCACATATGCACACACACACACGTATGTATGTATATTTTTTTCCTCCTGCATATAGAGACCATCGGTCGCGGCAGAGCATGAATTCGCACTGAATTCTGTATGTATATATATATACATAATGCAACAAGCTACTTGTTGCATACCTGATTATTACTATTTGTAAACTGTGGAACGCCCTAAGCCCCAAATCCTGACTTCAAGGAATGCTCAGCCAGATCATAGAGACGTCTTTGGATGCACTTCCCTTCACCTGGCAGCCCACAATTGCCACATGGAGGAGCTGCCCTGCGGGGAAATGTCATGAAGGATGAATCATGGAGACATAAACTGATGACACATGGGGTATAGATGCGAGTACAATCGCATCTACGAGCATGTTGAACAAACAGATAAAGTACATGTAAAACAGATGCACTACAGAGAGAGGGGACGCTGATATATCGAGCCAGGATGCATCAAGAATCACTGGTTTGACCATGTTTGATATATGAATTCGTCCCCAAAACGGCCTCTGACTGGTGAAGCTTACAGCTTTTGCTGCTTCGTACTGGGCAAATATTTGCAGTTTCTTGACACTGGCATTGAGCTCAAGTTGACTGTTGAAAACAAGACCAAACATATTTCAGGAATTCCAGATTCTGGGTATATCTATTGCCTCGCGACCCGCAAACCAAGACAGCTTGTTCCCATGCCCAAACATCCACCAACTTCGCATATTTCAGTTGGGGGAGCCATTGGAAGCACATTGGATGGGCAGGACGTGATTGAGCTGCTGAAGAGGGGCTTCGACGTGAACGCGCAGGACTCAGCTTCAGATGTTTGTTGATCTCAATGAGTTTGCGTTGTTTCCACTTCAGCCATGTGTTTGGGAATGGAATCCTCTGATCCTTCTCGATGATGATTGATTAGGCTGGGAGAGAGAGGGATATATATATATATACAGATATATACAGTACATAAGTTGGGCCGGGTGTCTTTTACAAACGGTTGTTGTTGGCATTTTCCAGTCTTGGGAAGAAGTGTTCTTATGCTTTCCTCAAGTCATGGTTGGGTCACTTCCTGAGACAAGACTCCGCCTGAAAGATGTGAAAGGACATTGGAGCTGAATTTTGAAGAACTTCTTGTTTCAAAATGACCACCTTAGACCACAATGGCTGGTCCCCTCTGTTACTGACTTGGCAGAGGAAGCTGAGTTTTGTTTGGGTTCATATATATATATATATATGTATATGTATATGTATATATATATGTATATATATATATGTATATATGTATGTATATATATATATATATATGTATATATGTATATATGAACCGGTTTGGTTTTCCATCCGCTTCTACACTTTGAGAAAAGACGATCACACTTGATCCCACGGGTTTTCGGGCTGGAAGCCGCAAGCCCATGGGTTTGTCTGAGAATGGGGCGCCCCAATTTCATGGATTGCGGCGTGATCATTGGAACTGCAGTTTTGGGCTACAACTCCCATGTGCTAATGGTCATCGAATTGCTGTCTTGGGTGTGTACCGATCCAGTAGTTTATCATGACAATGCCAAATCACCTGATATTAGCAACCTTGCCAATAAAGATGGAAACATCAAATCATACTAAAATATTGGTAAGTTACTTTTTTTTGGATTGGATTCTTCCTAAAATCCTACTAAAATAGTGGTAAATAGTAGGTTTTGGGCACAATCCAATCTGCCGTCTTGGCCCATCTTGGCCCAAGCCGCAAAAACGGTTGGCACGTCAGCGGCCATGCCGGGGGACGAAACCGGCGAGGAGGCGCCCTGAAGAATCCCATCCCGTTCATATCCAGTGATAGAACATATTTAGCCTCTGATAATTTAACATAGCTATGGAACATTTACCGTTTATAGTTGATTTACCCATTTTTTATACATAGTGATTTTCCATAGCAAACTGTTAGTTTACCAGAAGGTACGGGACATTACCCGGGGATTCCAAGTAATTTTGATTTTATCCCCTCCTGAATCACAAAACCAGGCTTCTTGAAGGGTGTTTGGGGGAAGGGATTATATTTACTATCAAGCCGTGGATTTGCGGAAGCTGCTGTTGTTTTCTTCAATTTTTTGATCCACCACTTGGGAAAACTATTGGACATACATGATATTCTTAAGACCCCTCGCAAGTTCAAGAAAAGGTTCAAAAAATCAAAAAGTAATTAACCATTTTCAGCACCAAAGAGGAGACCTTACCACACAGATGGAGTTTTTTAGAATCACAACTGAGATTAAATATGATCAAATGAAAGTATAATTTTCGTGCACCGTCCAGGTAATCGAACCTGAGGGTGGCTGGGAAATTACTTGGGAAAACCATAAGAAATCATCTTGTTGAATTGGGTCATTTACATGGTCAGGAAAAACCCAAGATGTTCCAGAATGTGCTGCACTAACCACATTTTTCCCGGGAAGACCATTCCAAAATCTTTTTCTTCCAGATTCTTTCAGGTAAGTTACCTAGAGATTACTGCCGTAGAGTTCACGCTGTCCCAGCCAGTGGCATGGACTTGTGGTTGATGGATCAATGCAGGATGGGTTGGGTACTATACCAGCTTGTCATGGCTTACCATCTTCTCGTTCGCATGTTGAAACTAGAGTGGTGGGTGGTTTCCCACCAGCCAGGTGCCTGAGAAAATCCGGGTCACCGCCGATACGGGCATCAATGGCGTGCTGGACCGAGTATGGGTGATGAAGGGGTCAGAACCAACCAGATGTGATCAAAAGCATCACTCCCAGATCATGAGAGAACATCTTGCAGGAATCCCCTACCTTTGGGTGGGGAAAAAAACATTGTTTTCCCCTAATTTTCTCCGGTTGCAAGGATCATTGTGAATCTGCTGGACACTGGATATGACTCCCCAATGAATTTGCTGCTGAAAATCATGGGCACTTGAGCTGATTGATCTGATTGGTGGTTCAACATCTCCCTTTTGCCATTCTCACGCCCTTTGGTTTTACATCTTTGGAAGATCAACACCGGTTTACTTATTGTTATTGTTTTGCTTACGTATATGCACTGCAATATATATATATATATAATACCCAACTAGATCAGCCGGTCAGTGCTTATTGTAGACTAGAAACTCCGCAGCTGGTGCAGGAAGCCCACAACTTGCTGGTGGAGAAAGTGCTGAAAGTGAACAAGGTGCGGGGCTCTAAAGATATCTAGGAAGTTGGGAGTTTCCTCCAAAGAGTTGCGGGGATTTTCAAAGGCCATTTTGGGAACCCCAAGCCAGACCCACATGGCCGACTTCCCGCTTAAACCTTTACAATGCCCAGTGAGCCTGGCCCCACAACACCGGAGCTCTTCCAAAATTACACGGATTTTGGCTTTTTCAGGATTTGGAGGACTTCAAGAAAAGCCATGCTGACAGCACTGAGGAGCAGAAGAAGGCGGGGAATGCCAATAGGTGGAGGGAAAGTGACATAAAGACACAAAAACTACCAAGTTGGCATCTACTTTCATCTGCTTTGTCTGTTTTTTCGGATTCTCATTCCTGACAGCTAGGAGTTAGGAACTTGCTTCCAACTTACTGTAAATGCTGAGGGTGATGTCACAGTCAAGCCGGCCAAAAATCTGGGTTGAGCAGGAGGTGGAGGGAAAAAAATGCTTGAGCCAAACCTGGCTTTCTAGGTATAAACATCATTAAACTTAAACATCCCTGCATTTCTCAAAGGATCCCCCCACCGAGCACCGCCTTTGCGACACAGGAATTGGCCAATCGGTTGGAAGCACTGGAGGCGAGAATGAGCTGGGGTTTTTGATCTGTCATCCGGGAGAAAAAAAACGCCTCAGTTGGGAGTCGAGGCTCTGATTTTTTTCGGACCCAATTTTGATTCGACAGTTGGACAGGCTGGCGTGGACGCCAAGGGCAAAGCGCTGAAGACGGTGGATGAGACGCTCAGAAAATCAAGAGCTGGGCTGGGCCACAGGTCCAATTCCCAATTCCATTTCTGAGAGGAGGATGTAATTGGAACATGTTGGAACATCCTGAATATGTGCGGCAAAAGAGAAGCAATGGCATTTATGGGTTGGAAACACCACTGATTGAAGTTGGCAGTCCGTTATTCTTAGTCGAGGCAGTCTTGGATGAGCAGAATGGTTGGTGGTTGCTATTGGTTCTGAATGCTGTACATGTTCATTTTTTTGGGTTGTAGATGGGGCTGGGCAATGTCACATGCCATTGTCTCAAGATTGGCATTGTCTCCTGCTAGATTTCGGTTGGGCTGCTCAGTAGTCTATGAATTATGATTCTGATCAGTATGATGGGATACAGTTGGATAAATACGGAGTGTTTGCCTGACAATTCAAAGAGACATTCCATTGGACTTCATTGGTCAAAAACTTCAAAGCCACGTGTTCTTTGGTTGAACTCTCACCATGGTTGGTTTATGCTGGTTTCCGCACCATACTCACATTCCGATTATCATCCTAGTTGTTGACCATTACCCTCCGGTCATTAGACATAGCAATTGGGAAACCACCATTTCTAGATGATTTTCATTGATTTTCCCCTTAAAGAAATCTCCATTTATAGAGGATTTCCAGCCAGCCATGTTGACGTTACCAGATGGTTCCCACCCAGGAAGCTGACGGCCCTGGAGAAATCCTCTGAAGCGGAAAGGACACCCTGGGGCCAGCTGGGAATTGCTGGGTATCGGAACTACAATGGGATTACAATAGGGTTATGATGTGATTACTATGTGGCAAAAAATCGGGTTGTTTGTTCCAAGACTCATCCAACATGGGGAAGCGCACCCTAGAACACTAACGAAGAAAATGACAAACCATGGATTTGGGGTGCACCATTTTCAGACTGACCGAGCTATACTAGAGAATACTACACACAACATCATATTTCCAACTAGAATGACAGTATACAACCAACAACAATGGCTACAGTATTACAGTATGTAGTCAGCAAGAGTGGGTGCAGAACATCCTTGAACTCAATATATAACCTACTGATTTTTAGTGATTTTTGGTGATTTTGAAAGGTTTTGGAGGTTGGTGATGTGTTACAAAGAGGTTCGAAATGGCCCGAACAACATATAACCTACTTGTACCCATCTCATCCGCAGGAAAGCTTTACGTCATTCCATTGACGAGATCAGCCGCTCGGCACATGGAGATCCATCTGTAACTCTTGCGGCCAGGCTGCTTGTGCTGGCCTTTGAACGCACCATATTACAGTCATCTTTGTAACACTTTTCACTGCTTCGTAGGCTCAGATACAGAAAAATCAGAATATAGACTTGCATATGCAGAACGTGTAAACATTTTCTAAACTCTTATGAGGTTTTGATTTGCGACTCAGCTCAGGCAACCACCAGGCCGAGCTGAAGAGTCGTACGCTCCCAGACTGGGAAGCTGGACTTCGGGCAGACATCAACAGACTGCGCGAGGCCTCGAGAATGGTTAGGTCAGGAATGGTGCGGAGATGTCGGAAGATCTATTTTTTGGATGGGGGGTGAAGCCTATCAAACAGGATATAAATCGCAATTCTCCCGGAGCATGTGGGGCTTAGTGGCAGGAATTGGCCCTCCCTTTTCTGGCAGAGTGATGCGGTGGTCACCGCATCCCAGCTTGGCGTAGGACATCATTGGCATCCAGGGAGAGCTCAAGGAGCGCTTGGAGAAAGCTGAGAAGGCGGCAGAAGAGCTACAGGAGACGCGGAAGATACCCCGCAGTAATTTGACACTTTGCCATGGAAACTGGCGCCACTTTTTATTTGTACATCATCTGTAAATGGGCCATTTTCCATAGCTATTATGTTAAATTACCAGAGGGTATGAGGAAGATATGGGCTGACTATTGACTATGGATGCACTGGTGACCTTTGATTCCTGAGGCTGCACGGTGTTTGTCAGTTTACCATCAAGAGTTCTCCAGCACGGCAAGAAGAGAACGACTCACACACACACATACACGGCATGATATTGGAGTGAATGAGACAGAATGCTTCACACGATTTCCCTGGACGCTTTTGATCGCCCAAGTTACACCATCCATCCCTTTCAAACCATCCTGTGACCAGTGGAAGGAGATGCTGAACAAGGACGAAGGCTTCAAAATGGCTGGTGTTCTGCAGAGCCAGGTGCGGGGGCAGCGGGGTCCGAATACAGCTGAGAAACCTTGGGAGTTGTGTTCGGAAGATCCCATCCAAAAACGGCTTGGACATGCCAGGAAAATCCAGGCTTGCCGGCTTACCGGCCAAAATTCAGCCAGTTCCGGATGTGCCATGACTGCGCAGATGCCAATCCTTGCGATCCAGCTATGCTGCAGGTGAATTCGCTGGAGGCTTTTGTAAAGAAACAGGATGAGATCCTAACGGCAGGATACAACAGTGCCATGGATGCAGAGATGTGGGGCTTCGCATCGAAACCATCAGAGTCTGAAGTTTGATGGAAATTGCAACCAGCAGGCGGACTCATGCATGCCCGGAGCGTGCCTCCCCAAAGCTGACTAGATAAATCAGATAGAGTACACATACATTCATAGACCATAGACGTATAAGTAAACAATAGTAAACGCATGTGCACACACACAGACATATGCACGAGAGAATATATATATATATATATATGCATACATGTATATATCAATTGATGGATAGATGGATGTGTGCATGAGTGGATCGCTTGATCGATTGATAGGTCATATCATTACGGTGCGGTCACCACCCTGTTGGTTCTCCCACGATTATCATCAGTGCTTTGCCACACCTGATGCTGGCAAGATGACCACCAGTATCCAGAAATGTGCGCTGATCCCAACTCAAATCACTTAGATTTACTTTTATCCATGCAATTTATTCCCTTTAGATAGGGCCCTTGAATGATTCCTTTCCTGTACAAAGCTGCAGGGCGCGCCCTGGTCATCTCGTGGTTTTTCAGGTCGTTTGGAGCAGCTGGAGACTGCTTTGCGGCAGTCGGACTACGAGCGATTGATCTTCAGCGAACGTGTGGGCCAGGAGCAGCCGGATTGCTGGGGAAGAAAACATGAGGCGATTGCGCGGAAAATATGAGCAACCATAGAAACATCTGTGAGTGGCAGTGGGCCAAACAGCACAACAGATCTATACCCAATTGTTCAGCTTGGAGGGGGAGAAAACAGTGAATGGGAAAGCGCGAAACATGGCCTCGTCAAGGCAACCCTTCCCACCTAGCAAGAGTCGCAAATGAACGAAATGTGGGAAGCCCATTCACAAGGCTACTTGGTTACGAAGTTTGCTTTTGTGACCCTGAACCCCTCCCAAACAAACCATTGCTGCTGGTGGTGCTGTGGCAGGGTGTGCTGCCAATTTTGGTGCCCGGGTCGCAACCACTGTCAGTTCCAACTATAGCATAGCCTTGCTGCAATTCTAACATCAATGACCTGGCACACCAAGAACCAACTGGGTCAGTGTCAGGAACTTCGTCACGACGCCAGCAGGACCTGCAGGGCATGTCCCAACACCTTCGTGGCTTTGCTTCGCTGCTGACGGACATCTCTCAACACCTGGAGCAGGTGGACGGACAGGACGGCAGCGGGCTGCGGAAGGCCGGTGGGAGCCATGGCAGCCATAGAGGGTGCTTCCCGGTGAAGATTGTGGTGTCTTTGGTGAGTTTAGGAGTATCCCGGTGATGAGTTTCAAGAACTTATGATCATCTTACTTGCAAAGTATATTAATGATTAATGTATATTCTGAAAAGTTGCACTTGGAGCCTTTACTGGATAGTAGGGGTGGATTTGCCAAGAGGCATGATGGAGGTACTGGACTGAACTCATTGGCAAATCTCCGCGGTGCAGGTGCAAGTGGAAGTGGACTCACTCAAAGAAGTGACGTCCAAACTGCGCAAAGACTTTGAGGCTGGAGAAGCGATTTCAACCGATTTCCCGAACCCAGCTGGGGTGAGTGCTTTGGATTTGGGCTCTGTCTGCAGCTGCAAGGGACGGAGCTCCAGAGGTTTCCTTCCGAGTCTTGTGGGAAAACGGACTTGTAAATCCGATGTGTAGTTCGCATACCCCCTATAGGCCCTAGATCCAAATAAGAATAAGCATAGATAAGGTGTTTGATAGATGAATCTCAGGAAAACTCCCTTTTCGAACTCTGAATGTCCAATTCAATTCGGATCAATACACGCACGGGGCACCATCCCCGCAGCCAGGCCCGATCGGAGAAGACGGAAGCGAGCCACGCGGCGAGCATGTCCAGCCTGGGGTCCAGATACAGCGTAGCCTGGCGCGATGGCAGAGCGATTTGCGGAGGGATTTTTTCCAAATTTTCGATTGCTTCGTTCATGGTTTGTCCATCACTTGGGGTAATTATAATTACATGATTTATATGTGTTTATATGGGTCCAGGACGATTTCGGCTTTTTTCAGTGCCTCATTTTTCAAGCAAATCTGAGATGGCTAAGGCGAAGGATCAACATTAAGCACACCTGAACTTGGGATAACTTGAGTAGATTACGATCTCGCCATTGTGTTTGGTCCGTTCATGTTTGAGAATTGCAGGGGTTTGAGCTGCCTCAATGGTCAACCTTTGATACGCTGGGGAGATTTGCCCACGGGGGCATCAACCACACAAATTGGACATATTCATCATGTAAGCAGCAACAAGCGGATCCATATGGGTTTGTCTGAAAATGGGGAACCCCAAAATCTCATAGTGAATCACCATTATCCCTATTAAACTAACCATTATGGGATATATCTAATTTTCAGACACACCCATATATATCACTATGGGGCAATCATCCTTTTCTGCGAATCGAAGTTGCAATGGGATGGTTCCTTTTTTCCTTTGGGATGAGGTTCCACGTGGAACTCCACAGGGTAAGAGTGAGGATAGCCTGCAGCAAATGGACATGATAATGGAACGCCCCCCATGAAAGACGACTACATACTATGTTATAGAGCAGTATAGAGCCACAATGTATATACACACACGCTATCAGCACGAAAAACCATACCTCAAACAACTTGGGACTTTCTGCGGCATCCTTGGCCTACAAGCATTAATTTTTTAGGCTTCCCTCAGGGAACATCGACCAGCCAGGAACTTGAGAAGGCGATAAGATCGGAGGTTGAACGTTTGCAGCTTGGATGCGCTTGGTCCCAGGCCCAGGTATCCTGGTTGGTGCCTTGAGGTATCCCCAAGGTCCACCATCCACTGCACCTGAGGAGTATGAGTAAGTCAACCAAGGAGGTGGAACGCTCCTTGACAGCAGCTGTGCCTGGCGTCCTTGGACCAGGGGTGCAAACTTGCAGCAAAGCGAAGGATTGGATGAAAGGAAGATCTACAGCAAACCCTGATACTGGGGGGTAAAAACACTTAGAATCATTAGAATCCATTGTTTGCCAATGTTTCCTGTAGAGTTTCCCTTGAACCAACCCAATGAGCAAAGTCAACCGCTTGAACACAGAAATGATCATTTCGTAAGGATTTACCACGGCCTGGGTGATTGAAGTGCCCATAAGTCGCCAACCACAAGTTGGCATGCAGCCTGTGGTCTTGCAAGCACAAATGTACGTGAATATCAGTCATATATTTAGACTTGCCCCACTCGTATCCCATTGTTATGATATTTCTTGTCCCGCATCCCTGATATTCCCCTATCCATGGGCCTGATGCTTCAGTTTCGCAGCTCATTGCCTATCTTGAACTTGAGGAATACAACGGCTGGAAGCAGAAATGAAACAGGAGAGGGAAGAACGACGCAGCTTTATCACCAGGTTCGAGAAGGACGGGAGCGGCTGGGGCTGACTCACATGGTGCCTTTTGTGGACCATTGGGTATTGATAGGAGTCACATGAATGGCTAACAAAGGGCACAGTCATTGTGGCCGGAGTTACAACATCCGCAATTGCTGCTGCACCATGCTGAGACCCCAAGCTCCGAAGACAGGAGGAACGTGAGCGAGTGGAGAGCTGGCAAAAGATCCTCGTGCTCAACAAGTCTGCATGGTGGATGACAGGGTAGGGCCTGGGCGATCGTACACGTCCTTACCATGTTTGATGCATTTTGACGGCTAGGGCCAGGATCTGTTGGGCAACTGCCGGCTCCACAGTTTCGCTGCCAAACAAGTCACTTTGGTCTGGGAACTTATGACCTTCCACCAGAGCAGTATCCCAAAGCCTATGCCAAGACCATCTTGGGGTGACAGAGTCCTCCCGATTCTCCTGAAACCTTCACTTTCGATCAATTTCAATGATCTGCTAAAAGTGATTGATTTGTGACTTTGAATGATCTTCACTGACACCAACAATCACCATCACTAGCAAACAACCCTCTTCGGCCCAAATGATCATTGAAGCAGCAACGATGGTCCCCAACAACAATAAGGATGACAATGTACATGATAAGACAAGAATGGCGACAATCACAAGATCAACAACAAACAGAACAACAATAATTAATACCGATAGTAATGGCAAACAATCATACTAAGCAATAACAATAACAATAATGATTGTGATGCACAACAAGAATGATACTAATAACAACGATACTGGCAATAGTAACAACAACAATAGTCATAGTGTTGACAACATACTGCATCCACTTGCTCATAGCAACGACTGAGGCGCAGCAGCGAGGTCCACCAGGTGGACATGACGTTGGAGACTTCCGCTGTGGACTCAGTGAGGTGCTACAAAAAATGGCGGTTTTCCATCCGGGGGTACCCCCAGTTCTCAAGGAAAATGGATGACCATGACGACCATTGGGAAAAACAACTATAGAAACCTATGGTAAACCTATGGTAAACCATTGAAAGATATTGAAACCTATGATAAGAATTGGATTCCCGATTTTAAGAAACTGAAGAATTTTAGTTTCAGTCTAAGGGAAGAGTGTAGCAGTACCATAGTTGATGTCATGTATCCATTCATTTTTTCAAGAGTCGTTTTTAGAGTAAGATTTAGTATAGACCGAGACAGGGTGGCCCCGCATGGAGCATGTTGGACACAAAGCGAACTTCTAGACTTTCACATCACCACTAGCTGGTTGGTGTTTCAAACGAGCAGTGTTCAAGACCTCTTTGGTTGATGATCGTAGGATGTTATGTTATCCTAAATGTATATATATATATATATATTGATATTGGGGATTATCACAATTCCTCAGGCAGAAATGCTCTTAACCAAGCAGTATACTGTACAGGGACAGAGGGTTTTGAACTACTCAACTATGTTTCATGTCCCACTTTCGGGGTGTTAATTGAAATTGCCTCACCATTTTTTCGGGGGGTTTGAACTACCGTTTTGTTCGCGCTAGCCTTGACCGGGCAGGAAAGAACTGGAAGAGCTGAAGTTGAACTTCCAAAGCACCTTGGGCGTCATTTGGACGGGGCCCTTTGCCCTCAATGGAACCCTACTTATGTCCCCAGTTTGGAAAAGGTTGCAAGAGCACCCCGGTTCGGCCAGGGTATTTGTTCACAATTACTGTAAGGCCGTCGCTGTCATTCCTGTTGTTCCTTTGTTTTTCTTCCACAGATGCTACAACAACATTGTTCTTGTTACTTGTGCCCTTGTTGTTGTTTTTGAGTGCCACTGTGACATGTTGATTGACACAGCCTGCATCCCCTGTGACTCGCACCTAGGCCTCCTGATGGCGGAAGATCAGCGGATGATGGATGCTTGGTGCGCTTGGAATAGGAAGTTGCACCATGCAAGCAGTGCCCACAATGGCTGCTGCATGACTTGAGGTTGATTGTGGTTTGTGGGGAGTTCTTTATTTTTTAGTGGCCCGAATTCATCAAAAGAGAAGCATAGTATCATAGTGATGAACCATGGCTGCCCAACTACTACCGAGATGGCTGATTGGCTGACCAAATTCCCCCCAACTTTCATCCGCGCCCTTGTCATCTTTGTCTTCGTAGTCATCGTCATCGTCATCGTCACCGTCACCGTCACCGTCACCATCATCGTCATCGTCATCACAACACCCACCAGAAGAATAATAACAATCATAGCTGTGAGTTACCCTCTGGTTATTTAACACAGCCATGGAAAATCCACTATAAATGGAGGGTACCCTCTTCTAAACTAACATAGCTATGGAAAATCACCATTTTTAATGAGAAATTCCACTATAAATCCCCATTTTCAATAGCTATGTTAAATTACTAGAGGGTATTTGTTGTCATTTGGTATTCTCAAAATATGTGCTTAGGATGCAGCTCGCCTGGAAGCTCTCGTTCGAGCATTGGAGGATCGGGTTTGGCCTTTGGGCCGCAGTGAATGACATAGAAAGAGATGTCAACGCGTCTACCCACTTTTTTGCAGACATGTGCGTATGTATACTGTACATGCATGTATGTATATATATATAGATATCACCTTGCATCTGTGTGTGTGAGTGTGTGTATGTGTGCATATACATTCATATATATATATATATATGTATATACATACATATATATATAGGTGTGTGTATGTATACATGCATATGTTCTTCAGTAGCTCAGTAGCCGGCAATGATATTGTATAACCACGTTAGTCTATGATTTGCCTTAGCCTTGTTGCGGGATGTGCAAAACCTTCACAAGCGATATTGCAGGGGATGACACTATACCAGTACAACTGTATTATGCAGTTTTATGAATCCAGAGTTTTTTGACCACCGATAGGGGACTACCCTAATTTGTGTATGGCAATTTTGACCACCAAGAATTTAGTCGTATGCACATGATGCAACTATACAATACCTTTAAATCAAGGGATCCATTGTGGAAACCTCTCGTTCAAATCCATGGATGTACCAGATGTGAGCAGAGCCAGGCCGGCCTGTAAGCTTGTTTTGAGGGGGCTGGTGATGCATGAGCCAAACAGATTCTCGAACTAGGAGAATGGAGCATAACACAGGCATCGAGTGTGCAGGTGATGTATTTCATTATATTTTACTTAACTATGACTATGACTTAACTCTGGCTGGTGATGGGCTCCAAACCACTACCCAGGCCATGGCGTCGCAACTCCAAAGATCGAAGCCGTAGCCCCACGCGCAGCCCTTCACCGGGGCCTGGGCCTCCGGTCACCGTGGAAGTGGATGTCCCTTCCAATCCCTGGACTGCCATGGCGGACTTGGACCTTTGGAAAAAATTATGGAAAAAATGGTACTTGATCCAATCCAGCCATGGAGAGAGAGTAGTGGTGAGAGTTGGGGTGGTGTGTGATCAATGTCTGAGCAGTTTTTGAGTGTTCTGAATGGGTTGGGTGGCCAGATGGGATGCGTGGAGTGCAGGTGTCGGAACCGAATTGGGCATTGAAGACTATAGGGAACGATTTGTGCCATAAACGCTCGCAACGGAGCTCTTTGCTGGGACATCCATGAAGTATTCACATATAGCATGTTAATTGATTATCATATATGTCATGCTTCGTCATCATATATCGTCGTAATTCATCATCATATATAATCATACTGTGGATGGAAGAAATCTTCTAACTTTTGCACCACCTTGGATGGCGGAAACCTAGAAATAATGGGATAAACCATCTATCAACTGGTGCAGGATTTCTTCCATCCACCGTACGGAATCCTATATCATTACAATTTATCATCATATATCATCATCATTCATCATCATATATCCACATATTAATATTTTGTGTTTTGTTTCCGCCCTCCAACTCCAAGAGAAACACAAAGCTACCACCCTCTTGCGCTGAGGACTGGCGTGAGACACAAAGACCAGCGCCGATGGGTCCCAGGTGGTATCAAGACCTACCACCAACCACTGGCCTCTTGCCGTTCAGAATTGCTGGATCGGTTTGGATTGGTTTGAGGGAAATCTTAACCGGAAACCATGGATTTTCCCATGAAATATAGGGGTTTCCTGTAAATTTTCCCTTAAACCAATCCATTGACTTTCTGGATCGGCTTGGTTGGGAAAGTAACGAAGCCGGAAAGTCGATGGCTTTCTTCCCATCAAAACATAGAGGTTTCCGGTAAAATGTCCCTTAAACCGAAACCAGCCCAATGAGAATTGATTGGTGGGTTCATGTGGGTCCAGCCATTTTTTACTTTTCCATACTGCAACCCAAGATACCAGAACATGGATGATTCCCTTCCCCCCAAGCAAACACACAGACACACACACACAATCACTAAGTCATATTAAGTCACTATAGCAAATTACTATGGCAATCAATGGCAGTAAAAATATACATCTTACTAAGGTATACCATGCCATTACTATAGCATACTATTTACGTCCAGTTGTTGGGGGGCCCAACCGTCTGTCAGGTTTGCCGGCTGTTGGCCCCACGCGTGCCGTGCGGCGGCAGCGAGGCCGCAGGTAGGCGCGAAAAAGAACAAGACACTGCGGTGGTTTCACAGCGGAGGGCCCTGACTGCTGAGTGCCAAATAGCAAAACATATCAAAAGACAAGGAGTATACTGGGAATATATTGGACATATATTGGGAATGTGTATGCACATGGTATATTTATTACAGGGTAAGTAAGATCTTGGAATTTCAATGGATGCCACCCATGACCCGCCCCTACCCTGGACGGGAAGCCTTTGTTTCATTGGGATTGCAGCAGCTGATGCTGCCATGCTGCGACCTTCCTCATAACTGAGGTGTAACTTGGACGAGAAATTGGAGGGCTCATCCCATTTGCAAAGTAGAGGGGACCATGATTTGTATGTAGAGTTTGCCTCCTTCAAATGCCCAAATAGGATCAAATAGCTTCAGCTTGCATTCCCCAGTTAGGGTGTGCCTCCACTGCACGGGTTGTCAAAGAAACAGCCACGAACTGCAGGGGTTGCAGAAACTACTGCAACTCATCACCTCTCAATCTGACAGGCTGTTGTGACTGGGTGCCGCTTCTTTAAACAAACAAACAGCTTTCACTACCATCTGGAAGATGGAAGTTGCTTTTTCTTCCCATGGTAGTTGCCAACATGCGGATGCCTAAGGCCTAAGGTTACCTTCAAAACATTCTTCAGCGGCTGTAAGCCAGCACTATTTCAATGCGGTTGAGAATTGATAGTTGCAACAACGTGCACTTTGTAGCTGTAGCTCCCCCTTGAACGCGCCTAGCCCCTACCCCCACATGTATCGCCTGATTGGAAGGGGCAAACTATGATAGACCCATTGGAAGCGAGCACCGGTGGCACCCAATAGACGGTTCCGGCACAGTCTGATAGCCACGGAATGCCATGATGGATGCTCCTGTGTGACATGGAGCAAAGGACTCCTGTTACGAAAGGTTTGGGAGCAGTTCCGTGCAGAATGCGTAGGCAAATGTGCAAACAAAGAAACCAAAAAATGGGAAGGTGAAAATAACAATCAAGACTACGACTGTTAGTTTTGTTCATTGTGATGAGATTTAGCGTCGGTCACGTCGGTCGATGTTTTTTGCCGCCCGCTATGTTGCTATGTAAACATGCGGCGCGTCGATCAGACCCGAAGCTGGGTTGCAAAAGGGCAGACAACCTTGGCAGTCTTTTTGGCGTGCTCTAATGTGGTTTTAGAAGCATGCCGTGACATCTGCAACTATTTTCGAGTGTATAGAATCATACCGTACCATGATGTTCTAGTAGAATCTAGTACTTAGTAGAATCAAACTGGAACTCACAAGAATCTAGAACATCATAGTACCATGATGTCCTATTAATAGCATCCAGGAAAGTAGGGACTAGAGTTTTCCACAGTTTTCCAGTAGAATCATACTGTACCACTATAGTATGACGCCACTAGAGGGTGAATTCCTGAAACGCGACCGGCTTCGCCGTCTTGCCCAAGCTGGCTGCTTCTAACAAGGAAGCAACTTGTGTTTTGGGGCGCAATGGGTGACAGAGACGCCAACATGTAGATATATTATATAATATTATATATGATCATGATCATATACTCATATAACTACCAAACCATGTGAAAGATATAGATGCACACACACACAGATATATATATATATATACATATTGCGATCGCCACGTTGCCAAGAATTCTCATCGAGTCAGACAACGCCAGTGGAATCCAGGAAGTCTAGGTCAAAAGCCATGGCTGAAGAGGAGGCTCCAGAAGCAGAGCAGGCACTGTGTTCTTCCTGATCAATGGATTAGTTTGTGGGAAAATCTACATTTTTTTGTCCAGGGAATATAGGGGTTTCCTGCAAAGTTTTCCTTAAACTAATCCATTGAAGATAGCATGCCAGATAAAATCAGAAAAGATGTCAGAAAGTATGGCAGAATATGACGGAAAATATGTCAGATGCACTTCCAGATATCATGTCCAAATAGATGCCAGACTGCCAGATAAAATGTCAGATACACTGCCAGAATATAGGTCAAAGAAAATGTCAGAGTATAGGTCAGATAGAGTGTCAGGAAAATGTGTCTGAGAAAATGTCAGAAAGTATGTCAGATACAATGTCAGAAAGAATGTCAGATACAATGTCAAATGATTTTCAGAAGATATGAGAAAACACATGCCAGATAGAGTGCCTATTACAAAGTCCGATAGAATGTCAACATATAGGACAAATAAATACTGTAACATGTCATAATATATGTCAGATAGAATTCATTGATTGGACTGGCTCGAGGTAAAGCAGTTTTTTTGAAAAACAATACTGAGTTCAAATGAGTAGTTTGGGAAAACCCACTTGATGTGGCGAATACATCCTTGAATATCCCAGACTTCGATAAAGGGAACATTTACAGGAACACCCCTGTATTTTGTGAAAAAACGTGGCTTAATGATGTTCAAGGTTTTGAGTCTTCCTTAAACCAATCCATTGAATACACCAGTCCGGTGGAAGTGTGACAATTCATGTCATGATAGCGAAGGCGGAGACGTTTTGCCAGGGTTTCAGACTGCTCTCGCCTTGTCACATGCATATGGAAGTTGACGGCCAAAGATTTCGCCCGTTGACCCATCATTTTGGCTGTTTGTTTGGTTTTTTGGGTATGACCCTGGAAGACTCAAATCAATTTATTGGTGATTCAGGTGGGGAAGAGTTGCAGGAGAGCCCCATGTTTTCCCCATGTTTTCTTCAGGCGGAGGAGGAAAGTCCTCCGTTGAACCCCGATGATCTCTTCGTGTCGGCTGCCACGGGCTTGACGGGTGTGCTGGACCGGGTCCTTGCGGTAATTCCTGAGGTCCTGGCCCAAGGGGAATCTCTATTGAAACCATCATCTGGTGATGGGAAATCCCTATGACTTTCATGGTAAATGATGGTAAATGACACTTATTGAAACAATCTGGTGATGGGACATGTCCATGATTTTCATTGTAAATAACACTAAATGACTACAGTAAATCATCTACACTTTGGGGTGATTTTTTCTCAATCGACAGCCATGTTGTGTTCATCAAAGGTGCCCAAACGGGGGGTTATCCAACATTGCACGGCAGAAGTGACAACTGGCAAGCCACCGCAAGAATGATGGTGCTTACAGAAGCCCTAGACACTTGCACGTTTCATTTACCTTAGATGTGAAAGAAGGCCCAGACCAGTGTGCAACCCCCCGGAACTCCAAAGAATCCTTGCACCAAGACCTGTTTAGACACAGCCAAAACGAGGAAAATCGGGTCAACATCGAAGATCCCCAGGATTTGACACTGGTACATACAGGGTGTCTTTTTGTCTCCCCCCTCTCCCGGACGTCCCAAGATGTCACCTACTCTGGGGAGATTTCGCGGACCTTCACCTTTTGGGTTCGGGGAACCTTCCCACCCATACCATTTTTACAAATGTTGATTACAAATGTTGATAAAACACCTTGGTAAACTGGTAATCCAGTATATATATATATATAGATAAATATAGAATAATCTCCACATCTTGCTGGTTTCGACCGCCTATTTCTGGAAAGTCATTAGGGAAGTGACCATGTGATCCATCCCCAGATGCCACCGCAGGACTCTCACAACGTCTTGGCTCGGCAGGTCTTGCAGCTGCTGAAGGTGACTCGATGTGTGTCTGAACATGGGGATGGCTATAAAATCGCAGTGTGAAATGGGGGAAATGATGGCGCATTGATTAAACACCCAGTTTTTGTCTTGGGAGTTTGTTCAGACAAAGCCATTTGGCAAAAACATCTTCAAACCGATGAGCGCACATACACGCAGACGAATTGCAGATGCGTGCAGATGCGCATGACTAAGATCTAGTTCGATGCGCATTTGACAGACAGCTGACTTTATGGTTTCTTCCTTTCCAAAGGGTGATTCAATTATAGATCGATGAGTAAGGATGAAGAAGGATCTTCAGAACTCTCTCTTTTGTTTGGGACCCGCTAAGGGATTCGTGGCTTCCGCTACTTTTCCAGACGTCAGAACTGTACATCCCAGAGTTATTCCAGACTTGTTTCAAGGAAACCCATCCGATTCTTTATTGAACCTATTCAATTGGATTCAATGTTTGAAGGCAAACTTATCACATTTTTACCCACATTTTGAGTATGAAAACTACAGGATCCCTCAACCTTACATGGCCCATTTTTGATCAAATCTTCCCATATTTTCGTCCCCAGATCGCTGCTTCAGCTGAAGGCTCTTGAGACCTTGAAGGGTCGCTTCGACTGCAGCGAGGACCAGCGACAACAGGCTGAAGCAGCCAGCAATGAGGAGAAACAGCGCAACAAGGACTACCATTGGACCGTGGACGAAACATCCAGCTATGGTAAAGATCCCAACAAGATCTATATAACAAGTATCTCTTGAGATGTGATGGGACATATTTGATGTCATAGTGGCCATCAGCACTTCTTGTGGGGGGTTGTCCGACAAACTTTGGGATGCTTTGTCCCCACAGGCTTCATTGCCTCTCGAGAGACGTCTGATAGTGTTGACAAAGAGTTCAATTTTAGCGATTGGTCCGGACCTACAGGACCATCAGTTGAAGGGGGTTGAACATCCAGCCACGCATACAGCAGGCAAACGGCAAACTAACATAAACTAACGCTACAAAACATCCAAAAACCATATATTATATACCCCATTTGCTCAAGATTTCCTGAAGGTGAAGGGGGCAGTTTTTTTTTTTGGTGCTTGGTTCAGTTCTGGCGTGCATGAAAACCTTCCCAAATCGACAAGCAATGCTTTTCCACGACCTTTATTTCAATCGACTGTTTGACCCTTTTTTCATCGGTCTGAGAGTGTCTAAGTTTCATCCAAGATGCCCTGTGTTTGACAATCAAACGTGGAAACCTTGGAAAAAGTCCAGCAATTTAGGAGGTTTTGCTCCAGCCCAACAAGAAACCACCATGGCCATCAGTTTTTCAAGGCATGTTTTCCACGAAAAATGGGGGGATTTTCCATTGCCACTCTCCTGGAGGAAGCCCAGGAAGAGGTGCAAAACCAGGTGAATGGTCGCCTCGAAACATTGGAGGTGCCCTGGGGTCCGGGGATTGAAGCCTGAAACAGTGGAGGTGGAAGATGGTTGAAGTTGGAAATCGAAAAAAGGAAGACGGGAACTAAGAAAAAGGGAGATTTGAATCAGCAAACTTGAGGGATTCAGCGAAGATGGCAGGAGATATGTGGAACCTTTGGTGTTCCAACCCGGCCACGGAAAATCCATTGTTAGTCTGCAAGATTGGCATGCTGAAACAGGGCATCGTTGTCATGTCAGATTCCCGGAGGTAGGGAAGTGGGGGATTTGATGATTCCAGGCGCAGATGGAGCAGCAAGGTAAATCTCTGGCCACCGTTGAAGAGAAGCTCGTTTGAAGTGGTGCCTTTAGGGGAGTGTATTTGAAGCCAACCATGCAACTGAAGTGCAGTTCAGTGGCCAGGTACTACTTGTCGTAGATGCCCCCACCCACTTCCCACCCGACTTCATCAAGACGGGTTTACCCCCGGGATTGACATCAGAGAAGCGTCCCTCAGCGCCGGTTCCCGAGGAAGATGACCGACTTGCAGGAGAACACCGAGACCAAGATGCAGGCCCTGCAGCACTCCATCGACGAAATCAGCCACTGGGCAGTGGGAAATGACGTTGGAAGATGTTGGAACAGTAATTAGTCATGCAGTAGTCATGAAGAAAATGAAACAAAATGAGGTGTGGGATTCTTGGGACAATCGTTGACTTGAAAGGTTAATGATAATATGTCAACATGTGTTAACCCCAGCAATTGATTGATGATTGAGGTCACACCCTTGGCAAAAAAACATGGGAAAAAAACGGGGAGCAGCATACAAATCGTATTAATTTGTGCTGTGGTAGGCATGGTCCCCTGGGTAATACGCCATATCAATCAGCTATCTGGGCTTACGGCAGTGGATTAGTATTGGGAAAGATTGCAAGGGAATGATGGTGGATAGTGGTAGGGTGAGGTGGGCTTCAATGGCGGATTTTGATATTTACCTTGGGGTTAAGGTGCCTTCAGCAAACAGTTGGGTTTCACCTCGGATGGTCAAAAATAAACAAGATTTGCAAAACATTATTGAAAAAAAGAAGCAGATTCAAAAGATTACCAAACAGGCGTTCCGTGACAACAATTCTTCGATGGCAGCCCAGTGTTTTTTGCAAATCTATGGCATTTGGCGAGCTTTGTAGGATGAGTAGGTTCTCAGCTAGTTGCAAGGAGGCCTCCATCCTGTTCTTGGTAAATCCTTGCTTCCTTTGCTTCACAATCTTCACATTTGGATATTTTTGGATTGTAAACCACCAGGTTTTGCAGGTAAATCCCTGGTAACTCCCTGATTTTCCCTGAAAAGATTACCCAGAAGCTGCGTCGAAATTTCAAGTTCACATATCCCCTTTTCCAACCTGGGATCATGATCCCAATATCTCCCGATTGAGTTTCATGAATTTTCCCATTTTTCATGGTGGAGTGGATCCCGAGGACCCCTTTAGCCTCTCCAGGTAACCACCAGGCAGAGCTGAAGAGTCGGGTGCTACCTTCCTGGGAAGCGGAGCTGTCGAAGCAAATCAAAAGTCTGGGGCAGGAGCGACGCTTTCGGCACACGACAGGGCTGGTGGTGAGTTGGTGAGTTGGGGGGAAGGGTGGGATCTATACATTTTTCTTTCAAGGAATAAGCGGGTTACAATGGCTTATGCCACACACAGACACATGAATTTATTTCTTTTTTTGTATGCCTATATTTGTAGTTACATATGTGATGTTGTATATATGCATGCATATATGATTGCACAAATTTTATTTGTCTAATAGGTGTAGCCCAGAGCCCTCAACTAACCAGAATAGGCAACCTCGAAGATGGGCTATGAAGCTGCCTGCAGAAATCCAGAAAAAGCCGACAAGTAGTCACCCCATGTTCTGGCACCAGTAGCCAGAGAGAACAAAACTATGGTGGTGTGGCAAACCCAAGACCAATTCATGCCCAACTTTCACCCATGAAATTTTTGATATTGAGCCTTAAGCATCCTGAAACGCAGTTATGCTGGTGCATAGGGGTCATGATAGTTATCACGGTTGTTGTTTTTTAGAATGCTTGTCATTTTTAGATATGATGATTTCACATGATTTTGTTAGATGATATGGCATTATTGTTATCATGATCTAATCTTATTTCTTATTGCTGTGGTAAACCATCCGCAATAATCAGAAGTTTATTATCAGGTATACCCCTAGAAATGGGATGATGATGGATGATGTAGAATGACCTCCCAATGGTGAATGGGATGGTTTATCATTATTACTATTATTATCATTGTGAAGAATCTTATGGTGCTTTTATCAATGGTTTGCTCGTTTCTTTTGGTTCACCCATGTTCACCCCACTATTTCTAGATTTAGTGCAAATGCATCAAATGCCAAAGGCTGCTCAGTCCCGGCCGCAGGACATCGTCACCTTCCAGGAGAGCGCGGAGGGTCGAATGGGGCAAGTGGAAGCTGCGTCCAAGGAGCTCAAGGACCCTGCGGCCTGCGGCAGCCTAGATGGGAGATCTTGGGATGGGACAGCCCCTAAGAATCATGGGGAATCATTTCAGAGATCCTTGAGAATCATTAGAGAAACATCTACAAAAAGCATAACGCATCACTAAAGATATCATTGAAGAATCATGGAACATATCATTGAACAATCATGGAACATATCATTGAACAATCATGGAACATATCATTGAACAATCATGGAACATATCATTGAAGAATNNCAATCATGGAACATATCATTGAACAATCATGGAACATATCATTGAAGAATCTTGGAACATATCATTGAACAATCATGGAACATATCATTGAAGAATCATGGAACATATCATTGAACAATCATGGAACATATCATTGAAGAACCATGGAACATATCATTGAAGAATCATGGAACACATCATTGAACAATCATGGAACATATCATTGAAGAATCATGGAACATATCATTGAACAATCATGGAACATATCATTGAAGAATCATGGAACATATCATTGAACAATCATGGAACATATCATTGAACAATCATGGAACATATCATTGAAGAATCTTG
>BGPT01000138.1:149406-280444 GCA_003297045.1 Symbiodinium sp. clade C Y103 | reverse complement strand
TCTCAACACAGCTAGAATTGATGCTAGATAGAAACCGCTTGAAACCGCTTGAAGCCGTTTAAAAACAATGGTATTTTTTTAACAATATATATATATATATATACGTTGTTTCTTATCTTTTAGATATTTTTTAAATATATGTTAGCTATTTATATATATATATATATTACAGACTCTAGTATAGAATTCGACATGCTAAAAAAGAGATATATATATACAAAATAATGATACAACATATATTACATATATGTTATATATATGCGTGTTTTTCAGTTTTACCTAGCCTGTGTGAAATACAAAATCGCTTATCACATGCAACATACTACGGATCATGCTATGCTTGCAGACATGTTACCAAGAAAGTTCATTACCGGGAAATAATGCTATATTGCATTTTTCTAATTTTTACCTTTCCGTTTATATTTTTTCTTCCCCTCTGCCGAAGCACCATGAAAAGTCGTTTGAACCACATCGTATAATCCAACATATCTTAACAGCAATTAACACCAAAGAAATCACATATTGTTTCGCTGGTTTCGCCGCTCTTTCCATGCTCCCTCAGGTTTCTCAAACCCCTTCCTGGATTTGCCTCTTTTACTGTGAGGATAAAGTGCATATTTTATAAATAGTCCCAAGAAATTTATAAATAGTCCCCAAGCCTGTTTCTATCCTCACAGTCAAAGAGGTCGATCCAGCTACTAAGTGATTTGCATTGATTTGTTATATAAACATTGTCTTTGAAGATTTTCACTTATAGCATTTGAATGATTATATTCATTGAACATTTTGAAGCTCGTTTTGTGGTTTGCTATATACATATTACCCTTCTGAAAACTAACATGGATGTGGAAACCCACCTTTTGTAGATGATTTCCCTAGGGAAACCAGAGATTTCCACATCTATGCGAGTTTACCCTAGGGTATCCATATATATATATATACCTATATATATATTAGTATACCTATATATATATATATGTACGTATATGTATATATAAATATAATTTTATATGTATGTAATTATATATATATATATAGAATATATATATATGTATATATATATATATAGAATATATATATACCATATCCATAAAACATACCCCCTTTTGGTTGGAACCTCCGTGACTCAAACTTGCCCCGCTCCACCCTGGGGCCGATGCTTCAGATCATGGGCGGTGATCAACGTATCACAGCTGATTGGGTGCTGAAGGACTTTCTTTTTTTGGAACATGTGCAGGCTGGGGTTCCCCAAAACAAGGTGCCTTGAAGGAATGAGATTTTTTGGTAGTTTATATAGATGATTTACCTAATGAATAAATGTGGAGTTAATAGGATTTCATGATACTCAGTGGGATATAATGGGACTTCATGGTATATACCCTCTGGATCCCTCTGCTTATTTAATGAACTGCTATGGAAAATCACCATTGAACCAATAGGTAAATTATCACGTTTATCATCTAGAAATGGGCCATGGCTTCCATAGCTATGTTAAACAACCAGAGGGTATATGTGTCGGTCTATAAGGTGGTGCCTCCAGATGTATCTATATAGTGAGTGGGATTTTCAAAGCAACTTATGAATTACCCTCTGGTTGTTTAACATAGCCATGGAAGCCATGGCTAATTTGGGATGACTGTCCCATTAAAATCTCCATTTATGGGGCATTTTCCATGGCTATGTTAAATGACCAGAGGGTACCTACCTAAACCCTAAAGCCTGAACCAACTTACTCAGCTATTTAGAGGGCAGCATCTTGCATTTGTATGGATGAGTGCGTATTCAAACTCCGTGTGTTTACTTCAAAGATAAACACACACACACAACATATCTGGAATATATACATGATTTTGTGGATGATGTGGAAGGGCTTCATTTTGTGTGCCCTTAACCAGAATTGGATGCGAATGATGCATGCGTAAAAAGACTAAGATGCGATGGATCACTGAAAACCCTCCAAACCAAAAGTTCGATGTAGAACACCCACCATGTGTAGATCATTTCCCCGACGGGAAACCATGGGTTTTCACATCTTAGTTTCTCCATCTCTCTTCCCATCCTGATTCCTGCAGGTTGATGCGTAGAACCTATCGACATATAGATGATCGATAGATAATATTCAACCATTATATATATATATATGCACTATATATGTTTGGAATTGTTTATGGTCACGTATGTGGATATATAATACGTATATATGTTTATATTATAGAGGTTTTCTGTTCATTCTTGTTGTCACCTATCGATGTTTCAAACATCGAATCCATGACACAAGGCCAACCAACTGCCCCAGGAGATTGACCGATTTGCACAGGGTCTGGGCAAATGGTTGAAGGTCAGCACCGTCCCAGGGTTTCATAAGTCATGGAGGATCTCCAGTCACCCTCCGGGTTTCAATACTAAGTCATAGTTGAATGCCTTGGATGAAGGGTATTCACGGATTGCCCACCACACATTTATTTCTTTGTGGTTTTGGATGAAGTGAATCATCTACAATTGGGGGACTGTTCATTTCCTTTTTAGATGACCAATAGGTACATATAAAAGCTGCAATGAAAGCAGGCAACTGTCTGGATATGCATGGAGGTTGAGAAGGGAGAGAGACGCTGCGAAACCAGAACTGTACCTAGATGTATTCCATAGCAACTGTCATGAGCTTTTCAAAACAATCAGTCAGGTTGGTTTGGAAGTTGATGTTGCTCTTGGACATCTATATCTTTTGCATTCTTTTATTGTACATATGTTAATTACTTGTTGAATCTTTTAAAGTGTAGTGGTTGGATGGACACGGTAGGTTAAGTTACATCCCCATGAAACCTGCGTTTGCTTGGGGGATTTCCCATATTTCCTATGGTTTTCCGATGGCTTTCCCATGTTTTTCCCATGGTTTTCCTATGGTTTTCCCATGGTTTTACTATGACATTCGGTGTCATGTTATGTTTTCGCAACCGACACGGTGACGCGCCACGGCGACGCGCCGCGGCGACGCAGGTTGCAGGAGATGACAAAGCTGAAATCCTGCAGCACAGCATAGGCAGTCGGCCGTTGACCGAGCCGCTGGGCTGAGTTCAGAAATCAACACACATAAAAGAGATATATGTATGAATATATCAAACATTAGTATATGAATGTGTATATATGATATGAATATGTATATATATATATCAGATATAATTCATTTGCTTTGCTTTCAAAATGAGCTGTAAACAAGTACGCGCACATGTTCTGTATTTATATATATATATTATGATGTATAAATGTTAAACACAATATTATATGGGGATGGGTCAAACCTATTCTTATCATATTTGAGGGAATAACCATCCATTGACCAGCCATTTTAGGGTACCCAGGATTTTACCTCATAGCCATATCTGTATCCAAATCCAGTATTCATGATACTGGTACGATGAACAGATTGCACACCGCATCTATATTTGTTGTAGAATTTGATAATCATGTCCATTTTCAACCTTATATTATGTATGTTTCGGTATATCTACCATTATTGTGAAAACATCTCACCATACTAATAAACCATGATTGACATATTAAACGCCTTATCCACCATTATGTCAATGTGTTTTCACATCCACAAAACCACGGGACCCAGGCACAAAACCATGGTGGAGTTCGGGAGCTTCGTAGGCTACACCGCCACCCGCATGGGGCGCGCAGTGGAGCGAAGCTATGAGAAGGGGTGGCCTGGCAGAAGGTGATAGAACGAAGGGGCTGCTGCCTTGGAGGAAACCAGCAAAAATAGGTGATTAGGTGATCGTTGACCTGGTAGATTTTACCTGGAAATACATGATTCTAGCTGGAATAAATGGGGTTTTACGAGAAGAAATTGGGATTCTACCGGCAAAAATTGTGATGTATGCAGAATACTGATTGACCCAGGATTTTTTCTAGGAGGTGATGGTAAATACAGTAGGTAAACCTGAGCCAAGGGTATATGACAGACATATATTCATACGTCAAGGTTTGCCATGAATGGGGGAATCAAGTAGTTCGCTCTTTTCTTGCAGGGTACCCTCCAGTAAACTAGCGTCGCTATTGAACATGGCCCATTTATAGTTAATTTGCTTTAGTAAAAGTCTCATTCAATCCCACTAAAATCCCAGTAAAATCCATGAAATCCCCATGAAATCCCCATTTTCCCAGGGCCCCAGCTGTTCCCTTTGCGTGTTGCGTTCGGAGGTTCGCGGAGGGTTCCATCCTCTTCGAGGACTCCCGGCTGCAGGGAGCCAACCGGATCACCTCCATGGAGATCGACCCGGTGCCTGCGGCTGGAGGGTTGGATGGTGATTTGTGGTGTTGGTTATTTGATGGTTACAATGTGGGTGAAATAATTATAAACCACCTCTTTATGGTGATTTTGGGGATGGTTTATTATTGTTTTACCCACAGTAGAGAAATAGATGAGAACATCATATAAAATCCTTGAAAATCCTAGTCACCCAATGGGTTTGTCTGATTTTTTTAGTGGAAAACCCCTAGTCACCCAATGGTCAATGATCATTATACAGACATATCCATATATATATATATATATAGAATTAGATGATCAAATCCAAAACCATGGTGGTTAACGATATAATGGTTTGATGAAATCTTGATTGGAGATGAGACTTCGAGACTTCCAGCTTGAGGGTTGAGCGGCTCTGGAGAAACATGAACGTGTTTTTCGTTTTCATGACATTCCCCATGCATTCTTGGCACCTCCAGTAAATAAGCATAGCAATGCAATTCTTGTATTTCCAGAGGTAAATCATTCATATAAATAGCAAAAGAATGCAACAGTGGATTCCCATGGCCATATTTGTGATGTGTATCAGAGGCTATTTGTTGACGCGAGCCCATGTCGTTGCTGTGGTTTGTAGGGGGGTTCCATTTAACCACAATTAACCACACAAATGGGATTGGCTATATATAGGAAAATGCATGAACATGGGCATTTCACTTTTATTGAACACCATGAAAGGCCGAAGATCTAGTCCTCTGAGGAAACCACACCCAGGTTGCCTGGTTCAGTTTGACACCTTTGATGTCTGGAAATCCAAACTCGATAACACAAGGTGCACTGAGATGTTGTCCCGTATATTTGAGAAGAAATATCTTTCATTCCAAAAGGTGGAAATTGATGAGTCTGGGTGAAGACTGGTGAAGATGAAAGACCCTGGAACATGCAGATTTTGCATGTTTGAAGCGCTCACATGTGGGAGATAGCACATCTCTGTTGGGTGGTATCCAAATAGGCTTGCTATATCCCCAACTTCGTGCTACACATGGGCTTGACTGTACTGTGGCTGAGGTGCATGCCTGCATTGCGAGGCATGTACTTGATCCTTGGATCGGCATTATCAGTGAATTGCGGCCGTAGCAAGCTGTGATAGGAATTGATGGACATTCCATAGATAGATAAACAGATACTTATGCATAGATAAGATATACTTATATGTATGTATATATATATATATGTATATATATATATACATATGTATATATATGTATATGCAGTCACACAGGTTGCGTCCTTCATATAATTTTTCTCAGTCGATGTTAGGACATGAGTCGACTCTCCCACATCGTGGAAGTCTGGCTCTCAGTTGGGAATGTGAGTTGGGAGTTCAATGATGACAAGTTGACCATCTGAGGAAGCCTTGGTGAAATCATAAATTAAATTATAGCAGGTTGATTTGTGTATCCCATTAACCATATATACATTATGATACATTTGGATGCACCACCTCATATACACTATAATATAATATGTGTATATATATATATATATGTACATATATATGTATATATACACACACACCCTCTGGTAATTTGTTACAGTTTGCTATGGAAGCCATGGCCCACTGAGTTCGAGCGGGGGAAAGGTTGAATTACCAGAGGGTAGCAATTTCATCTGTGAGCCATAAATGTATACACATCAGCTGGGAATTTGTCAATGTTTGAAAGGTCGCAAGGTACCCCAAGATTGGCCGTGAGGAATGTTCGATCAAGAGAAAACATGTTGCCCCATTAGCACATTTTGCCTCGTCAATGGGCAACTAGTCAGAGAGGGCTGCCAAGAATGAATTCATAGACATGGAAAATATCGAGATATAATGAACATATCTATATATAATACTATATATGAGATGACATAAGATGGCAATATTTGTAGTTTCAATCGTTTCCAGTCACATGTTCTTCTCAATTTCCGCACATTTGCTGCTTATATAAATCAACTTCATCTCCATGTTTATCCCCATCAATGCCCATCCCTACCATATCACCATTAATCATCCTTAGGGATGAAATTAATCACCATCAATCACTGATTAATCACCATCAATACCAACCTTTCAAGGTCAACGTTTGTGTCTCCGCTTGGCGGTGCCGCTGCAGGTCTGGATAGGTCAGGTGAAAGACCTGATCCCGAGACTCACTGAGGCGAGCAATCAATGGCTGGGGTAGAAAATGAAGCCCCCTTCAAAAACCATAGGAAAATGGGGATTTAACCAAAACAATATGGATTGCCTATGATTTACCTAGAGTTTTTGAACATTGCTTTTCCATGGGTTTTAAATAGGATTTCGGGATCCGTGGGTTTTATTGTATAATCTTGTAAGCTTTTGAAGTGTTTTCCAGGGGGATTTTCGTCACATTTTGCATTTCAAACCTGCCCCCAAGGTGTGACGCTTAAACCTGTGCTCTTGCCAGGAGCATGGGGATATGAGCCTGAATATGGTCTTCATGGATCAGCGTGGCACCACCTTCCACGACGACGCTTGGAAGTCCAGGATCCTCATGGTCCTGTCATGTGCCCTGACACGGACCCCACCCCAAATTACAAAGAAACTCATGTGCCTCTGACATCTAAGATTTGCTAGCTCCAAAAGATCTGGCCAGTGAATTTTCTGACAGGATTTCAAAAACTTCCAAGGGCCCAGCATTTTCCCAGCAACTTTCACCGGCTAAGGATTTGTCACAGCTGGAAGAGCTGGGGCTGATGTTTCCCAACTGCAGCAACTTGGTTCAGCGGTGGTGCTCTTTTGGGCCTACCTCGAGGTAGGCCTTGGTCGGATCAGGAAGAAGAGGTGAACTTGGGATATTGGGGCACCCAAAGGCCAGGGGAACGCTGGCAACTTTCCATCCTGATTTGGGTTCAAGCCATGGGTTTGTTATGTTTTGATGTTTTTCTGGGATACAGAGCTCAACCACAATCGAGCAAAAAACATCAAAAACCAATCTCAAGCCCGGCTCCCATTTCCCGGATCTCCCAGGAATTGTGGCTGACAACTGCGTGAAGCCGGGTTCTCCGGTCTATTGCTGGCACACGACGGCAGGGGGCCTCCAAGGGAAAGCAATGGAGTAGTATGGCGGGCCGCTGGGAAATCCGCGTGGTCTAAATGAAGCTTTGTAGCTAGGAAATCGTCGAACTAAGCAGGGATTTCAATTGCCAGGTTTAATTTCCAGAGTTTACGCTTACATACGCTTATTATATGGATGCCTTTTGAGTCCTTTTTAAATCCTGTATGTACATGATTGTACATGTATGTACCATGATATTCAGATGAATACACTCCACTTGGATTTCCTTGGCAAAATCTTTGATGATATTCGATGAGATTTAACGATATTTAGAGCTGAGTTGATACCTCAGCTGTTTGCTGCCTGAAATCCTGGGATGTTCATCGTGTGGTACAGTGTACAGATTTGCACAGTCACATACAATCTGGAGTGGCAATTGGATCTAGGTCGACTGTATCCATCTGAAACATTGAAATATCCTGTTATACCTCAATTATATATTGTTTATGTACTCAAATTGCTCGTTGAAGCAACAAAGAACAATTGAAATGTAAAACGAACACTCGCCATCCAACACCTCAAGGCCCCGCTATTCACATGGACTTTGAGGTCGGACATGTTCCAGCATCAAGGTCCTTGCTGGGAGGAATTCCAGGGGGTGAATCCTGGCAGGTCAGTGAAAGGTACAAGACCACGAACTACAGTCTAAATGAGTTCCTCGAGTCAACGATCGAGGACTGGCAGGCTGGGGAACTTCTCCGGGCGATTCGTGTTTCTGAATGGTTGTTCGTTCAATTTCATGAAGATATGGTCGGTTCAGAGTAAAAACGCATAGGCAACCATGGCCTCCAAACGATAGACTGGAGGTCGATAAAACCGCTCGCTGACCCTCTCTGGTCAGGTGAGCTGTGACATGTCCATGTGCTCGAGCTCCGCAGCTTTGTGTTTGCACAACATGGGCCTTTACGGATGATTCATTCCTACATATTCCTACAGTGCCTGATTTTCCATTTTTTCCTACATATTCCTACCTGAGTTTCCACTTTTTTCCCTGAACATAAGAGCTTTCACGACATGTCCATAGATTTCCCAAGCTTTCGGTGAATTTTGGCCCAGTCAAAACTGTCATCGGAGCCAGGTGGTCTGCGACTACTTGGGTCCGTTGGCGGGCCCTCGGACTCGCCCTATGCCCTGGGAGGTGGATCCAGGTGGTTAGGGATGGGGTGATGCCTTCGGGTGGTGACTCGGAAGTGTTGTAGATAGTATAGTATAGTAATGTATAGTATAGTATAGTATAGTATAGTATAGTATAGTGTAGTATAGTATAGTATAGTATAGTATAGTATAGTATAGTATAGTATGGGTCTGGGTATGGCTTATATGGGGGTTATTGGAACATATGAAGACACATTTATTAGATTGCCAGTTTTTGAGCCATATTAATATGATTATATATATATAGGTATGTATGGTTTATAACCTATATTGATGACCGTTATATAAGCCATAGATATATAGGCTATACTACATACTTGTAAGGTTGTTTAACCCCTTACTGACTGGGATGCGTAAAGCGAAGTAGGCTTTTATGGCTTTTGGATGTTTAATTGGGCTGTACACGATCTGTTTATTTGGTGGCAGATTTTGGCCCAGATCAATTCTAAAATGCGCCTTGATTTGTTCTGTTTCATGATGGTAGCCCCCCATCTTTTGGTGCTTTGTTGTTCTATCTGTGTCTGTCCCTGATTTTTTTAGTTTTATTTCTTTTTGCGGGGTTGTACCTCTAGCGCAACTGAATCAGGTGCAGGTATTATTAAAGCAGATGAAAAACAGCTTTACTGTTGGTTGCACCACTAAGGCCCATCCATTCTTTGGATATCTGTGGATCCATTGAGCAGGAACTCTAAAAGCCAGCATGAGAGGAACTACGTCCAGCAGGCAATGTAAAGGTTGAATCGTGCAATAATATTGTATATCGAACAGGAGTGGGTCTCATTTAATTAATGTCAACCCCGGAGAAAAGCAATCCCTGACTCTTAATTGGATGGGTGGTACCCCAAAATCAAGACACATTACTACTGAGATTATAAAGGCTAACGTGGGAAACCCAACAATAAACCATCCCCGGTATCACCAGAAATTGGTTTTATAACTTCTCCAAAATTGGAGGTTTCTGGTTGGGTTTACCACATTCCCGTCCGAGAACCGAAAGTCTGACGGCAAACTCGGCAGGTGACGGCAGCGCGCCGTGGCGCTCCTATCCCATCCGCGACTTGTGACGAAAAAGAAATGGCTGCGGTGTCTTCAGACGGCTGGATGTTGAGTAGTCATTGGTTGGAGATGGGAATTGTACCCCCATGATCTGGGGATATGGGATATGGATATCCTGGGGGGAATGTCCGCTGATAGATTTTTTCAGGTTCTTTTGTTGGGATAATTGATATAGCAGATGATAGCATCCAAGGGGTTCGTATCACAGAAATTTTCATGATTCACTCATCTTGATTCATCCAATCACCTGGCGGATCTTTAAGTCGCTCCAGATGGGGAAACTGAAGCCTGGTGGCTATGGCTCAGAATCTATGATGGCATTCAAATTTGAATTGAAATGATAAGCATCCAGACTCATGATGGCTACTATCATATTCGATTTTTTTCCACAGGAAAGATGATAAACTCATGGGGTTGATGCCCCGCGTGAACCATACCCAAACAGGGTTGTGGCCAGATTGAGTCAAACTTGATTACCGCAAGAATGGAATGCTTTTGAATGTTTTTGATATATACTCAAAATTAATCCAAATAACCCATGTGCTTGTAGAACTAGATATTTTCCGGGCGGTTCTTTGACCACCTGTCGCAATCTATTTATTCATCACCCCATGTCCAAATCCCCTTCCATTCTTGGGGGCAGCCGACCCATACTCCTGGAATTGAACATCTGCAGGAGGTTCCTCTTCTTTTTCACGGAAAGATACCCCCTGGTAAACTAACTAGCTATGGAAAATCACAATTTTTCATGGGAAAATCCACTATAAATGGCCATTTTCAATAGCTATGTTAGTTTACCAGGTTTCCCGCAACAAATCCCCCCCATGAAGACATCCATTGACACAAAGATCACAGCAGGGCTCCACTGGCACCACCTCCCCTGGGCGTTTTTTGGCTCAGATGGGACGGGAAAAGCTGTGTGTTTCTCCGCCAAACGAGGCGGCCAGAGATTTGGAGGGAATGGCAAAATGAAAGGAAGGACACCTCAAATATTATGATTTTTACTAAATCAGTTGTGGGGGATGGTTTCGGGAATGCATCGAATAATTTATTCCCCTAGTAGATTACTTCTAGTACGCAAACCATCCCAAACTTCTATGGCCGTGAGTCAAATTACAAGTCCGGAGCAGGGCCGAAGACCAGAGAAAGACCAGACCCACTATCCAGATCAAAATGTCAGGCAGTATTATGCAGAAACGATTTTGACTCACAGCCAAGTATGTTAATATATCATATTGCATTATATTATATATCAGACCATATATCATCATATATCATCATATGGTATCATATGATATAATATTTATTGTATTGTGTTGTACGATATCATATTGTATCATATTATATTAGATTTTATCATATCATGTTATATCATATCACATTATATTGTACTATAGTATATCATATTACATATAGCATGTTATGTTATGTTGTGTTGTGTTGTGTTGTGTTATGTTATGTTATGTTATGTTATTTCATATCATATCATATCATATCATATCATATCATATCACATCATGATAATTTAACATCATTATTATATCTACGATATACCTAACTATGCGAAGATATGTCTGTACAGATGTGTCTTCATAAAGCCAGGATGGTGGTGGTAAAGCTGGAACCAAAGGTGCGATGTTCCGTTGTGTGTGAAGGCCAAGATAACGAAGAACAGGTGGATACACCATTTATTGGTGGTTTTAGCAGATTTTTATGGTTATTTAATAGGATTTAATGGTAGTCTGGTGGGATTGAATGCATTGGATGGTGATTAATAGGGATTGAACCAACAAACATGGGGATTTGGGGGACATATGCTCTGGTAATTTGTGACATAGCGGATTGGAAAATGAACCATTTATAGATGATGTACCCAGTGAACATGGTGATTTTCGATAGCTATATTAGATTACCAGAGGGTATTTGAAAGATTTTATCACTTGGTGAATTCTATGGTTTATGACGTTTATGGTAGATATTAATCAGATATATCATGATATTTAGTTAATGGGGTGAAGATAAACTAACACACATAATAAGTGCGGGCCCCACCTTGTAGAGGTTTTTTTGTGGTTCAATACAATAGCCACCTAAAAGATCAACATCCTTTTCCAGGCTAATGATCAACATTCATCACTGATTGAGTGTTGTCTTGAAAAACCAGAGAGATCTCATGAAATCTCAACCATGCTGAGTCCGCGCAAACTGGAACGAGCCTTGATTGATCATTTCAGCCCAGCAACCCTCGGTGGGTGGCTGAACATCCCAACTGGTTACAGTTTGTCCTCGCTGTGGAACTGTGTAGTTAAAATCACAAGGCTATGACATCTCACCATATAAATCCTAGAAATATCCCATTACAGTTGGTTAAATCCCCATCAATATTCCTCTATACAGCCAGTCATATCACTGGTCTGACCTAGTTTCATCAGATATGGCCTGGCTCAAGGTTTTGATGCCAAAGGACCCACAGGGAAAAAGACAATTTTTGGCATTCAACCATTTATTTTGGGGAGTTAATAATGGTGAATAGTTTTGATTCATAGGGAATAGCCACATATCGTATTGTTTTGACACCACCACACAGATTCAGGTTTGACTGAGGTAAAACTTAAAGGTTGTTCCAAGCAACAAACAACTGTTGCTGAGTCTGAGGATTTGCAGTATCTTTGTAACCAACCCTCGTTTTTGGGTACACCATATATATCTATATACATGTGTTTGTTTTTTCCCCTCGTTGCTTTTTAATTGATTGTTCTAGTTGATCTTCTTTCTCGTTCCTGTTCATCAAGATGATCCCGTCGAAAAAAGCAACTCCCGGTTCTCCCCCAACGTTTACCAGATGGCATGGGAGACCATGTGTGTTCATAACGTTGAACCACTTGGGGCCGCGATGGCAGCATCTGGCAGGTCTGGTTTTCGACTGAACGAACTTTTATCCACTGGGCGCCTTGGCATGCCATCAGCAGGATGGATGCTGAAATCCGCATCAATCCTGTGGTGAGGTCCCGACCGGTCCCCTTTTTGCCATTGGGCTTGGTCGATCAATAGAGGGGCAACTGCGTCACAACCAATCGTAAATGATAGGACGTAAATTTGAAAGAAAAGACACGGACTGCAGTGTTTTTTCCCAAATGGACATCGTTGCTGATGTATAGAAAGAAATATAGCAAGTTGTGTAGCGGCTGTGTTTGCCTACATATTACAGAGATGTGAGGATGGGGTGCTCAAGAACTTTAGTATAGATGAGCCAACCCAACAAAGAAGTAATATGACATACTTTCGTGTAAATCAATTGATATAGATACTGACAAAGATACTGTCTGCACCATTAATGTGGATCATTTTCCTGAACGGTTCAGGGAATTTTCAGTAACCTGTGATCACCACTGGCATCATCACCTGCGACCCTGAATGGGAAAGAAACAAAACTTATGAGGTGGTGCCCCATTAGCAATTCAGTTGCTTTACCAGTACTTGCACACCTAGGTTTCTTGATGTTTGTTGATTCGAACTGTATAGTTTGAATGGTAATAAGCCAACTAGAGGGGCCCACCATGTCATGTTGGGTCCCATGACTAACCATGAGTCGCTCAGGCGAAACTTGCCACAGTCTTTGCAGCGGCATCCGCAGCAGGGAGACCCATCTGACAGTACGACCTGGGGAAGCCGAGTGGAAACTGCTGGGGACCACGAAAAAATGTGATTTATATGTATATATATATAATTTATGCATATCTATACTACCTAGTCATGACTTTCATCGGAAAACGACAGTGTGCTTTTTTTGATTCGCTTCTTCTCTTCAAAGGAAAGAACACCCGCCATGGCTGAATATTCGATGTATTTCTAGTTCCTGGGATCAGAAATGCAGGTGCCATGACTTGCTTTCTCCATCTTGGTTTTAATGCCCTGCATGCAGTGGCACAGATCGGACATCTGATTGATTCCACATCCCTCATGATCATGATGATGATGATGATGATGATGATGATGATGATGATGATGATGATGATGATGATTAAGATTACATATTATTACTATTATCAATATCATGATTGTGAAGACGGTGACAATGACAACGTATCTAATTTCTGGACCCACCAAACTAGCAGCGGCGCCACCAGGTCTTGTTGACCACTGGCCAATCAGCGGCCGTCAACATCTCCGGGCTGGTGGCCTCTCGGCGTGGAACCAGGACAGGTTTGCTGGTGATGGCTTGTATAGACAACAAGATATGGGTCTGTCTGAAAATAGGGTACCCCCGATTCCAATGGTTGATCATTATTTTCTTTATTCAAATGGCTATTTGTGGGCATCCCCTATTTTCAGACAAACCCATATGCTGATATATATATGCTGGGTTTCACCAATGACTTTGCAGAAACAACGTAAATGTACTCCGCATAATACATCCACTATATTGATATATAAATATGTATATATATATATACAATACGTCGTCCTGCTTTCATCTTTCAACACAAAGATTTTGGAAACACAAGGAATCGTGCTTTCTTTCTAGGCACCCCCGTTGTTTTGGGTATATCCAACAATTGAGGTTGGAAGTTTGGTTTAAGACCAGACCAGAAATGAGATGATTTAAAGAGAAATATGATTTTTACCACCAAACTGCGGCACACACACACACACATATATATATATAATACATAGATGTAGTATTGTGATACTTAATATTTACTAGTGATTGTTCAACATGTGGTTTTCCCCTAGAGTTATGGGTCACTCCTAGGTCCGGTCCACCGTCTCTGGTTCCAAGGTCAGCTTTGCTTCTGTCGCCATCCTCCTGCACGCCTGCGCGAAGCAGTGGAGACGCAACCGGACCTTTCGGACAGGAGGCAGGGACCAGGCAGTGCAGTGATGCGGTGGCAATAAATGGGGCAAAGTGGCGACAAATATGGATATAATGGAGATATAAATGGTGATTTGATGGATTCTAACCGGTCAAAGATGTGGGTTTGTTTGAACATGTGGGATTTAACCCCCATAGCCATTTTAAGAAGAAATATCGGTTTTGGAAGTTCTGGATTTTGGGGTACCCTATTTTCAGTCAAACCCTTGTGCTGGATATTTGCTGGACATCCAACACGTTTTTCAGGCTTTCTGGTTATTTTAATAGAGTCATGCGCATCAGTTCTAGTGATCAGTTTGGGTTTGTTGGTTCGGTTCCATGTTTTGAGTCCGACGATCGATCTCAGACCTAAGAATCCTCTTTTGCTCCTAATACAATTCCACATTCTTGATACTCAATTCGAATTTCCCAAGTTTTTTCATGGTTAAATCCTGATTTTTGGTGTTTCAATGCGTTTCACCACATCAACATGGTTAAATGCGCCCGTTCTTCGCTGCAGTCCCGATGGCGGGGTCACTTCCCCATGGGTCAATCCTCCTAGGCAAAACAGCCAAAGTGGAGGATCGATCCGTCGTGAGGGAAACCAACTGGGAAAGTTAAGGTACGACTCAATCTCTGTAGATAGTGATGTTGGAGATATCTATATTTGTATATTAGAGACAAAGAGGGTGAAGCAACAATAACATGGGTCTGTCCAATGAAATATGGGGATCAAACCATCAACACATGGTTTAAGACGCGCAAATTATGGATTTCAATAGCATCACCTTTTTTCTTAGATTTCACCACCAAGCAAAATGGGGTTGTCCCAAGAATGTGGGCTAAACACGCATTTGCTGGCGACATTTTACGGGATATTGATGCGATATCATCTGATAAAAACCAACAATAGTTACATTAGACCATCGGAGGAGCCGATGGGTCTGTCCGAAAGTGGAGTATACCTTGAACTTGGTATCAATTTTCCAACACTCCATCTTGGTACCCTCTCGTAAACGAACATAACTATGGAACATCACCATTTTTAATGGGAACATCAATTATAAATGGCAATTTTCAAGAGCTATGTTAAATTACCAGAGGGTACAAGAAACTTGGTACCATATTTGAAATGATGAGGAAATTCATGACAATGCATCCTGGTATCTACTGGTATAGCCATAGAATTTGGGAGGCTATCCTCCAGCAACATTACATATGGCTCAAACATGGCGGTACAAATGGACCCGCGAAATTGATCATGTTCACTCTTTTAACCATCCCCAAATGGATGTTAATAAGTTTGATCCATGCCCAAAATGTGGAGTATAAATGCACGTTCAGAAAGTGGTGGGAAAATATATGTTCTTCTCAGCCCGATGTCGCCACTGGCGACAATTGATTTTCTCATATTTTCTGGAGATGTTCGGACCTGTTCTTTGAGAAAGTTCGCAAAAGGTTAGCTTTGGGTTTTTCTTCACACTGGTGTGTCTGAAAATGTCAATTTTCTTAGGACAATAAACTGTAACTGTCAACCCATGGAGGTTTTCCTTCCAAATTTCCGGGTACCAAACACCCATTGTGTTCCCCAACCTGGGTCAACACAGCCGGTTTTTCACCAACACACCCAGCATCATCCCAGGACTTTGCCGATCGAGGAGGTGCGGTTCTCCTCGCCTGTTGCTTGACCCTGGTGGTGCTGGGCATGGTCCTCGCATGACTGAGACAGCTGGCACCGGGAAAAGGAGTCTTGCAGCTGGGTTCAGCTTGGGGGATGAAAAACTATGGATAGGGATTGAACATATTTGAAAACAATGGAGGGTTAGTATGTATAATTTGGGGTGATTTTTTGATCATGCAGGATTGAAAACAGTGGGAACTTAATCTAATTCAACCAAGAAAACGAGGGTGCTGAGACAGGCTTCTTGTTGGGAAAGCAAGATCAGGGATTTTTTTTTGGACAGCTTTGTGTCAAGACAATTGCACGGCTTCCAGAAAACAACACGCAACAAGACATGTTTGCTTTTTAAAAACATTTTCTATATGTCTATATGTGCGGACTCACTGCTCTCTTGAATACCATAACTCCTGATGCCTTGTGTTACCCCAAGCGGCCCCTGTGTTTGGCTCCAGCTTTTGCTACCGCAGAGTGGTCGCCAAAAAGCTGATTTGGCAATGTGGCAGCAACATCGTTTCAAGATAAGAGATATATATATATATAGTACTGATCGATAGGAACAATCATCCTCACCCTCAAGTGTGATACATAAATCTCTGAATAGACCCTACAAACATGTCAACACAGCTTTTTCCCAGGGTCAAACAGCTTCCCTGGCCTGCAAAAACCATTATGGAACAGCCTGCTGCAACCAGCATAGGATGTTGTTTGCAAACGCTGATACATCTATGTTGAAGCCAAGGTCGCGCAGGATACATCCACCATGATCAAACATGGTTCCCTGCCTGGGTGAATCAACTCGTCTTGTTGTCTTCAAATTTTGATCACCATGGAGGCACAGGACATGGGCGGCGCTGTTCAAGAGAAGGAGCTGGGGAGCGGCTGGAGATTCAGATTGAGCTCTGGAAAATGGCCCTTTATGGATGCTTTATCATGATTTACATCGATTTACCCTATAGGTAAACAAATAGGTGATTTTCAATAGCTATGTTATATAACAAGATTGTACTCTTCCCAAGAGTGATAGACAGTGGAGCGAGAGAGCGAGAGAGAGAGCTGGACATCCGTACATTCTTGAAAAGACTTGTCCACAAATCTCGGGAACCCTGAAAACCAGCAGTTTAATGTTTGCTTTGCTTCAGCAACTATGAAGGGAGAACATCCCAAACATGGCTTGTCTATACCGGGGGGTTAAATCCGCCCGCATCGAAGGTGCCGAGGCGTTTTTTGTTGGCACGCATGATCCGTAAGCAATTTGCTCTAGAATCGTGTGTTTTTCTACGTTTTTGAAAAGGTCGTGAAATCGGCCAAGTTGCCAAACTTGGGCTTAACATGGGCCCAACATACGCCCAACATGCCTCAACATAGGCCCAACATGGACCCAACATGGCTCAACATCGCCCATCATGGGCCCAACAACATAGAGCCAACATTGGACCAACATACCCCCAACATGCGCCTTGCATAGCACATATGGCTTTATTTCTTTGGAACTTCCAAGCTAACACTCCGGTGCGGGCGGTTGTCGTCGCGAAGCGACCATAATATTATTATATGTACACATGGTATTCTTAATTATAAGGGTTGTTATAGATGACCACACCCCAGATACAATGTTTTCACCATGGCGCATACAAGGTGGTGCCCCTAGTTATAAGTTGGTTTATAGATCCTATTACATCACTATCTACTGTAAGAACAGGTACGTTATACTATTCAATGAAGGCGCTAATCAGAATCTTGGACATGAAAAGCAATGTGTGTAATTTATCGTACCAATATTCACGGGAGATCCTGAAGGGTCAGGTGCGCAGGTGAGTCAAAGTTCAGGTGCGTAAGTGAGCTTGAGGCAGCTTGACCTGCGCAAGTGAAGCCAAAGTTGCGCAAGTGAGCAATTTTTGGAAGCATAGGTGAGGCATTCGTCCTTAGCTAACTATGGGGCACCACCCTGCATGATATTTTTCTAAGTTTTTGGCCCAGAAAGACCCGTCCGGCAATGGTTCGGGATGCTGCCTGCACCTCTTTCTTTCCTCAGGATGTAGGTCCTGTGAAACCAGCGCAAGCATGTTGAGAGCTCAGCAGATCTTGGGGGGGGCCCTAGAGATTATTGGAGAGCTGGCATTCAGGTACGAAAGCGTGGTCTAGATATGAGAAATACCAACCAAAATAACAATTTTAATCGGGAAAATGATGACAATGAACCGAGGGCTTTGAGCGTGCCGAGCAACAAATGGATAGTTTCAGTAATTAATACAAATGATCACTTTCTGTCTGTCCATTGGTACCCGGTTTTTTGACATACGCATTTTCTCCCCAGTCTCTGAACGCATGGAATGAAAGGAATGAATTGCAAATTGCAAATTAATTCTGTTTTGACCCGGTATGATTTCAAAAGCGAATCTAAACATGCTATCTGTCCATCTTGATTGCTTTCATGTCCTGCGCATATTTGATTTTCCTGTCTGTCTTGATTAATCAAGGTTAAATTAAACTTTATTGACCCCCCATCAACAAGAATGGCAACGCAGTGCGAACCTACTATGTTTGACGTTGGAATTCAATTGAAAAAACATCACACACCCTGACTGACCTGCATGATAAAATATTTCAAAGAGGTGATGCGACCATATTTTTTGATATTGTTTTTGAATGTAACTCCAACATATCCACAGCAACCCTCAATAGTCAATTTCAGCTGGATGTAGCAGATGATTTTTAGTCATTGATGTATAACATTTTCTAACATAGGTAAAGTATAAACAATCCAAATGTAGCATCAAACATTAAACCGTCAGGGTTCTTTCCCCAACAAGGGCAGATTCCCAGAGTTTCCCCCCGTACACATCACCTCGGTGGCAGCTATGATTTGGAGGCTTTGATCCCAGCAAACACAAAATGGCAAGCGACTTCGTAGGCCAGGGGGAACGGTCGAAGAATTGAAGCCCCAATTTGTGGCAGTCTGGATGGGGAACATGCATTCTACATGTGTTTAAAACATTGGATGTTACTTTTTAAGGTTATGTAGATTTGAACCCAATTCTGTTGGATTTTACATTTTGCGTTGTTTTAGTACACCAAGATTCTGAGACAAACGAATGTTGATGAGTACGATTGCTGGATGGACATGGTTCAATGATTCCATGTTGGGAACGTGGATCATGGATGACCGTGAGCCCAGGTGGCTGCCAGCTGTTGGTGAAGGGGATTTCGCATTGGTTTGTGTCATATGTGGTTTGAGACTAGATATTGGAATCCGCCATTTTATGTGTTCGACTGAACACGGTCAAAATATTACGCATGTTTTCAAGGAATGGACAAAAATTGGAACGAACGGTTTGTATGATGACTAATTCCCCAGGGATATGCAGGGTTGACCATCCGCATTGGGAAGTTTGCAACCCATGGTTGATTTTCCAGTTGAAAAACAACACCAGAGATTCCCAGGCAGTGAGACCTCACCGACTTTGACTGGGAACTTTACATTTATTTTGGTGTCTGAACATGCCCCCGAAATGGGCATATTTTCATGGGAAAATGATGATGAACATCTATTAACCCAATGGCACATAGTTGAACATTTTGTGGGTTTCAACATCACTTGAAATGTTTACATTTCAGTAGTGGTTCGGGTTCCGACAGAAAATGATATTGATAAAGTGACATTTTGCCCGGTTTTGTGAGTCAATTTTTAGCCTATTGTAGGGAAAATCACCAGTTTCTGCAATTTTCTGTTCCCACAACCAAATTCGGTACCTTGTAAAATGATGTAAAATGTACAAAGACACATCATTTTTTTGAAGTCTGATATTCCCAGACTTGTTTGAAGGTAAGAATACGGGATAACCCTCGTCTGTTTGTTGGTAAAAGCAATGGTTTCCTGTAATATGTTTTAAAACAATTCCCCATGAGAGATACGCCTCTACGATGCTGCATGGTGTGCCACAAATGCAGGTGGTGATTGGAAGACCTTTTGGGACTTCTTGCCTGACAAGGTCAACTTGGAGGGATGTGGTGTTTTGTTTGCAGCCAAGATGGGATACAGTACAACAGAAACTGGGACCGACTCCATATTTACTGAGAGCCTTGGGAAACATCCGATGGGAAAATGATTCTAACAAAGATCATGTTCCAAAAATTCACTGGATTGGTTTAAGGGAAAATTTACAGGAAACCTCTATATTTGATGGGAAAATCCCATGGTTTCCTGTAAAATGTCCCATTAACCAATCCAATGAAAAATCATGTATTTTTCTTGTTGGGTTCCAGAAATTCAACATCTCAAATGTGTACATGCTGCTGGTTCCTCCGGGCCGGGCCCAGCTCGTGTGGCAACTGCAATTCATTCCGCCGGAATTTGTCGCTTCGTTTGGGGATCCAGTGTCTGGAACCAACTGCGTCCAAAATTTGATTCAATGGATTGGTGAATGGGAAAATTTTAACCGGAAACCCATGGGATTTTCCCATCAAATATAGGGGGTTTCCGGGTTCAATTTTCCCTTAAACCAATCCAGTGATTGATGGTGTTTTGATTTTGGTTTTATAGGCATTTTGCGCACATTTCTGGTGACACATGATAGAAACAGCGCAAGGAACTTGTTGAAATGGTTCACCTGCACACGTCTGCTCGCATATGCGATCATTTGCGGACATTTACACATCGTATCTCCGATGACCATCAATGCAACTTTAGGATTGTGCATAAAGTTATGCAATGTATTGTTTGGATGACAGGTATTTTTCTTGTAGCTACTTGGGGGTGCAGTTGGGGTTATTCATACTGTATATAGACCCTTATAACTTGGGACAATGAAACCCAAATTAACTAAATACGATGTTGTTGTATATCCAATTCACCCACAAGTATGCAATGCCTTGTCATTTCATGGTTCCCGCCTCTCTCGCTTGTTTTCTTGTCTGTCCAGGAGGAACCCTTTCTTTACTCCACTGATGGCCGACGACCCTTGAGCTTCAAAGAACTCAAGGCTTTGAGACGAAGGATGGCTGGTTTTCTATGGTTGGATCATGGGCCGGTGTAGAAATTCCTCATATGTAGGTTTCCTAAGTCATGGGGGTACCCCTAAATCATCCATTTCAATAGGGTTTTCCCTTATAAACCATCCATTTTTGGGTACCCCCATTTTAGGAAACCCCCATATTATTGCTTGAAAATATGGTACCCTCCGGCAGTGACATTTATATCGCAAGTGGAAATCCTCCATTTAGTTCGATGAGTTTCCCATGAAAGCCTCCAGCTTTAGAGGATTTTTGATTGCGACGTTTGATTACCAGATGGCACCCCCAAAACTCAGCAATGTATCAAATCAGATAATAATGTTCTCATAACAATTGCCATAAAGTGAAGTATATCATATCCCTAATTTTTGTACAAACTCATTCCATAGCTACATGCAAGGTTCACGACAGATATGTTTCATCCATATGAGCCCAGTGGCTGTGTCTGAAGATCGGGCATGTTGCCAGCCATTTTCACCGCGGACCCCATTTGAAGGCAAACCCCTGCGTGGGTGACAAAAGAGACAGCCACACCGGCAACGCCAGTGAATTAATATCGTTTAGCCGCCAATGATGTGGTTGTTTCCTGCTTGGGCATGATACTATTCTTGAATAGTAAGAATACGTAAGTCACCACCAACATTCATGATTCTTCTTCTGCTTGTAGTATTGGGTTTCCGACATTCCACTCCTTTGTTCCCTGTTGGGTCTCCGTTCAGGCTTTCATCGTGGATGAGAAGAACGACCTGCCGGGCATGGGCAGAGAGGACGCAAAAGATGGCTCTTTGGAACATGGGACATGATGATCGATGATATCACCATCAAATTCTGGTGGTACTTTATTTTCAGATAGACCCAACGTAACCCGAAGTAGTGTTCATTATGTTGAAACCTGTGGAGGTAGACAATGAACAGCAACACTAAGACTATAGCCCAATAATCCTTGGTTAGTGGTGTCATTTTCTCTGTGATTCTTCATCCAAAAGGGGATGATGATCCAATCCCTGCTTTTCAGTTGGGTTAGGGGGATAGGACTGGATCAAGGACTGGATCAATTGGAGCCATACACTTTTGGTCGCGCTAATTATATACAAGATGTGATATTGTACATATGTATTATATGTATTATATGTATATGTATGCTATGTGTATATATATATATATACATACATACATACAATTAGATGCATGTATGTATAGCAAATACATTGTTTTATACCATGGGGAGTGTAAATGGACTAATCCACTATGGGAGCTCCGCTCACCATTAATGAGGTTGGATATGTTCAGTTTCGTCCCAATACTCTAGATCGGTTTTAGGCTCTTCCACCAACAAAACATCAAGACTAGGACCACCATTTGGACGTAAGAGGTTCAGAATCATGTGCCACTGAAGATAGGTGGAGCATCATCATGACTCTATGGTGGGCTGTGACTCTATGGTTTGAGCAGTTTTAATCTGCAAGTTTTCTTGGTATTCTCATGCCCAGTTAGGTAGACGATAAACATAGGCAGTGGGTGCTTTTATAACTCCGCTTGGGACCTTGGTCCTTTAAGGTCCTTTGTTCTTCACGCAAAGCGGGGTTTGCCCTGGCAGACCCGGGTTGGACCGCAAAATCAAAACCGGCACTGAAAGAAGGGATGTCCCCTATCAATATGGGGGAAAGGGAAATTGAACATGGCTACTATAGTTGAACCATCAATCAAACAGGGGAATATGTAGATGAATCTGGACTTGCTGATGATGTGTGATGTTCCTCTCTCGCGGTCGCGAGCCGAGCCATGTAGAAATTACTAAAAACAAGGAGATAAAGATAAAGCATCTACCATACACCATTCTTGAGCTAAGTCCCAAAGTAGTACAGTATAGATGATATTTCCTGCATATTTCCAGGGTTCCCACTTTTGTTCCTACAAACCAGTGTTAAGTTATAAAACCATTGTTAAGTTATAAACCATTATAGATGATAGTTCCCTCATGTTTCAATAAACCTTTGTTGACCTAAGTTATCAACCAAACTTCTCTGTCTTTCTTGGGCTTCCCTCCAACGGCAAGCGGACCAGGACCGCTTGTGTTTGGTCTTCCCCACGGGTCCAGAGCTGGCCGTCGCATATTTGGCTCGGAGACCGAGGACGCGGTCTGCTTTTCGGAGTTCCAGATGTTGGAATGGAACGGGCCAAGCCTACTGTATATCATACTTCTTATATATATAATATTAGCTATTTATCATTATTTATCTATATATAATTTAATAATCTACTAGAATGAGAAAAACTGACAACTGATGCAAGAGTCCTGTCTTGCAACCTAGAGAAGTGACATCCATTAGAATCATTCCCTCATTTGGCACCACCAAAGGCGCAGCCAAGGCGTTTGCTGTTCGCTGCACCGTGGCCCCGTTGAACCTGTTCCTCCGAGCTTGGGGCCAAGTTTTGGGCGGTGAAGGGAGATGAGCTGCAGATTTGATGAGTCTAGTGTGCTACATATAATATTATATATATATATAACATTATATATATATATATATTCATACACATGGTTTGATATACAGAAATATCATAATCATAATTTATGATAATGAAGATATACTGTAGTAATAAGTAATAAGTGATAGAATAGTGTAACAAAAACGCGTATGGGGATGATAGTATATACAAAACCCAAATGTGAGATATACGCTTGATATGTTTGATGGTTTATTTAAAATTTGTGTTTTTTTTGTAGGTAAATCATAAATTGGTCATTCTCCATTCCCGTGTTAAATTACTGGAAGGTATCTTCGAATAAAAAAATGAAGAGGAGTAGCTGAGCTCTTGTAGGTGTTGGTGCAGCATGGTGAAACGATCCTTCTTGTCTCCGCTGATAGGCCAACATGGAAAGGAAGAAACTCCCTGTGAGTCGATGATGGTCCTATTCCGACGGACCAGGATGGATGGATCTCAACTATAGCTGGATGGATCCTCCTATCCAAGCTGTTCACATCTGAATCGTTAGTAAACGTGGCCGCTCAACATAGACGACAGTCTGGATGGAGGAAATTGTTTCACCACCAAAAGGATGGTTGAAAGCCTAGTGATAACGGGATAAACATAGACCACCTATCAACTGGTTCAGGATTTCTTCCATCCACTGTAGATTTTGACCTATCCCCAACGGATTCCAGGCGGAGGAATTGGACTTCGAATACGACGACTTGCCTTGCAAGGCTTAGCCAGCGCTCAGCGTGACGTGAAGCTGGCTTGGGAGATGGAAAGAATACTCAGCAAGGATTCACCTTGTTTTTTGATGAAAATGACTTCATCCATTCTAGAAATGGCTTGGTCAACCAACAAATCAGATGGGTACAAGATGGAACTGTTTTTGCGCAAAGCATCAATCCAGGATCCCAACCGTAGCTGACGGCTTCAAGGGTGGTTGAAAGCTTGGGCCTCCATGTGGTTCTGGACGAAGTGGCTAAGCCATTTGATTGGGCCAAAACAGACATGGATTCAGATTCATTTGGATTAAAAACAACCAGATATTAATATCCTAACAATTCGGATTGAAAACATCCCTCAGAATCCTGAGTAAAGCAGTACCTTCCTCGCAGATATGATATGACTTGATCATGCTCATCAGATGCTTCCAAACATGTAAAGGTGACCTGAATTCGAGACCGACTGGATTTCTGGTTTTACATGCCTCGATTCACCCCTGGCACTACCAATAGTGGTGCTTCATCCACGCGTGTTATGGCGTTTGGCGTGTGGCGGTTGGCTCACGCCATCGTGCTGAGCATTGTGGCCGTGCGGGCCCTTGAGGCAAAGGGGATGACGTTGTTTTGTCTAAAGCCTTAAAGAAACTAATGGGAAATGATAAAGATATGGGCCGGGGAATGAAGTATTATTGATGATGATGATGATGATGATGATGATCATGATCATGATCATGATGATCATGATCATGATCATGATGATGAGAAGGTAACTGTGACCAGTTGCAGGACCGCAGCCTACCAGGGCCTACCAGCTTCCCTACAAAAGGATGCAATGATAGCTGCAAGCCCCCATGGTCAGTGCCATTTATAGTTGGTTTCGGCACCACGATCATCCTTCACGAAATGGCCATGGTGGTGCATATCTTTGCTGGACATTTGCCGCTTCTTTTCTTTCTTTGTATTCTTGAATATTCATGGGTTTTAAGTCTTCCATGGTTTCTTTCAGCACGGTCCCTTTGCCTTGACTTGACCAATTCCTGTAGCACATTGATATAAAAAACCTTTTGGAAATGGGAAGGATACTGATCACAAAAGAGTGTCCAGTCGTTGATTGGCGTTGGTCATGCTTGGCCCCATCATAAAGTCGAGTGCCAAACCACGAGCATTCAACTCCATAGACACGAGGCACCCAGATTTTCGGCACCCCAATCATGCGATTGAATAGGCAGATTCCCCACAATTCCTATCTCCTATCATATGTTATGCATATCTATCCATCTATAATTATATAATCATCTACTTGGATGTGCATCCTAGTTTACTAAGTGGTTTCTTAGAACTATATATGTATGTATATATATATATGTAACCTATTAAATATATAGTCTTATTGAATCCTGGGATATTTCATCTAACTGACTTTCCCCATGGAGATCCCCCCGCAGTTACCACCAGGACCTGACCTCCACAGATCGTTTGGACTGGGAGGAGCTCGAAGACGTCGGAGACCGCGCAGCGCAGCAGTTGGACCTGATCCTGGCAGAACCTCGGGCTGCAAGGGACAGGATGGGACGGTGGTGGGGCATTTTTTGGGAGGTTAGTTGAAAGAAATCGAAGCTATGGTGGAAAATTCAAGGCTTTTGTTGGAAATGGGGAGAAACAGCAACAGCAGGTTTGGAGATGCTGCTTGGGGAGGTGTAGCTACAAAAATCGAGAACTGGTGCAAACGGGAGATAAAGCAAACAGCATTTGTTAATGTGTTCCAGCTTTAAGTTGGAAATCCGAAGGAAATTCTCCAGAGCTGATGAGCCGCGAGTGCAAGCTGTTGGGATTCTATAGCTGTTTCTGAAGAACTTGTTGAGATGGAGTTGTTGGTCAGTCAGCAAGAATTGCTGACCCTTCCATGTTCAGATGATGTTTTCAGTTACATTCCCATCATTCACATCCATTCACTGTAAGTGGCGAAGTTGCGAATTCCAACATGAGTTTCTTTCATCATTTGGAAGTAGCCTCTCGTAATCAAGCACGGCAATGTAAAATCCCTCAATTATATGGTAATTTTTCCCATTTGAATGCTCGTCTACACTGGATTTCCCAGCCATGTTTGATGATCGGAGTGTAATTGCATGTAATTACAACATATTCATAGCATCATTTCCGCAGATCATCCCCGATCCGTCCAATGTGGGTAAAACAACAATCAACCACCCATGACTGGGAATGCTTGGAATCCATAAAACTGGTGAAACATGGCGAAATTGCGTTGTTTTACCAACTTTAGGCATCTTGAGGTGAAACATGCCTCAGAAGAGCGACTGGAAGAGGAACTGCACCGGGTATCTTCACCTGCCAGTAGCAGCTATGGCCGCTACTGGCGCTTGGACGCACCTTGGATCAACAGGGCTTGGGAAGATTTGTTGGTGAAGAATGATCCACAAAGATTGGTGAAGAATGATCCACAAAGAATGGGACGATTACCAGACAACATGAAATAAGACGAGGACTCTAACTCAACCAGCCAAATAGATCATGTGTATGTATGTATGTATGTAATGTAATGTAATGTAATGTAATGTTATGTAATGTAATGTAATGTAATGTAATGTAATGTAATGTAATGTGTAATGTAATGTGTAATGTAATGTAATGTAATGTGTAATGTAATTAATGTAATGTAATGTAATGTAATGTAATGTAATGTAATGTAATGTAATGTAATGTAATGTAATGTAATGTATGTATGTATGTATGTATGTATGTATATATATATGGTGTATATATATATATATATATGTATGAATAAGCCGTAAACCTATATAAACACCTAGGATAATTATCCCATACAGAACCGGGAAAGCTGGCCAGAGTTGTGAACCACTTACGCAGCCTGGAAAAAGCACTTCCACTTGGAAGGTTTTACCATCAGAGCACTCGGCCATGCAAACCCCCTGGAAGGATGGCATGACCACCATCCGCACACCTGTCTGTCGCCCTTAGGAAAACTTTGCATCTCTGCTGGGTTGCAGAAAAGAAGCTGAAAAGATTCAGAAATATTTGGGAACCAACGGCACCACCATTTCCGAAGCATCCTGGAAGCAGTTGGGGCAAACCTGTGGATCAGCCGAATGCATAGGCATGTGGCGCAATTTGGTACCTGTAGAGGGAAGGGAAGGTCCATAGGCAAATTATTTTTGATTTCCTGGCTTGTATGTATATGCTTGTGTATATTGAGTGGACATGAGTGGACACAAGTCTCACAAGCAGGTGTGTGCTTGTGGTGCCCTTCATCGATTGTAGTCATTGTAGTCCGTGGTGTGAGGCAACTAGTGAAAATTCAAGATAGTTGAAGGCTCTTCAGTACCAATCGGCGTCAACATAGATAAACAATCCTACTTGGACGTGCATCCAGCTTAGCAAGGGTTTAATCATGACACCCTATAACATGTTTAAACCCCAACATAGTTTTGGATGTTCTACATCCAACATGATACAACCGGAGTAACTACAGCTTAAGTAAGTGATTATATATATAATTTGCTTTTAGATATACTATTTCAGTCTATTTCAATCTATTTCAATCTATTTCAATCTATTTCAATCTATTTCAATCTATTTCAATCTATTTCAATCTATTTCAATTGTAACTAATTATTTGCAATTTGTTTTTGACCCAATCCTATCCTATCCCATCGCCACTAAGATGGGAGACTTCCTCCGTGTGAAGAAGTCTGTGCTGGAGCTGGAAGCCTTGCTGAAGCTTCGCTTGAGGTCCTTCCGCCACAAGGCAGGGACAGAGGCAATGACAGAAACCCCGGTGGCAATGCAAGGTGAAGACCCCAAGAAACCATAGGAACACGGTGATTTAACATCATTTCACTAAGAAACATGGAGAATTGTTGGGATTTAGAGCTGATTTATAGGATAGCTAAGTTCACGTAAATCACTTGCTCAACTTGGGTTGACTAGGGGACCGCAACGCGCGCCTTGATGGGTTTATAAACCAACGCCTAACTGCTTGGTTTGTAAATTTATGTAATTGTACTTTGACGACCAGGTTGGGGTGGTAGACTTGGAGAGGTTGGATAGATTGTCCCAGAAGTTGGAGACAAAATTTCGATTGGCTGTGCCTGGTGCTGGAGAGAGTAGAAACAGACATGGTGAGCAAGATCACAATGATGCGCTGGCAGAAACACATCTAATGATCTAGATCTGGGCATGGGTCAGAATTAGATACGCCCAAAAATTGGATGGTAAATACAAACATGAACAGAATCTGGGGTCCCCTGAACCTTCAATTTTGACCCATTCTCATTTGCCAGCCTGTCAGGGCTGGCCCCATCTTCTCTGGGTTGACAAACCAAAAGAGGCCATGACCACGACCAATGTTGCCGTGACAAATGACGCTGACATTCTATGAGGAGCCCATTCTATACACCACATTTGATTTGTGGATGCTTGGATCAACATTGTCGACTGTATGAAATTCCAAGGTGCTCCAATCCGCGATTTTTACTCGCAAGACTATCCATATTCACTTGTGAATGCTTGACCAAAGATGTTCCGATTGACATCCCCATTTATCAATGCCCAATTTCACGTTTATCGACTTTATCGATCGTTACGTTCCCATTCTTGATGATGAAATCACAGCTGTTCAATGGTTTTAATCCTATTTATTGCGGGTAGACACCTTATTTCTGAATACTTAAATTCGATCTATTGCTGCCAGTCCCCATTTATCGATACTCAGCACCTCGACCCCCATAAGCTTATCATCATCATTCCCGATAAAAATGTCCAATGATGATGATAAACTAGAGGACATGGTCAAATTCTAGCTACTTAAATCATGAAATCCAGATTTTTGTTGCCAAAATTCACCACTTGTGTCCCGAACCGCTGCGGGGTTCATGCAAGGCCAGTGGCCAGATTCGCTTCGCCGCGCGACCCTGGGAGCGTTTGCAGCTGCCAGATGCTCGGCAAAGGTTCTCCAAGTTGTTGGTGGATCAGGGATGATGGTTGATTTTGTTGGGAGGCTGGGAATTTTGAGATCTTGAGTCATGTGGAGTGTTGCCCAGATCCTTCCAGAAACCATCAGAAACCCATCTTTTTGTACTTCAAAAGTGGTTCTGGGATTGACATATTTGTTCTGATGATCCCGGATGACTAATTTTCATGGCTTCTGAAAGCAACAACAACCCCTGACACCATCCCACTTGCTCCAACCAGGCCAGATTGTGGCTTAATCTGCATCCCATTTTTCTTAGGAATTGGTATAAGTGGGTGGCTTATTACGTTTGCCTCACTAGTACATCATTAGCATACCCTTGTTCTTTTTTGTTTATTCATAGAAAAGAGAGCAATTGGAACAATCTTCCACTTGGTGGCTCATCCCACTTTGTAAGTAGGGTATATCCCTAGTTACAAGTGGATCAAGCCTACTTATCCCACTAACCAGGGATATAACCTACTTAGTAGAAGGTGAGCCATCAAGCAGTGATTCAACCGCCACAGGAAAGCTGATCCAGCTGAGGACGCTTTAGCGCAGATCGACTTCATCAGCGGCCTGCACCTCCCTCGACCCAAGCAGCTGCGGTCACCGCGACCGGCGGTGGCAGATCATGGGCTCAACCAGACAGGTGCCAGCACCGGGATCAGGTTTAGTGATGGGGATAAAGGGGGTGCTAGAACAGGTTATAAATACCTCCGTAATTTATGGATACCCCAATCACTTAGATAGTCTACCAATGATTTTTTGTCACCCAGCAGACTTGATCCTTTTTTGAGGCGTTGCTCCAGGGGGTTCCAAACTAGGCGACCTGGAGCAGTCTGCATCCATCCAACTCCATCCCACATGGCCAAAATCAGCACCGAAAGAAAATGATAATCCCCCCCGAAATCCAAAGATAGACCCCTGCCAGTATATATTGGTTCTTGAGTCTTGTTTTCTTTTGGAAGATGACCCTTGAAGATGGGAAACCCATGTTTTTTTGCAGCAGCTCCAAACAGGATAGAAACACTGTTCTTGAGTCAAACCTTACTTTTCTAGGTGTTTTCTTTGGTGAGATTTCCATACATATGGGTGTGTCTGAAAATGGGGTACCCTTACATCCACCGGTTTGTCATCATTCTCCCCATTCATACAGCTATTTTTGGAGTAGATCCAATATGAACATTGATTCCAACATATTTCAACTCAAACATCGGGAAGATGGGTCAACAAAAACAGGCCACCCTCTGTCTAACTACTTCAGAAGGGCCGTCCCCGCCAGGCAACAGCAGCAAAGTCCTGGTGGTGGAAGCCCGGGATCGAGGCTTCCAGGTGCATGTGCTGCTGAACATGGAGCAAGCCAGGTGTGGGCTGGTAGCATGTTGGGAAAACAGTAGGTAATTTGATGGTGAATTTGATGGTTCATCATTAACCATCATTTTCTGACATTTTTCCGGATGAAAAAGGGCCATTTGGATGGTAACCCATTTTTCGACACACACACACACATATGGCCCAGATCATATGTCAAAATTGGACGACAAATGATATACATCAAAAGAAGGGTGAATCAAAGAATGTGGGAGGAACGATATTTGGATGGTTTTCTTTCTATACTTTGATGAACATATTATTGGGCATTATTGTGCTTTATATCTCTTCTATTTGGATACAGATCAAAACCTATGATTAAGTCTTTGAATGGGAGGGGGAAGGAATGTTCCAAACGACCAATTCTCTTGACGTAAAACCCCAGGGATTCTCCTGCTTCGCAGGTACCGGCAGCTTTGCTCGAACGGACAAGTCGCTGCGACCTGCGCCCTGCGTCACTATGATGCCATTTGCACCCCTGTGATTGTGGCTGGACGTGACTTGCTCTAGAAGTTGATGTTGATGGGAGGGATAAAAGAGTTTGGATTTATGACGAAGGCATGAAAACATTGGAGGTTTTAAGCATCGAACAATTGGATTTGGCCAAGAAAACATGTGTGATTTGGGCTGGGTCATGCCACCTATGGACCTATGGCAGTAGTTAAGTATTATTGTGGATCAGAGACAGGCTGGCTGGAGAAGTGAAAGTGATGTCCTATAGGTGCAGTGTGCCTTGCGGGCTTTGGGTAGTTTATGTCTAGCACAAGAGCAAGGTTGAAGCAGAAAATCTGTCAGCTGGCAGTGCCACAGCAATTCCATGCAGATTCGTCCCTGTTGCATTGAGAAACGATATCAGCAGACTGTCCAGTGTGTGCATGCTTGGACTAGACAAGAATTGAATTCTTAAGATGTTATTCTTCTCTGAATTCCAAGCACCGTTTTGGAACTATGTTAAACACTTGTCATCAGAAAGTTTTGATGATATTGACATGTTATCTTCTTTTGGTATGTTAGTTGCTTCCAAATGAGGATGGCATGCCTCAGTTGGATGCTGTCCCTCATGCTGAGGTAGGGAATATTTGCACGAGACCCAGTGGGCTGGGCGGAGTGAAGACCCAAAGGGGAATAGTCTTTATTTTCGGTACATGTGAGGGTTGTTTCTGAGTTGAAACTATGTTGAAACATGTTTTTCTGGGTGCCAGATCTTGTAAGTTTCCTATATGAAGTCTTGATAGGCAGACAAAATAAAGCTACACTGGAACCGAGACCTTGGGATAAATACATGGTGCATATCCTTCAGGCCATTTAAGGTTTGCCAAGAGCAAATTTGTTGTCTCAAACCTGGGATCTGAAATCAATCATGATCTGTCGTCAATCGTATTTTCTTGTATTTTTTTAAATCTATATAGACATAGTTGCCATGGCAGAGACGAGTTGGCAGTTTCTAATGTTTGACGTTCAACCCTATTGGGGAAGATGATCTCAACTGACTAGAACATATGTTTTAAAGGGGGTGGCTCAACTACTTCTCATTGGATTGGTTAGTGGGAAAATTTACAGGAAACCATGGATTTTCCCATCAAATATAGGGGTTTCCTGTAAATTTTCCCCCAAACCAATCTAGTGAACTTCGCTGTTTTTCTGGGTTTGTAATGGTTTGGGTGCAAGTGAAGGGTGTGTTCCAACACCCTTGGGCCTCCCAACACAACTTCGCACCGAGGGAAGCTGTGAAACTTCGAGCAGAGGTACAAGAGGAGCGGGTTCGAAGTTGAAAACCCAGCCATGATGGGTACAAGGTGGTGCTCCCAGTTGTGTTTGATGGTTGATAGACCTTTGTTTGCTGACACAACGGCAGCATATTTCATGACTTTTCCAGTCAAAGTCGATTCATGACAATGTCTTGCAGTTGTTTGGGAGTATCCTATTCTTGACTATAATCATTGGTGTTCTAAACCCTCTGCAGGACTCGTGTTCCGTGGCGGGACTCAATGAGTCGAGCTTGGGAACCCAAGTCGAGGGAACTTGGGCGCTGCTAAGATCGAGCCTCAATGAGCCTGATAGTGTGGATTCCCTCCTCAAAACATGCGTTTCCTTCACCATGCTGAAACAGTGATGTGCCTAAAAAGTGAAAAAAGGGAAATTCCTGAAAAACATGGCTTTTGCTGCTGAAAGAGACCAAGAAGTCATGGCTGGGCTGACCCCAAAGCTTGATCATTCACACCCAGCTTTCGATTCCGTGTGCGCACGATTAAGGTCAAGCTTGTAGAATTGAACAGTGCAAACCAATAGATCTAGTCACACCCACTAATTTTTTGCTGGAATAGGCCAGCCAACGAGAATCGGCTGTTGTACAGTGCTGTGATTTTTGGTGCCAGATTGACCCTTTAGTGACTTTAGTGGTTTCAGGCATTTCGGTTGTGCACCACTGGGGTTTTTCTGGTTTGTACCATCCAAAAGAAGGACGACATTTGACAAACTCAAGAATATATTACATGTCTCATGAAGTTTCATGACTCGCTTCTACCTTCAATCACTTTCCACGATCCCTGGAGCACAACACAACATGCGCAAACACAAGCGCCCAAAGAACAAGTCCAGTCCGGGGTTCTCAGGTGTACAGATCACTTGCGTGGTTGTGTTGGGTCCATCTCTGGATACTGGGCAGTGGCAGGGAGGATTTGTTTAAGATAGGGATGTTTGGGTAATATCTTCCAGATGACTTGGATCATGGGAGATCAATTGTAAATGAAGTGAAGAATCAATGATGGACATGGCACAAGAATGACCGCGAACATGAATGCTCATTGGTAAACTGCTTCAGGATTTTAGACATCGCCAGAAGATTCCTTCTGCAATCCACAGATATAGAACATATGCCGTCAAGTATCATTAATATGGTTTAATCATGGTTTAATCTGGTTTACTATGGTTTAATATATTTAATGTCAAATCTTTGTTGTCCATAGCCTTTTGAATTTTGAAGATCTATGGGGGGCGCAAAATTTCCAACAGATTTGGAATCCAGAGGCATGATCAAACGCAAGGCCTTCGGGCCAAGTTCGGTGAAATCCACGGTCCAAACTCAAAACCCATGGACTTTCTATTTTTTTTGGGGATGAACGTCAAATAAGATGATATATATATATATATCTATATATATATAATATACATACATATGTTTATTTGAAGAATTTTAAGAGATGATGAACATCCATCAATACCAGCTGTTTTTTTGTCAAAACCAGAAATTCTTGGCTTCAATCCACCGCCAACGCTGCCTGAGGGATTGGTGAACTTTTCGCCCACCCAGTTGCAACTGCAAGCCGTAGCGTGGTTGGACTACGGGCCGGGACAAAAAGTTTGCTTTTTTTGGCCTGAAAAATAGCAATTTGATCAAGCAAGATGAAATGTGAGTTGGTGGAAAAGTCATTGGATGAACGGGAGGGTCATTGAGTTTTTTTTTCTGGGTTCGTTCGACATTGAGCTGTATGCATACGAAGGTGATACGCGCATTTGCAGACTACATGACATACACAAGAACTTCAACATGTTTCGCTCTGAAGATGACTCAACTGTCAAGCCATAGTGGGAGAGAAACCAGATCGGTGGTCGAAAACATGTTTTAGACATTCACACACACATTCCCTTGTGGAGATGAATTGGGTTGTGAATACATCTATTAACCCTTGGGTTTTCGATCTTGATTGATGTCCATATGGAGGTTTTCTAAAATGGGGATACCCCCAAATCATCCATTTATAGATGGATTTTCCATTATAAACCATCCATTTTTGGGTACCCCCATGACTTAGGAAACCCCCATATTGACATACCCGGGATACCTTTGAGCACTTCAGTTCCGGCTTGGAACCTTGACCCAAACAGATGAAACCCACCAGCTATGGAGGATCATTTGGAAGATTATGAAACAACCAAGCAGGTGCCCGTCATTCATGAAACATGACAATGGAAAATCCCCGAAATGGAGGTTGAGTTCGGCAAAGCATACGAACTATAGCTGGTGGATTTTCCAGCGAACCATGTTTTGCAGAGGTTAAAATCCCATAGTTATACATGTTTCCCCAACTACACCTCCAGGTATGGATGGAATTTTTCATCCCAGCTTTCCACCCAGGTCTTTGCGGATGGCAGCCAGGGTGCATGGGTGACCTATGAGAGGTTGGCTTGGCCGTCTCTCAGCATGACTGCACCTTGGAGCGGTAAGGCTTTCCGAGGCGATAAATGCCGATGATTACAGATGAATATCTTGGGGGATCGCAATCATCAATTTATTCATATATATTGTATGTACAGTTGATACTATTAATTATTCATAGATATTAAGAGGGATTTGTATACCCATGAAGCCATTATTTTGTGGATTCACATGGCATGGGATGGATGACCAGAAACCATATACCAACATATACCACGTTTTGAGCATTATGGCACTGCAATTGTATACCCGTATACCTCTACGATCGTGTCGGATATTTCTCATGCTCAATAACCCTTCTTGTTGGGAGTATCTTGGGATGACGAATCTCGTTCAAGACTAACCTTCGCTAGTTGGGATGAGCAGTAGTGTCACCATTTTTAGCCCATGGGATGATAGAGACATGCCAACAAACATTATGGGAGATGGACCCGAAAAAAATGGAAAAAAACTGTTGGATTTGATCCTTGGAGAAATTTTGGGTGTCCCAAGCTTTAGGACAACACCTCAAACATTTCGAAGATCCTAAACGAAAGGACCATGAAAAGGTCCCCAAGGTTCCCCAAAGTCTAGCAGCTGCTGAGGTGGGTGATTTGCGAAGAATGTACCACGTGCCTTGGATGTGCACTCCAAACATTGGATGAGTTGGGGACAATTTACAGGAAAACCCTAATAAGAACCATGGTTCCTGCATTTTGGTTCTCTTCCAAAATCAATCCGTTTGGACACCAAGTGCAACTTTCCTTGGCCGTTCTGTTAATTCATATATCTCAGCGCCAAACAAAACTTTCATCCCGCGGAATTGATAGTAAACACATGCAATGCCTCAAGTTTCCCTGGGATGTCCCAGGTGTCTAAGGGTTCCACCTGGCATTCAGTCACGATCTAACTCCCATGATCATCTCAGAAGTAGCTTTGTTACCCTTCAGGATAGAGAACATCCATGATTTCCTGCAGAAACCATGGACATTCCATCGAAATTTCATGGATTCTCCAAATTTTTCTCCGTGTATCTTCCAGCAGCTTCGACGGATCGAGGTGCCGGACGGCTATCGAAATCGGGCAGCCAAGAACTCCCAGGCCGTGGCGAGTTTCTTCAACATCAGCGCATCAGAGGATGGGGATCCAGCTGGGCAAGGGGGACAGTAGTTCAATGAAGTTCAACGATGTGGAAGGGTACATTCTTTTCAATTAAAAAAGACGTGGATATTGTGGATAAGCATATGGATGTTTCTTGGCCCAGATAGGTTGTAATATAGAGGTCGGGCGGATCAATCATTTGGGTAGACTTGAAATTTATGAATCCAGATTTTAATGTTGCACACTGCACACTGTTTTGAGCTGAAAGTCTAGTGTCCCCAAATCGTCAAACAAAACCAGCTGATGCATCCGAAAGGCCTTTGTCCTTCCATCTTGCAGAAAAAGCATGACTCCAGTGTGCTCAGGAAAGCTATCTTTAAGTGTCAATAGGGTTGGCCCCTATTACAATAATTATGCACCATGCATCAGTTTTTGAATCTCCCCATTGTGGCTGGATTCTATAGCCTCTGCGTACTAAATACCCAATGTTTTTTGTTCGGGGGTCAACCGCCAACATGAGCCAACCTAGAATTAGAGACCAGCCGCAGTTGCTGAATCTTCTCAAATTCCAGGTTTGTTGCTAAACTCACAATTTTCTTAAGACACACACCCCAAATCAAAAGCAAAATCCGTTAAAATCCACTAATTAAAATTCATTAAATCCCCATGAAATCCCCATTTGTTGTTCAATGGAGTGGCGCAACCACCAAACCCCCAGGACGATGCCCGGCTCTTCCATCTGGCTATGGGCATGCGGCGGCAACCGGCCGCCCGTTTCGAGGGACCGCGCGGAGAGCCGGGGGTGGAGGGCAACATCGACATGCAGTGGATCCAGGCGCAGCAAATGATGGGTTTCTATAGGAGTGCATCATCCCCAACATTGGCTTATATTTATAGAACTTTTAAAGATATATAATAGGGTGAATCAGTTATCATTCCCAAAACTTTGGCCTTGTTCAGTTCAGTTTCGGGCATGATGATCATTTGTGCATCAATGTGCTTAGACACTCAAGTTACAACCACGCGGTGAATCGACAAGCAGTGCGTAACTTTGCAAAGGTTGATTACAAGACAACTAAAAGACACCAATTGGAAAGAACAAGGTTTTACCACATGACAATTTAGATTACCCCCTGTCTCCGGAAGATTTTTTTTTGTGTCTGTATGGCATACGGGACCCGAGTCCTCGTGCTCCACCCTGCTCCAATGGTGGCTTGAGCCCTCCAGAAAACTAACACAGACTTAGACTCAAACTCAAATTGATTGCAGCTCGTTTTGCTCGGACATGTCCTCTTGGGCCTATTGGTTTTCCAATGTAGGCAAAAAAATGCAGGGTTTCCCCCAATTGTTTGTTGTAAATATTTACAAATGGTGAGAAACAGTTTGTTGTGAATATTTACACATGGTGATAAGCAACGTAATTATACTTATATACATATAAATAAAGATAAATAGTGGTTCTATGTTTTTGGGGGTTACAACCATGGTATCCCCCAGGTCCCATTATGGCGGGACTCGGGATACAGGCCATGGGGAACAACGTGCCGGTGACCTACTGGGCCACGCCTGGAGGGGATCCAGCCACGGCGCACGAGCGACTCGGGTGGACGCGTTGGTTGGGACGTGGGGGGGAGCGGGTGGGTCTTGGGAGTTTCTGGATGGGTTTCTGGAGAGTTTGCACCAATTCTTGAGAGTTTCTGCAGAGTTTCTGGAAAGTTGGATTTAAAAAAAAAATGGGACATTATTTGGTGTATAGGGATGATTTGTGTGATGTGACTGCAGATGAATTTTGGCTAGAAGTTTGCACACCCAAGATGGAGTGTGTTGAAAAGTGAACCTTAGCAGTATGGATTTCTCTGAATTTCTTCATTCAGATTCTTGGCATTCCATGTTGGATTCCACCAACGTTGGGGGCCCCAGTTTTTACCAACGACGTTTGAGGCCTTTCCTGGAGTGGTTGCTGGAGCTGGCGAACAGAGCCCTAGCAGATTCTGTGTGTTTGTGGGTGTCCTAAAACGGAGAAGCTTAACATCATCCAAGATTGTCCATTTTAATAGGATTTTCCATTGTAAAACATCCATTTTTGGGTACCATCATTTTAGGAAACCCCCATATTGAAAAACCAATGGTTTGGGGTACCCCTATCAACTAGGAACCCCTCCGTATGAAAGTGATACTCTGTTTTTTGTTGGTGATTAAAATGTGCTATGAAAGTCATGGCTGCCACATTTTTGAAGATTTTGAGTCAAAAGTCAGGTGCAGCTGCATGCCACGCATGTCCATTCGAGGCAGCAATCCACCTTTGGTGCACTCTCTGAGTTATGGCGAAAATGAAGAGGACGGCCTCTTTTCTGGTCGTCTCAACACTTTTCAAACCCCCCTTCAAGTGAAAAGATCATACAAAATCCGATATTTCGAGATTGATTGTTCCTTTTGTACGACTGTAATTATTGGACTCCCTATTCTATATCATACATCTACAATATATTTGCAATATATATATATATATAGAAATATATATTTAAATATATATTGAAATGTATAATATAGCTTCACTTCTATAGCTCAGGTTCCCTTGAAACGAGGACCGGACCACCACCACCATTATGGTCGCAGGACTATTCCCTGCAGTACCAACGTCGCGGAAACCTGGAACTTGCCAAGTTGGGCCTCCGCGGTGTTACGGTTCTGGCCGCCAGCGGCGATACAGGCAGGACGGCAGGACATGTTTTGATGGAAACAATCGGTCTGAACTTGCGAAGACATGGCCGTTTAACAGGAATTCCTAGGATTTTAAGAGGATACAATTTGGACGTAGAACCAACTTAAGATGATTTGGGCCTGTCTGAAATTGGGGTATACCGGTGTACCTCCAAAATTGCAATTTTAAGGGGGAAAAAGAATGAGAATGCATTGGAATCCTTGGCTTTTGACCCAAAATCTTGGGACCACCCAATGGTTAAAATCACGACATGGAGTTTTGGCCCCAATCTTTTTGGTCGAATGTGAGACTCCAAGATGGAACCTCTGCATACCCCAGTTGGGGTTGGAATTGGTTTCCACACTCAGGTGTATGAAGTGGCGGTGTGAATAATATGTTTTTTCGTTGGTGGAACCTTGAAATTGCATGTTGCATATCGAAGGACACTGTTTTGACGCAAACCCGACACCATTGTGCTCACAATATTTTTTTCTGAAATTATCAAGCAAAGACCTAATCTATATGCATGATGACCCCAGATCAAAGTCTGTAACTGGCGGATGTTCTGATAGAGCCCTAGACACCTGATTAGGGGACACCATTGGGTAGACAGTTTGATATGATTTATGCAATTTTGATGTGAATAGATTATAAACCTAACCAACCAAACATCTACTTGTGCAAGGTATCTTGGATTTACACAGATTGACCAATAATTAACGTAAATAAATTACATGTAAGATCAGGATATGGTGATACATTATGGGTTAAAAGAACAAACTTACAGTATTGCATCCCTGAAAATCTGTGTAGAATGTTGTACAAACTCTGGGTTTTCAGGGCTACCATATTACCATATCCAGCAGCACCCGCTTTCAGGAGTGCAGGGAGCTGCTCAACAGGGTGGTAGTCCACCACGTTGTGTTCCTTTCGCAGCGGCCACTCGGTGATCAGCCGTGTCGATCCAGAAATGATGGAATCAACGAGCAGACATGGGGATTCTCAATGATTTTCATGGTGTTTTAGTTGTTTTTGCCATTTTATACCAACCATTTGTGGGTTTGTTGGTTTACTGTACGGGAGATTGACCAGCATTTTTTAGCTATTTTGATGGGCAAAAGAATGAAGAGTAAAAAGTACATTCGCAATGGCTATACCAACCAGGATGGGGATTATAACTGTTTAGAATCACGGGGGGCTCTAATAGATCCGATTATCTCAGGATGGGGATTCACAACTTTTTGTTTACCAACCATTTACAATAACATTGGTTGCAGAAAAGGTTGTTTGACTAAAACCCTAGGTTTGAAATCAACAACCTTTGCCAACCAGGTTTGAATAGTGCGAACCTTGTTTTACACATAGCACATCCGATTTGTTCAAGCAGATCATTGTGTTCCTTCAACTCCTAGCGATTGCGGAATTAGATGAAGGGAGCTTTTGCAAGGATACCTAGATCTAATATTCTTGAATGGTCAAAAACTCACGGTTGACCATACATAGAAACCTCTACCAACTGAATCATATATAATCATATCTACTGGTCAAAGAAACATGGTGTTCTTCAAAATTGTCAAAATGAATGATTGAACCTACTATCTACTGGTTAAAAATTAAGGGTTTCCTTTCGTAGAAGTCCTTAAGTCAACCCAACCAGTGCCGTTTCTGCTAGGTTTGGCCAGCTTCTTCCCCCTACATCACCACTGTGGGGGCCACCATGGTACCTCGGCCTTGGGTTTGAGCATGGACCCAACTGTGTTTTCTACATTTTCTGGGAGGTCATTGTGGGTACCCTCTGGTAATCAAACATGGCAATGGAAAATCCATTATTTATAGATGATTTTACCAGCTATAAACCTCCATTTAGTTCGGGGATTTCCCAGCTTGCCACGTTTGATAGCTCTACAAGCTGCAATTGATCCGTTGTGACATGCATGTGCCATGTCTTGCCGCTTCCCAGGTGTCGAATCACATGTCTGCAACTTGGCTGAAGGATTTAGAATTCTGTGTTCAAACCTTTGGGATCCTTTGGGGACGTTTAAAACTCACCATGAAATATGATTCATACTCTATTCTTGCATTCTTTTCCCAGTTCTCATCCAAGACACAATCCTGTATGTGGGACGCAGCTGATTCTTATAGATTTATACATAGTCTATATACATGTTTACATATACAGTAGTATTGGTTCATGGTATTCCAGGGTATTTTGTTGATTTCACGAATCTGTATCGGTCAGAAGCGACCCCCGAGTCAGATGTTGATCCTTTTTTGAGGATCACCCCACTGACTCACTGGTTAGTAACTGCGCTTATAAGCCATGAAGAAAATGGGAGAACCCAGCTAGGGGACTGACCAATCAGGATTCAGGATTATCAACCACTTACTAAGTGGGATGATCCTCAAACTACCCATAGAATGAGGGGCTCTTAACAGTCATAGTCGGCTATTAGTTCCATATATGTTCCATTTATCTCGCAATGAGCTCACCCTTGCTGTGCTGCATTTCATCCCAGCCAGGGGTAATGAAAAACCCTGAAAAAACCATTCAACACTGGCGACACAGCCCCCGCTTTTTTTCGCCAGAAAGATCTTTTGAACCACAAAAAAAATGCAAAGGTATGATGAAAGAATTTGTGACTTCATTAACCATTACTATATAATCATCATGAACCACTATAAACCATTGTTAACCAGACATTCCCCACTTTTCACCAGACTTCCAACTCTTCCCGGGCTACAATGGCCCCTTAGGACGTCTGCAACATTGACCGCATCTACGCCATGGGTTCCAATAACTCGATGCCCTTCGCATGTCCTGAGACCAATGTGGGAGAAATTGCCACCTGACCGTTGATTTCAAGTGCTTGGATGGGCTGGGTGGAGGACAAAAATCCCAAACGTTTGATCAAGTTAGACGAAGTTTGATCCCAAGTTAGATGTGTGTTTTGCGAGAATTCCCATTCATGGTGATATTTAATGCGATATGAATGGGAATGGGATATAATAGACACATATCAACCATTTGTTGGGCTACAACAGGATATCTCATAAGTCTGAACCTCAAACGACCCTACAGTTTTGTGATGTTTTTTGGGAGGCCTCTCCAGCATTTTGTCTGGCCATGCCATTTGAGGTGTGCTCGACTCAGACGGGATCCATGATCACCAGTGGTGGTGGCTTTTCCCAGCGATTTCCTCGACCACAGTACCAGGTGAGACTTTCTGCTGTCGATGGATGGTGCGTGTATATGGTGAATTGATGGCAAATCGTGACGAATTCACGGACCGATCTTATGATAAATGGTATAGTTACCAGGGGAAATCATTATAATTGCAAAATCAGTTTTGCTTCAGATTGGTGAGCTGCAACAATTTCCATTGATGTTCCAAAACATTTACCATCCCCCCAACTAACATAGAAACTGGCAAACCGGGGGTTGGAAGATTAGTTTCCACCAAGACTTCGGCTCTTTTAAGGTCTCGGTTAATTTACTAGAGAGTAGTATGGGTGTGTCTGAAAATGGGGTATACCCGCAAAATGGCATTTGAATAGGGACATGATGATGAACCGCTGGATGGAATGGGTGCTGAGAGCTTAAAACACATATTCCGAATCCATTGATATTCATTCATCTTCCATGATACTCCCCATTGAACTTTACCATATGGTTTGTATCCATCTGATCCATCGATATCCCATCAATCCATAGTTATATATACCATTTTTTTCCAGCTTTTGTTCAGACATGCCTCAAGAAATTGTGGGCTCCATAGAACCAATGGATCAGTGGAAAGCCTTTCAGAACTGCAGGAAGATGCCATTGAAGAGTACCTCAGTGGCTTGGTTGAAGTGGGGCTGAAAATGGGCTCTACCGTTATACCTTCTAAATGGCGATTTAATAGGGAAAATGAGGATTCAGCAATGGATTTAGTGCCATATTTTCAGACAAACCATGACAAACCCAAGTATGTCTAGGGAAGGTATGTCTCCTGGTAATTTAAGAGGTTGCGAACTGGAACATGGATGAAGATTCAAACATGAACATGGCCCATTTACTTCCGTGATTTACTTTTTTTTTTTGAGAACGATCATGTTCCAGAGCGAACTGTTGAACTACCAGAGGGTATCTTGGTCATGTCTTGCAAGCCGGGTTCGAACAACCTGCTTTGAGTGAGCCGGTTGTGGGAGTTGAGTAACCGATCTAGCTGGTCAGTGTCATTGGAGATGGGGTGAAGAAGCATATACCCCTGGCAAGGATGTGTTATTCGAAGGTGGGAAGACATGTTGTTTACTTGTTTCATGCTTTTAAGTTTTTTGTTTGTTTGTTTAAGAACACTCTGTCCAGCTACAGGTGGAAGAAGTTTCTGCCTAATGATCCGGAATGTTCACTTTCCTGGGGGTACAGTTCGTGATTGGGTGAGGCGAAGGGTGGGCCCCGAATTCACCAGGAAGTGTCCACGGAGTTTAGCCAGAAAACCGGGTCTGTCCCTTTTTCAGAATGGAAGCTGGGAAATTTTGAAGCCACAACCTACTTCCATTTTAGTTGCACAGAGAGTATCCCCATTCTTTGACCTGTTCCCATAGTTGTTCCTTTGGTTCAGCTCGAGCCATCTGGGTCTGAAAATAGGGTATCCCTCTTCCAATGGATTATTGTAACATATTGGAATTCTCCCCATTAGATTAACCATTTAAGGGGATATAGCCCATTTTCAGACAAACCAAGCCTAAGCCCAAATCCCTGCCCAACGGATTCTTGATTCTTGACTTGCAACGTTTTTTTTGGTTCTATCTCCCCATCAGTCTCTGAGGTCAAGTCAATGTGAACCGATCCCTCTTCAACTCGACAGGCAGCCGGAGGGTGCAGATTCTGTGGTGAAGTCGTCCAAAATGTCGAGCTCCAACAAATCACCTGAAATTGTTCATCCAATTCCCAAGTTCCATAGCCACATATGTATACATGTTTCCGGTCTTCAAAATGGAAAGGGTGAAAACCGTTAGATATGTCTGTTTCTCGCAGCTCGAATTGCAGAATGACCACATTTTTTCCAGGTCAAAAAAATCCCATCTTCAAACCTCCCAGCTACGTTCCCCTCCTTCACTGAGGTCGTGGCTACCCGGACATCAGCGCCACCGGTGCCAATGTGCCCATCATCTTTCAGGGCCGGCTCACCATGGTACCTGGGACGGTTGGGCGAGCTGGGTGCCCGTGGTTCAACTGTAGAACTGTCCCAACATGTCCTCATTTCGGGCTAGTGATGTGTGAAATTTTCTCCAGACTTGCGGTTTTTTTTCGTGAATTGGTTGGTTTATTGCTGGTGTTTTGGAGGGGATGGGCAAAAGTGATGGCATTTTTTCGGTTTTTGGTGGTTCATCGTTGGTGTTTTAGGGTGGTTGAACCAGAGTTTTCTTGGGGGAAGAAGGTGTGCATTGTTTTTTGGCTCTGGAGTTGCTGTTTGAAGCCAAGTCACAAACGGATTCAGTCAAACATGTTCCAATCATTTCCAATCATTGACTGACCACTCTAGGGAATGAGGTCTCAATTGAGTTCTGCAACTGAGCGTGGTAGTTATTCTTGGCTGCCGAATATATGGTGTTTCCACCCAAATGCTGATTGTTTTTTCTTTGCAGAACCTAAACTTGGTGTGGCAATATTTGGAGATACTTCAAGCCCTACCTACTATGACGATCTCCAAGTACTTCTGTGTTCATTTCAGGCCCTACCTCCATGTCTTACCCGAGGTCGGTGGAACCTCTGCAAGCAGTCCGGCCATCTCAGGAGGATAAGGCATGAAGCACTACCTTTTAGGAGGTTTGGGACAGTTTGGGAGGAAAAACCAGAGGTACAATAACATATGGGTTTGTCTGAAAATAGGGGATATGCCCGAATGATATCAAATGGATCCATTTTCATAGGGAAAATATGGGAAAATGATGATCATCCATTGGTATTGGGGGTACCCTCTTTTCAGACTGACCCATATCATAACATTTGTCTGGGGATAACAGTCAAGGAATAAGGATATAATTCGAACCACAAGATGATATTTGGCTGGGTTCCAAAAAAATCGGGAATTTACACTGATCTTTATTACATTTCATGGGAGAAATGGGGATGAACCAGCAAATTTGGAGGTATCCACCACTGAGACTAACTTTGATTATGCTCAAGATAGACATATAGGAATGTAACCCTGATCAGATTTTTGACTTCACTTTTTCAGGGGGTTGGAAGAACCACACCCAGCATATCAGAGGGATGTTTAGGGGAGAGTGTTTTAGCATCCCAAGGTCCGATCGTTGCGGGTTTGGTCGCGTTGATCAATGGAGAGAGGTGCGAATTTCTGTTTTGCTCAGCTCCTGGATGCAGCTGTAGATCAGGTGTCATCAAACATGGAAACGTTGCAAGCAACTGAAATTGACATCTTCCCCATTTTGACAGGTTGGAAGCAGGTTTGCCACCCTTGGGATTCATGAATCTTGGTGGAAATGGATGTGTTTTCTTCGTTTCTTTCATGTTGTGGTGCAGATTGCGGCACATAAAGTTGCTCTATGATTTTTTGAAGATACAAAGAAAATCCAAGGATACTTTTAACATGCAATCTAGATCAATCTAGTGTTTGCCATACTGTAAGTCAAGATGATCAGCTACAGCCGAATGATAGAACCAAGTTTGTTGGTCCAGCAGTGCCTAGATAAGTCTGCAGGACGTGACGTCTTTGTGAATGCTAGCGAGGTTTTTCTGACTTGACTGCAACGCGTTAAGAAAAACCCAAACAACTTGGCAAGATCTGAGCTTGTATCATGTTTATTCATTTTTTGTATCCCATGGTTCTTGAAAAAGTTATCCTCGCCATGTGGTTTCCGCCGCTTTTTTCAGAACATCGTCGGTTCCTCAGGAACCCGCTGTTGTATTCCAGTTATCAGCGCTGGCCGGAGATCGTCCAAGACGTGCGTGTGCGGCGGCGCAGAGGGCTGGCAAGTGGCAAAAAAAAATTACGGAAAGTTGGCGCAATTTACCACAAATTTACTAAATGCTAGTACTATTAGGATGTTTGAAAAAAAACACACACACACAATTCTAGTCTAGAATTTTAACAATAAACCTTGAAAGATTGGGGTTGTTGTTGACTTGATGATCAATGTGATTCATCACTTGAAAGAATTAGGATTTCCATGCATATTTGCTCATGTTGGAAGATAGCTGCATGTATGCAAGGTGACAATTGCCTTTAGTTCAGAGAGGCTTTCTTTTTGCTGAAGCTGCTTCAGGGTTGCTCCAACCCATCATAGGTGACTATCATATCCATTTTACCACCCCCCCCTTGTTGGGAGCAACCCCTTAGTTGGAGGCTTGCTTGAGTTTCTGCTTTCGGGGATGGGATATTTGGGATGTTACTTAGACTTAAACGAAATAACCCCGAGTGCATCCATGTTCATCCCAAAGTAGCCCTTTTCAACAAGGAAAACCAATGGTTTGGCACCCCCCGCATGTTGAGAAATCTCCAGTTGAAGCAGTTGTCGGATCCCATCCAATTGTGGGGCCACATCTCAGGTGGGAAACATCTCCGGAACGAATCTGCAACTTGGCAGCGGAATGGATGGCTGAAAAATCTCCGAATTGAAGGGTCCACTGAAAAAAACATGCCATTTATAATAGATATGTTTCCCAGCTATGAACCTCCAGTTAGTTCGGGGATTTGGATCCAATGTCACACATTTTTCCAGTGTCTTTCAACGTTGGAGGCTGCTGCCTCCGCCGCAGATCAAAGACTGCCAGGCGCTTGGGACGTGATTTTGTCGTCAGAGGTCTCCGTTGTTCGGTTTTTGTTGGGATTCGTTGTGTACATCAGATGCTTAGTGAAAGACAATACCCTATGATAAACTAACATAACGTTGTGGAAAATGGGAAAATGGGACCATTTGTAGTTGATTTACCTATTAAAGTGGTGATTAACAATTTATAACATCATCCCCAAGAAGATGCAAAAAAAAATCATGATCTGCCAGGAAGGTTTCCCTGCGTTACCCGGCTGGGACGCTGCCAGCGGATTGGGTGCGGTGACTCAGAGCGCCCTTGGGTGAAGGTATGGTGAGGATCCAATGGGGGTATGGATGGTGTTCAACCACTTGAAAAGGATGATTTAACCAGCAAAAAAAACGAGGAATCACTAAAAATGATGGTTTAACCAGAAAAAATGGCGAGGAATCACTAAAAATGATGGTTTAACCAGCAAAAATGGTGATTGACCACTGAACATGATGTTTTAAAATGGTGATTAACGTCTCAAAAAATGGTGATTGAAGCAGCAAGGATGGGGATTGAAGCATCAGAAATGGGTCCAAAATGTGTAAAGAATCATCAGTTATCATGGGGTTAGACATACCCAATTACATGCTCAGTCGTTACCCTCAATTCTTGCCAACATGGGAACAAAAAAAAAGTGGTTCAATGGGGATATGTTCCAAATACCTCAGGTCTGAGTTCTCAGAACTGGGGACCCCAATATACCTTCAAAGTTCATCTAATCACAGATAGAATTGATGGGTTTCAGGGCCACAGATCTGGCCCCATCCCAGGCGAATGCTCCAAACTGCTAAGGCTCCCCCAACTTCAAGGAGATGTCTGGAAGCTCAGGGATCTGTTTTTGGTGGATGGTGTATCACCTAAAATCTCGTGCTTTGATACTGCTTATCATCATGTTCCCCATCAAAACAGATCAAAACATATCAAAGCTGCCATTGTTTCGGCTGATATGTGATTAATATGTATATCAATATCAGTTTTGACCCACTGCCATGTGAAGAAGATTGATGTTCGAGGAACCATGGAATAAGCATGGAACTGTTTTCCTGAAGCCTTCTGCCAAGTTGGACCCAGGGTTGTCCCAAAATTCGGAACCCCAAATATGCCATGTTTTCTCATCCTCGTCATGAACATGTTGCTTTAAATCCACATGATGTCTTGAAAATCGGCAAAATTGCCAGTTGACTCAAAGAAATGGCCCTAGAAATTGGAACGTTTCACCTGTCTTCCTATTTCAAGACCTTAAAACAGACCCGGACGGACCAGCTCAACTGCCCAAGGCTTGCCCACTTGGTAGACACCAGGAATCTGGTGAAAACTGCCAGTGCTGAGCAGAAGTTGGTGGTGTGAGAAACGAAGAAAAACGTCGTGGCGGCGATGGTAGTGGTCGAGTTGGGCAATGGTGAGTTGGGGGGGTTGGATGATTTTTCGCGATTTTGGGAGATGTGGATAGATAAGTTGGACTTTGAAGATCTTTGAAGCAACACAAAGAAACAACAAGAACAAATAGAATATAGCCAAACGTATCAACTATTTCAATCCATTTCCATCATGTTCCAACCATCCATGGCCCGTTTATCAACCATTTAGCAGACGGCACCGTTGGACTTCGGCTGCCCCCGCGAGGGCTTGGTCGTCCAAAAGGCGGACACCTTGCAGGAGGATGAAAAAGCCGCCAGGGCTCCTGGCCGACGCCGACTATGGCAGGATGATCCGTCCGGCCCAGTGTAGTTGATAAAGTCTTTCTATAAAGTTGTCTGCTGTGTATATGATCTACACTAATATATCAAATGTCATGTATATCATATATATATATATCTATCTAGTTTGTCTTGGTGAGTTGTATATTGATCATTGATCTTTCGAAGTGTTTGTTGGAATGATATCCCAGATGCACTCGAAGATGTTTCACCTCTGAGGTCCACAGAAGTTTGGCAGGTCATGGCAAGCGGATACCTGGTGAACCCCGCAATTAACCTGGGGTTTATTTGGATGTACCCTCTGGTAGACTAACATAACCATTGAAAATGGTCATTGTTCATGGGAAAATCCACTATTTCTATGGCCATGTTCAATAGTTATGTTATAGTTTACCATAAGGTATTATATGGATGTTCATCACCCAAAATATTGGGCTCATAGGTTTTAACCCGCACCCATTTGAGCCATTCCGGACTCACGAGTTCCGAATGAAGGGGCCTACTGCTAAGGCAACGACTGTTGCCGTGGCGCAGGTGCGAGACTTCGCGAATTCCATGAGGTCTGACTAAGCGATCAATCCTTACTTTGTTGGTGATGTTTCAATGTGATGGTCAAGTCCTACTGTGGATGGAAGAAATCCTGCACCAGTTGATAGGTGGTTCATCCCATCATTTCTAGGGTTTCAACCATCCAAGGTGGTGCAGGATTTCTTCCATCCACAGTATGTTGATTTATGCAAAGGTTTATTGATCCCTGACACTTTCTTTCGCCGCCACAGAAATCCATCCAAAGTGGCCACCCCAAATCAATATGAGGCTACCACAAAGACGGAGCAGCGTTTTCCGGGACGACCGGGATGGCCTAACAATGGCTTGGGATAGGCGCGAAAAAAGAAGATCCAGATCATTCTGCAACTGGTCCCTTCGTGAGGCTCTCAGAAGTTCGAAGGTTTTCCACTCTGTGGAAGAAAACAGGGGCTACATGTTGAATAAGGATGGGCCCCTGCGGTACTAATTACAAATGGGGCTGCAGAAACGCTATCAACGGGTAGATAGAAGTCCATTATGCTTTATTATGTATTTATAATCTATCGTGAAATTCATCTATATTTGTTGGGGCTACTGACAGATGAGACATGCTGCCATTATTCAGTCCAATCTCAATCACATGTCTCAGTTCTGGACTTCAACTGGGCATGGCACTTTCCATGAATGAGGCAAAGAAGAACCATTTCAAACCAATGGCGCATTCCCCCACGCTGCATCTCGACCAGTGTTCTCCAGAAAAGGGCCAACAAAACTCACATAAAATCACTAAAAACCATACCCCCTCCCCCCACCCCACCGCAAACAACAAATCCGTAAAGAAAAAAAATATCCCAAAGGACATTTGCCAAAAAAAAAATGAGGTCCCTAGGATGGGTCCCATCCTCACCGGCCATGCCTCCATGACCAAGGCTGGAAGCCGCTGGGCTCTTTTTCTTAGAGAAGCACGCAGCAGGGAAGCCGCTGACCGGCGCCAAGTTTGGGGACCCCAGGGGAAGGCATGATTTTGCCATGGAACTGGGGGTTTACCTATAGGAAATCGGGATAGTTGACTTACTGTATAATCTATATAGTCTATAGCAATGATAATTTCACAATCATCATTTTTTAAAACCAAAATGCCCATGTTGGGGCAGATGCATCATCGGCACCAGGGCATGGATCAATTCTGGCGCACATTCGCCTTCCATAGAATGCCCCATAGATTTGAAGATCACAAGCCTGCCAATGGATGCATTTGGGTATGCGTCAAGTGCTTGGGCACCCGAAAAGTTGGATGGTTTATGATGGTTTACCATACCAATAATGGCCAGTGAATCTATGGTCGCCTGGGTCTTTTGCACATAGGGCCACTGAAAACGACTCAGAAAAAAAAACGGACCACGCAGTTCCCACAGGTTGGGTCCCCCTTTGGAAAGCGTGAAGCGCGAACACGTGCCTTGGCGGAAGATCGTCCCTTTGGGGCTATCTTGGGATGGGTTGAAGTTGTTGTCTTGGAGAATAATCCAAAAATGTTCCAATGAAGTTGTTTCTTTTCTGTTTAATCAATCACTCTCAAATGCTTCAAACAAGTATAGTGTCTTAGTGTATTTCTTGAAATTCAGATACTTTCACATGTACATTCTGCAAAGACTCGTAGGACTTGACCCCTGGTTCTTTCACCCGCCAATTCACTGGCCCTTCAAGGTATGCCTGGTGCTTCACACCTCCGGCACCACCAAGAAGCCCAAGATTGTGCCCATCACGTGGTGGAACTCAGCGGGGCAACTGCGGCTTGTCGGTACACAGTCATGGTTGGCTGAGAATAAAATACTGGTCCAGTTACAGTATCCGATCCTTGGACCAAACCATTCATCATTTCTGGCTTATATATATATATATGTATATATGCTATATTACAAGCTATTACCAAGTATATCCCCATAAAATCCCCATAAAACAGGTTGGTCTTAGACAGTTCCACCCCCCATCTCCAGTTAAAAACAACCAGGCTACCCTTCGGTTGGACCTGGCCGCCCATCAAGGCATGAGAGCATGGCCATCGGCGGCATGTGCCATGCGGCAGCCAATCAGTTGGCTCCGGGGGATGTCTTCGTGAACACCATGCCACTTGGCTTCAGTGAGGGAAGATCATGGTGATTTCATGGTGATTTCATGGTGATTTAATGGTGATTTAATGGTGGCTTAATGGTGGTTTAATGCTGATTTCATGGTGATTTAATAGTGGTTTAATGGGAATATAATGGGAATATAATGGGAATATAGTGGGTTTTGAACACTGCTCGAGTGAGTTAGCCAAAGATGTGAATGGACTTCCGTTGATTTGTTCCATAGCTAATAGCTATGGAGTAGTGGTCCATTTAGTTCGATAATTTACCTAAACATACAATGAGTATTTTCCACGACTATATTAAATTACCAGAGGGTATTATAAACAAACAAAAGAAACAGAGCTCAAATTAGTTGTACCAATCGCCGGTTGATGCAATCACCTTTTTAGGAGCAGGACTGTTTGCGTTTACTGTAGCAAGTTTTGTGGCAGCAACAAAAATATGGAATGTCGATGAAACATATCACAACCATATAAGAAGGACCTTTCAGCAATCTAACCTCGCACTGGCACATGCATTTTTTTGATGGGAAACTATAGGCGAAGCAGCAGCTAGAAACCGGGAATGTTATGGTCCATTGCCATGGCCATGGTTGCCAGTTACCAATGGTTGGGTTAATGTGCGCCTTTGGGCAGAGTGGGTTGTTGTACCTAAAGCCGGTTTGGGTCATGGGTAGATTGCTAGAGATTACCAAGAACTGAGTGGCATTTGTCGTATAACTTCTGAATGGCCTTGAATGTTCTGAGTATGAATTGGATGCACTTTCTAGACTTGTTAAGGAGATTGTGGTAGTTTATCTATTGCGGGGCGATTCTGCTGAGGCCAATGTTCCACATTGCTGGATTGATGGAGAACCTCTTGATGTCTGCGTGCGCCAAATGTCTGGCAAGGGGCGAGAGGGGGACCCGCGAGTTTGGTTTGAAAAAAAAGGACCTTGAATATTTGGATATGAATCAAATCCAGACATTCATGAAGAAGCCCTAGATCTGAGATCTTTGTCTGACTATCCATTCAAGACGATACATGATTGCACCCAACAGTCATGAATCAAAGGTACAGCGGTTGCAAATTCATTGCCCTGCCTGGGCAATATCAGGCCCGACCTGGGATGGGGCAGACCATCCGGAGGTTAAGCCATGGGCAAGTTTTCACAGTATTCAAAACCCCTAGCCTTGATTGATGGTTATATAAATGATTACATGATTACATGGAGTCATATTATCCAAGATACTGGGGATGATCACAATTTATTTTAACCAACCAGAATCCAACCGGAACGATGGAGGGTCTTGAGTCACACATCGAGTCCTCTGTCAGGCAGCCTTTATTTTTGCAGCCCAACCAACCAGGCTCACACCTTCTTTGAAGCAATGAAAAAGGAGCCCTTGCGAGAGATCCCAGCGGGAACTTGGCTGGGCTGGTTGGATCTTGTTGGTACGAGAATGAACCATGCCAAACCATGAAACCCAGTGTTGGAACCAGCCATGAAGTGAATACCCTCTGGTAAACTAACATAACTATGGCAAATCATGGAAAATCACAATTTTTTAAAGGAAGATCAACTACAAATTGCCATCAATAGCCATGTTAAATTACCAGAGGGTAATAAAAGAGCTTTGGAGCCCAGGCCCACCAGCTACTCAGCTGTGCCCGCACACCACATGTCCCTGATGACTTTGGCGAAGGACCTGCAAGAGATCAGGGGTATGGTGGATGTTTATGAAATTGTGATGATTTCTGTTGATGATTTCTGTCGATTTACAATCATTTATGCAGATATTTACTTAAATCATGATGGTATTGTGTTGATTCTTGTTGATGTTTGTTGATTCACAGTCTTTGGGATTGTGTTTGGTGCTTGTCGGTTGCTGGTGTCCCGTTGTTTTGTTGCTGCTCCATGCGCTTCTATTATTGTTGCCCTTTATTGTTGTTGAGAAGTTCTGGTGGCTTCCTTTTCCCAGGATGTCGTGGGTGTGATTCTTTTTCTTGTTGTTGTCCTTCTTGTTCTTTCTACGGTCGCTGCAGCAACTCCGCTGAACCGAAGCTAATGAGGCCTACAACCAGCTTCAACACCATGTGTGGATTTTTATTTCTTGATCTCTGTAACTGTAAAGTCTTTGCTCAGAGGGGGACTGCCCCCAAAACCTGTCAAAATCCTTCGCCCATCTCAGTAAACCCCCAGCAAAAACGCCTCATGGAGGAAGCAAAGAACTTCGAGTGCGGATGCCTTCGCGGGTACTGCTAGGGTGGATGGAGAAGTCTCACCTTCAAGGTTCTGTGAGTTGCGCCTGGTGCAGCCAAGAAACATGTAGAAACACGCCGAAAAATCCTGTTTGAATGCATGGGGGTTCCAATCCTTGTCAGTATTTTCCTGTTATCCCAATATATTTACACCCCTTATTTGATATTGAAAGGTTAACAGGGAAATCTGTTATCCCATCTGTTATCCCATTGTATTCACCTGCTATTCAAACGTCAGATTTTCCCATGTTTCTGTCGTTTTCTATCGCTTTCCCATTGATTTTCCACACCCCGGCTGTGGTTGACACAGCCTCCGCCAGCCTCTAAGGAGTCCGCTGAAAGTCATCCGCAACGACAGTGCTGCCTTGCTGTAATGGGCTCAACGTGGTGACGTAGATCGCGTGTTTTGTGATATGAGTCCAAAAACTATAGTACATACACAAGCAGATATATATATATATAATGTTATACAATCATATCTAAGCAAAGTGTACATGATATGTGCGTGCCATGGAAAAAATATGTGTAGACTGTGCATGTGTATGTGTATTTAATAGACACAGAGAAACTATCCAGTTCAAGCCAAGTTGCGATCCCAAACTGGTACCATTCAACCGAGGCCTAGCTTGGCTGAGCAGATGGAAGACTTCTTTCAGGTAACTCGTGATGCAATTGGTTGGAGGTTGATATTTTTTTGGATGAGACAAAATGGTTCAGTCAAGTTGACTTTATACAGATCACCTATTCATTTGTGATGCTTTATGATTTTGATTCATACAAACACATGTTGTCTTCTTTTTCCGTAGATGGGTGTTCGTATATGTTCATAAAGTTTTCTTTGGGACGGGCACGCATTGGATTCGGGAATCGTGCTTTACACACCCTGCGGAAAGGGATGGTCACGAGTTCGTGACACCTTTATGAACCCAAAGCGCCGGGCCCCAAAGCGCCATTCTAACTAACATTGGTTGAAACATGGTTTAATTAGATCACGTCGACACAGAAGGTTGATATACTTATATATAACTATATATAATCATATATAATTATGTAATTCTATATAATTATATATAATTCTATATGATTGTATATAATATATACATATGAAGAATATATTGATATGTAAATATTACTGATGGTGGTGGGACATCATTACATCACAATGCTGAGCCAGAAACTTTCAAGACCGAGGTCGGAGTAGTGGCACAGTTCTTCTGTTGTTGATATTGCTTGAAGAGTCTCCAAGTGACCGGCTGCGATCCCTTGAGTTGTTTGTATGTTTCTTGCGACTCGCCAAAGCGATCTTTCCAATTACTCACTAGGTGGTTTGAATTATGTCTACTGATATCATATAATTCGCAACAATAGGATGATAATGATCTCTCATGACTTTCACATTAAAGAAAATAGACAAACTAGCTCGCGACGACCTTACGATAGTCATCCCTTTTTTGCATCCCCATGTTTAGCATTAATTACTCACAAGGATAATTGAGAATTGTCCCAGATACCCACCATTACCAGTCCATCCCTTCCCAGTCTAAGAAATCTTTCAGAATATTGTCATGGGTGGACAATACACTGGCAAGATATCTGGTGGTTTCCCAAATCTGATGAGTAGCGTTTTGAGCAGGCACCCCTGGTTTCATTTTGAGCGGGGGCTAAAACCTAATCTTTGCAACATACGTGTCTAAGGTACCACATATTCTCCCACCAGTTTAGATATCTCAGATACCCAGCCGATATAGCCCAATGGTGCCTCAAGGCCACAGTGCTGCCGGCCTATTCCATGACGGAGGCGCGGTCACGTGATGTGTACAACTAAAAGAGTGACTCTAGCTATTGAGTGATATTGACATGTATGCAAATCTATTGTATACTATCGTTTATTGGCATGTGAATGTGCAAACATGATCATGTGATATCATGTGTAAACTCTGTAAACTGATGTACATGTACACATAATCAATGTATGTATATATATATATATATACATGTACAACATGTGGACATCATGTATACAGTATACACGTAGACGTGGATTGACACTGTTATTTTACACAGTAAAACCATCAGAATCCTTGGCTTGGTGACAGGCGAATCCGCTCTGCTCCAATCCCAGGCACCAGTGTTTTTCAGCGGCGAGACTTGCTGGTTGGGGGGTTCACAGTTCAGTTGTTGATGCGTCATGTCATTGGGCTGCCCCCGTTACTTTGCGATGCACTTTCTACAATTGGAGATTGTCCATACTTGAATTACCAGGGGGTCATACACAGACTTCCCAAGCTGTGCAGTTGAAGAGTTTGAAAGCAATACCCATTGACAAAAAACAAGCTGAAGATCCAAGCTAATCACAGCAACCAGTTTTGTGATCCACTTGGTACATGTTGGTACCCCATGCTTTCAATCATCAAAACTATGGTTCCCAGGACAACCCTTCATTGACATATCAATCCCAATATTAACCGATGGATATATATAAAATTCTAACCAACTAGACATATTAAGTATAGTATACAATATATATACATCATATTATCATCCCAAATTAATCCAAACGGATCCCGAAACTAAAGAGAAAGTATATTTATTTTTTTAATGTACACACCGTATATACTACTATAGTTGATGGAGAGTTTTGCCCATCAATCAAGAGCCCGATCAATTGATGATCTCCAGATATGGAGTGCGGAAGCTGAAATCTGTGGGCCCTGCTGTTGGGTGCGGCGCCCGGCGGCGCGGGGAAGATGGGCGGCTTGGGAAGTTGGGGCGGCAACTCATCTGATGGTTTTTTCTGACTTTGGATGAGATACATATACTCTAGCATGAGACATATCCAATGATTTCTATAAGATGAAGGGACATTGCAGGTTTCGTGATTCGAGAATCTAATTCATCCAACTCATGATCCAGCAAATGAATCTGTAAGATGATGGGGAAAGTCCAGGACTTCGACTGGAACTGACTTGTGAATTTGAATCTTGTGGTACTTCTGACTCCCGTGTTTATCTATATAGTGGTATTACATATAAAATACATGAGTGTGTCTGAAAATGGGATGGGGGATACCACTAAACAACACGATCTTGACGGGACATATGATAGCCATTCAATTCTGGTGCCTTTCCCCTGAATTGTCAGGTACTAAACCCATTCGAATTAGAGATGAGATAAATACAGCAACACTTGGTCCATTGAGGCCGGAGTTGGCTGTTATGGAAGCCTGGCCGAGCGACAAGCGCGTGGGTGTGGATGCCCATTTTCGGATTCTCAAATCCTGCGGTCTGCGGTGGGGGATGCTCCAGGAAACCACCATATTTAATGGGAAACTCCATGGTTTCCTGTAGATTTTCGTTGATAACCAATTCGTTGATCATAGTGACAAGTTGCTGCTAGAATACTCCCCTGCTACTCCCCACAATGATCAGAGCTTTACATTAGGCATGGAATTTATATCCCAACAAGACATGGGCCAATGGATAGTCAATATATGGGATCCAAAAATACATAGCCCAGCAATCACACATTGAACCAAAAGACATGGTAACTTACCGCCATGGGTATTGCATGGTATTGCTCAGTTGTATGGGGCTGTTTTTCTTTACTAGCAGTCACCACTTAAAACGCACCCATTCATGGAGACTTAAACATACCATGGATGGTCTTGGGATCAAGTGGGATGACATGCAAGTTTCCCATCAGGATCCCAACAGTGCACCCCAAGTTCTATTTCTGGAATGATGATCCTGATGGTTTCCCCAGTTCCAACCATTTTTTATGAAGATTCTTCACGAAATCATCGGCTAAAACCCAACCAGAAGGCTACTTCTGGTTGGGTTTCACGGCACATCATGGCACACCTTTGTCCAGCCAAGAGCCATGGGGGCGCGGCCCGCATGGACCGAAGCGGTGCAGTCGCTGCGTGCCGCCAGTGCTGCAGGTGGGAATCATGTTCTCAAGTCGTGAAGAGTCATAGTCCCAGAATCCCTGGTGAATGGAATTTACTTGATTCAATGGATTGGTTGAAGGGAAAATTTGCAGGAACCCCCCATATTTAATAGGAAAATCCATGGTTTCCTGTAGATTTTCCCTTCAACCAATCCATTGATTGATAGAAAATCATACCAATTTTGACCCATAATTTAGAGATTTGTTATTATTTGGGAGGACCCCCAAAGAAAACAACTGAAGAATTCGTGATGAATCCGAGGTTGTCATTTTTTTCCGGCAGGTGGTGTTGATCCCAGTATATAGGTGCCCTCTCCGCTGGAAGCGCCGTGGCATTCAACGTGGCGATCAGCGCCTGTCGTCCACGCTGGCAGAGGGCTTTTGGAGTGGCGAAAGAGATGGAGATTCTGCAGGTGGGCCATGGCTTTCAGGGGCGATGTTTCAGCAGGCCGAATGGAATATAGTTGTTGGAAAAATTTGGAAAATACTTCTGATGAATGATGAGTGATACTCGAGTTGTCCACCACACGCATTTTGTACTATTCAAATCCTGTTCTACAAATGTGTATTCATGTGTATTCTTTTGTAAATTTAGTATTTTTGGGAGAACATAGGGAACCCGTTTGAATCAACTGAAGTCAACAAATCAAGGATTGATTGCGACCGCCTCTGTGCAACGTTCCTCGAGTTTGGAGCAGTTCTGTCCACAGAACACGCGCCGATACTTGTAATATGTTTTTTTCATTGCAGGTGTTGCAGGAAATGCAACAGTTTCACTTGGGATTGAACACCGGCCAATTGGGTAGTTTACTAAACTATATACTAAACTGAGTACCCCCAGAGTAGACAGAAATATGTAAATACAACATAAGAGAACCGCAGAAAAAAGAACATGGCGACCGCTCAAAATGAAGGTTTCCTGAAATGGGGGTACCCCTAAATCATCCATTTCAATAAGATTTTCCATCATAAACCAACCATTTTGGGATCCCTCATTGATGGAACCCCCCAAAAGATCTATCCTTGGAACCGCGCTGGCGCCAGGTTTTCCCCACGGTGGTAACTTTCAACGGCCTCCTTTCCTGACGCTCCGCTGAAATTCAGCGATGGAAGGATTCATCAAATTCACGCACGAACATGTCACTATTTTGTGGTGGACATGAACGGAAATGATTTCCCGAACAGGGAAGACACGGGAAGACCGTAGCGTTCTTGAAACAAGTAAGCATGCCCTACGTGAAATAGGTCTCCCCCAATTTTGATTCTCCTGTTCTTGACAGCTCTTGACTGCACTGAGAGTGATATATTCTTTGGTGAATCCCTCAATTTCAATCAAGTTTCATTTGTTTTCAACACGCAAAGCCAATTGATATTGGCTACATGACTACGTTTCGGCATTCCGACATGTTTTATACATACTATGTGATACATGTTCGACATAGGCTCCACCTAATAACAGCAGGCAATGGATGTTGAGAACGGAAACCCCAAGCAATGAGAGATGTTAGTGGTCAATGACAGATCTCCAAGATTCAAATTGGCCTTAAAAAATGATCAAAAAAAAGTTACTAAGCCCGAATCCGTGATAATCTCTAGAACGATCTTTAAAATGAAAACGAAAATCATCATCCGCAGTTTGATAATCCCACAGTTGAGTCATGTTCATCATCAACTCCAATTTGGTTAGTATATATATATATGATATATATATATATAATATATACCATGGATGTAAACGTATAATAATATGTATAATCAATGCAAATATGTACCTACAGGATATATAGTATGTACCTATGATCCATGGCAGTTGAGAATCCCCCAGGCGTTGAGCATTGGATCACCGCCACTCAGCTTCTTGCGCAGCTGGGGCAGATCAGTACGGAGCCGGATGTCATCAGCCACTGGGCACTGGGAATATACGTGCCGTGTATAGTTAAACACACGGGAATCTGTGTATCAATTGATATGTGTATTCAATTTATATGTTTATATATATAGTATAATTCAAGGGGTGTTTAATGTGTTTATCATCAATGTTGTAATATTCTACAAGGTTGAAGGGTATGTTTAAACAATGGTATATACTCTAGTTCAAAAAGTATACTATGTGTATATATATATACACATGTACATGAATGTGCATAGGACATGTGCAACATAGTGTGCTTGTGATTGTATATGTACTTAGAGTGTAATAATATGACGTGTATATGTATAGTATGCAAGTGTTTCATATAGTGTATATAATCATATATACCCAGCTCCAAATAAAGATCCGAGGTCTGACTTGCACAAAAATAGATCCGAGGTCACAAAAAAGATCCGGAACCCAAAAAAACATCCGTGGGGGCATGTTATGAATTGTTCAAACCAACATGTGGTAGCCCTGGGCCCCGTAGGCATCATCTTGCTCAAAGCATTTGAATGTTGAACACTTGTTTCCAACATGATTTGGACGTGATCTTCAGGAAAGTGGCCAGTGAAATATTGAAAGAGAAGTTCATTCCACAATGTAAAGCAATAGTTATAATCTAACCAATCTAACCCCAAACAACTGGGACCCATCAACCTTCAGACAATCCCAAAGACCGCTGGCTTCAAAACTTGAGCGCCTCACCGGTTCCTTCCAAAATGGTCCGGCCCCCCAGCAGGAGCAATGGCAAGGAGGATGCCCACATAAAGCAACAAATAAAATATTTAGCCTTTTCTTGTCATGTCCCCTCGAAAATAGTTACCTGGGAATCCTCTTGTTTTTCAAACCATATTTCTTTACAGTCTTTTTTGATTTGTACCTTTGGTACACAGCACGACATTTAATCAAGTAAAGATCGAGGGTTCGCTTGGCCGGGATTTGGGGTGAAACACGTCGACTGAGTCGGGAAAGTCGGCCTACTAGATCTTCACACATCTCACAGTTCCATATGTTCGGGTTTAAAACCCACTTGACACGTGGGTCCTTCAGCTGCACATACAAGTCATATTTGGTGTGCGTCAGCATGTGTTGCTTTGCTTTTTTTGCAAAGCCAGGAATTCTGAATTGATACAAGCACAAGTGCGCCAAAAGGTTGTATTCTTGAATGAACTGATGGAAATGTTCGTAGAGAACTGCGGCGCAAGTTTTTGTAAGCCAGAGCCCATGCACATAGACGATCCTTTCCCAGCCTTTCACATGGGTGACTGCTCTGACTATACTCTCTAGGGCTCGTCTATGGACTTCATTCCCCATGCTGTTCAAGACTGCAACTGCAAGCACCTTCAACCAGCTGACCATTAAAGTCACATCACTCCCTTTGGCATTGACCCAAGGATAGTGCCAGCTGCGTGTCATATTGAAGAAAATCGGGGTGAATGAATGAAGAGCTGGGTACTGAGAAGTAGTTTTGCAATACCAGGTGAAATGAGAATGTGCTCGTAGTAGAAGAACATCACGGCTGTTGCCTTCCCCTCGTTCATGAAAAAAACCAAAGTGAATAATCATCATGACCGCACTTCCCACAAAATCTCTCAGCATGCCAACCTTCGTATTGTGAAACAGATCAGATTTTATGATTGCTTCAGGCTTTCCAGGGTTGCATGGAATTTGCACTATTGAAGGAACGTTTTCCTCACTCCAAGGCCTCGTAGGGAACAAAGTTTGACTCCATTTTGGTTGGTGGGAGGAATCCTCCCATGGGACCTCAGCCGATCCAGCAGCACACATGTGACACATGCACATAACATGCCCTAGCTGCTTATTAAAGCAGCGCTCCAAATGCGCAGTCTTTTCGTGCCAACGTAGATCGCCCTTGAGGCCGACCACACAAAGATACCATCTTTCAGATCCTATAAGCACACCGTCATTGAACAGCACCTCAAAGGCTGCACATAGCACCGTGAGGAATTCATCCAGCACACCAGTTCCTTTGTAATACTTGTTGGGTAATACCCCCAACACAAACTTAGTCAAATAGCTGTGCTCCTTGAGGTTGGTGACTTGCTTCGCACATGGAGGCACGTCCATACCGTGATGCTGGGTGGTTTCAGGGCCTAGCTTAAAGCGTTTTGCCCCTTTAGCGGAAACTGCACATTCAGAACAGGTAGTTGAATTCCACTGGGCTGACGGATGTCGCAGACCCAGAACAGTTTCCATGCTGATGATGCAAGTGTTGCCTTTGGTAGCACCCCTTCCCTCATCTCCATGAACAGCAAAAGCCAAAGTGTTGGACGATGTTCTTCCTGGGCGATCTTCTTGGAAAAAAATATGTTCAGGATCGATGGACCTGTAGGAATCCCAGAACGATTCCAAATTTTGCCGGCCTTGGCATCCATCAATGCCACCCATGACCAGCTGAGGGGCTTTCTCAAGTAGATACTTTGTGAAGGATATGGGGCTCAGGTATGAAAACTCGTAAGTCTGTCCAGATTCCTGGTACTTGAAGAGCGAGTATGGGACCCTCCAACTCAAACCCCACCGGTTGATAAAGGCATGAGCATCCCTGGCAGCATTTGTTGGCGCCAGGTTCTTCCCACACTCACCCATCTCAGCCCTGGCAAGGTCGCCAAAGTGGCGCAAAGCAGCTGCTGGGACCTAAGAAGGCCAGGGGATTTGGAAAGCAAAAGAGGCTCTCGCTGCTTCAGGCTTTCACTAGATTCAAACACCAGGTTTCCTACCCCATCCGCCAAAACTTCAGCATAGTTCTGGCTGGTATCACCAGGTGCACGTTCAACCACACCTGGCCATCAGCATGTTTTGCTTTAGGAAATGCTGTCTTTCTTAGTGACACTGGAGGTTAGTGCAGCAGGCAACTAAACATTTTTCTCCTGAGTGCGAGTTCAACAAGCTTGTGTTAACCCCATGTAGAATTATCAACGCATGCTCATCACGCGTTGGCCATCGGCCAGTTTTTGCCGGGCCTCAAATCACAAGCTTGACTGAAGGTTGTGAAAGTTCATCCCAGGTTGAGGAAAGAGCCAGAACATTTTGTAGAACAAGAGTTAAAGTTTCAAACATGTGCCAGGCAAATGGCCGGAAACCCACGGCTGAAATCTAGATTAGCAATAAGCCAAATGCTTTGAAGAAAGCATTGTGCGATGCCAGTGCACTGATCTACTCTGCTTTCTGTGCCCTCCGTCGAGGGGCACTCTTGGCCTTAGCCTTTGACTTTGCCTTTGCTTTTGCTTTGGCACCCGGCTCACCACCACGCGGAATGAATGGCCTGGCCAGGTTGATGACGAAAACCATCTATGGTGCTGATGCTGCGGGGACGAAGTATATGTATGATGCTGTGGGGTCCCAAGCCTCGCTCGGTTCTCCAAGGCAAGAGATTCAGATGCCCTAGGATCCAGTGATATAGCATTGCAGCATTGTGTCAAAATTCACTCTGATTCCTGGAAAAGAATACATACACTAAGGGCTGCTCTGTGCACCAGCATCATCGATCAGCTTTCTCAAACGAGCTTCTGTCCTTGGCATGTCAGCTGTGGGAATCCCACCATAGGACCTGAGGCATTCTATGGCATTCTACAACCCAAATTCTTGAATTGGAACTGGTTCCTCATGTATCCAAATACATCCAAAGTCTCTCTTTCGAATACCCGTTGATCACACCAGCAGAGTACTCATCCGAAAGCGTCCCATGCCATTTTTCCAAGGCCTTGCACGAATCCTTGATGGCAGTCTGGAGCCTCAGCCCAAAAGGCTCTTGCTGCAAGTAAGTTTGGGGACCATGGGCTGGTTACAACAGTGTTGTGTATTGCACCACTTGGGCAATTCCAAGAAACCGTTGTTGCAAGTCCGTTAAAGCCCAATCAACATTGAACTTCTGAGCAAGCTCTTCCATCTTTTTGATTCGTTTGCACAGAGCCGTCCTTGGTTGGAAAATGCTCGATTTTTTTCAGAATGGAGTAAACATAATCTTATAAACATCAATACAGTGATGGGCCTTTCTGCGACCAGAAATCGTGTAGCTTTGGACTTGGGCACTGGGCAACGCATCCGGGTCTAGTTCTGGAATCCCTAGGGTCTTACGTTTCTTGGCAGCAGCATCCAACTTCTCGGACTGATCCAAGAGCTCCTGCGTCTCCTCGCCTGCCACAAAATTCCCAGATGAACTTGGAATGTGCTGGTTGGTTTTGTTACGCTAATCCCAAATTACTGAGTGGTGATATGCTTAAGGGCTAATAAACAAGATTTTAAAAGCACATAAGTTTACCCAACAAAAGAGGATTTGGCCTTTTGCCAAATTTCTTCAGATTGGCTTGGATGATTCAGTTTGTCAACGCAAAAGCATGGCTGATAGTTTGCGGCCTGATTTTGGCCCAGGGAAACTTGTCAAGAACGGTTTTGGTAAGGGATCCTGGGGTATTGGCCCACCTTCAACCGCAGACGCATCTGGCATCTGAAAGCCACTGTCCATGCCATCGAGGCCAGACTCTTCAAAGCGTGCCCTCTTGCTCATTGTGAGGCGGGATCTTCTCCTAGGAAGAAGACAACACGGTTTGGGGAGGTACCCATGGATGTTGCACTTGGCAAACCTATCAGGCCCCTCTTCTAGTACCAAGATCCTTCTAGTGCCAAACCTCAAATAACCTGATTCTACTTCCACATACCACACCAAGATTCTTCTCAGTACCTTTGACACAACGTTCAACGTAAAAGAGCAGGGTCTTCTCGTAGATGTCTTTCCTGTGAGCAGCAGCATTGGCTGACCCAAGGTCACAAGGACAGGAAGGGAGATACCCAGAGATACCAGCCATGCCCGGCACCTCAGAAGCTTAGCAGGATTGGTCTTGCAGTGCTCCTTCACGGCGGTGATTCGCTGCCTCAGCAAAAAGGGGCAGGTGGTAAGCTACTATAAAATTGAATAAATAATATATATATATAACACATATATATATATATATATTATAAGCATATATATCATGGAAATATGAATATGAATAAATATATATATATATATATACATATAATGTAGAGTAAACATCATATAGATATGTAGGATATAGAAATGGATACTATATATATATATATACACATATAACTCATATAAATATTATCTTTTTATCTTGTCGATATTCATATGCGTATACATCTTATATAGTAAAGGCGTTATATATTAAAAACTATATAGAATATATCATATTATTTATATATACACTTTATTTTGACACGGTATACACATATATTAGTATACAATATATATATATATATAATATATATAGATTTATGCTTTTAGAAGTTCTATGTAGACTATACATTATTTAGATATACTTTAGATATAGCTTGTAAGATTGTAGATCTGCAAGAGATAAATAATGTATAAGTATAAATTAATTTTTTCTTCTTTATACAGGCCTAATGTCCATACTATTATATATATATATGTGTGGATGCGAGTCAAATTATAAGGTCCGGAACAGGCCCTGGGACCACACACGATCCATACACCCGTTCCATAACTTTGTTCCATACCTCCGTTCCATACCTTTGTTCCATACCCCCGTTCCATACCTTTGTTGCTCCATGTTGGGCTCTTGAGGGCCATGTTGGGTCCATGTTGGGCCNTCCATACCTCCGTTCCATACCTTTGTTCCATACCCCCGTTCCATACCTTTGTTGCTCCATGTTGGGCTCTTGAGGGCCATGTTGGGTCCATGTTGGGCCTATGTTGGGTTATTTGGTGGGCAAAAAAATATCCCAACCGAAAACTTTTCGGTTCAGATATTTTTTGGCCATTTTGAGGGCTATGTGGGGCCAATGTTGCGCCATATGGGGTCCATGTTGGGCCCATGTTGGGCCCATGTTGGGCCCATGTTGGGCTCTTTGGAGCCATGTTGGGGCCATGTTGAGCCTATGTTGGGCCAAGAACGGCGTGTTCCTTTTGGCCTTGAAACAAGNATGTTGGGCTCTTTGGAGCCATGTTGGGGCCATGTTGAGCCTATGTTGGGCCAAGAACGGCGTGTTCCTTTTGGCCTTGAAACAAGGCCAAAAGGAACATGCCTTTTTGTGGTCATGTCGGGGCCATGTTGGGCCAATGTTGGGCCAATTGGGGTCCATGTTAGGCCCATGTTGGGCTCTTTGGAGCCATGTTGGGGCCATGTTGAGCCTATGTTGAGCCTATGTTGGACCAAGATCGGCGTGTTCCTTTTGGCCTTGAAACAAAGCCAAAAGGAACACGCCTTTTTGGGGTCATGTCGGGGCCATGTTGGGCCAATGTTGGGCCATATGGGGTCCATGTTAGGCACATGTTGGGCTCTTTGGAGCCGTGTTAGGGCCATGTTGCGCCTATGTAGAGCCTATGTTGGTCCAGGAACAGCGCACTCCTTTTTGGCCTTGGCACTGGGCCAAAAGGAGTGCGCTGTTTTTGGGCCATGTCGGGGCCATGTTGGGCCCGTGTTAGGCTCTTTGGAGCCATGTTGGGGCCATGTTGAACCTAAATGTTGGGCCAAGAACGGCAAAACCCACACTCGTTCCATACGTCCGGAACACCGCGGAGCGTTCGATACCCAATTTTGACTCGCAGCCATATATGTATTTAGCAAAATGTAAATTATATAGGCATATATTTCAACCAAAGTACTCACTGAAGCCCCATTCAGCCATGTCAGCCTCCGAAGCAAATTGGCCCTCCACGACCACTTCAGTTTCACGCATCTCTTCACGTAAAATCTCCACTTCAGAGATGAAGGTTTCCTCGGCGTTGAGCATGTGCTACAATTTTTTTTTCGGGGGTGAGTATGTGTTTCAACCAGGGGCCACAGAAATCAAAAGGTACCCTTCCTTCTTACACCTACACCACAGGATCTCATTACACGGTTACATGTTTTAGCAAAAAGAAAAGTGAAACTTGTCTCACAGACAGGATTCTGGGGAATATCCACATTGACGGAAAATCTGTTCCAACAGTTTTCTCTCTTTTCCCTTACCCTTCCACTCGTCAAAGATAACTTTGGACACCTTCAATGTACCATCCACTCTGGGGGTGAACACGCGGTTGGCACGTTGACGGATTGCTGCTGGAGACAAATCATGAACTTGAAGCTGCGGCTTTGGAGCTCTCTGATCCGTGATCAAGGGAACCTCACTTAAAAGCATGCCATCCTGGTCCTGAAAGGGTTCTGGTGTTGTGGGGGTATGGCCACCAAACGATGCGGTCGGTTCAACTTCCTTCTTGACAGCCACGACCGGTTTTGTACTAGGTCTAGGGACTGGGTCAACTTCCTTCTTGACAGCCACCAACGGGTTTTCACTAGGTCTGTGGCCTGGATCAACTGGGCGTGAAGTCGCAACAGCGACAGGGGGCTCTGGCAGATCACGGGGCGACAAGTACACGTTGGAGTCTGGCATGGGGAACTCCACTCCCGGCGGTTGTAAGACCCCATCCTCGCTGAAATTCAATTTCAATTCTCTGATTTCAACATCAGAATCACTTTCATCAGGGGTAGCATAACCAACAGGGGCCATGGGGGCAGTGGAGATGGACTCACGGTAGTGGTGACTCTCATCCACCTCGGCACCAGCCTCCCCATTCCCAGCAACTTGAGGTTGATGACCAGAAGAAGGTCGCGGAGCCTCAAGAGGCCGAACCGGTGTAGGAATTGGCCGGCTCTTCTCATTGGTTGCCAGCCACTCTTGCAAAGCCTCAGAGCAGCCAAAGGGACCTAGATAATATATTAAGATAACCACTAAGCACCACACGGAAGAAAAACAAATAAGATAACCACTAAGCACATCCTGGGTACAGCGAGTTCTTGTTTCATTTTCTGTTGCTCCGAAGGAAAGGGGTCCGATTTCATTGCATTGGCTCTATCGGAAACTATTCCCATAGCAGCATCCAAACTCGAGGAAGACCATGCGTTGCTCTGCATTGGCTTCATGTCAAACTAGCCCAAAAACAAACCGATCTCTATGTTGGATCCCAGGCCAAATGGCTGTTGGAAGATAAGGTTTTTCAAGACAGTGAGACAACAGTTCCAACACAGTTGCAGCATATACACAGACCAACTCACACAACAAGCTGTTTCCATTTTCCACCTAGGAGGTCCAAGGCAGGCAATAAGGGGTGAGAATCTTGTAGCCAACGTCTTGAGCACTAAGACAACCACATTTCCACACCCAAGACTGGACGATGACCCGTTCTTGGGCCTGCCCAGTGGTAAACTGGGTTCTATCATGAATTTGCTACTGAATGGTGGTCATGCCATGGGTCAACCAAGTACGCTAGTCACAAGATACACAAAGATGATTCGAGTTTGGTATGTTATCTTTTGTGAAAATGTGGTGTAAAACCAGAGTACGGGAAAAAACGCCTGTGTATCGGGGAAAAACGCCTGTGGATTGGGTAAAAACGCCTGGGGGAAAATCATGTTTTTTTTTGGTGTCATATGGTGCCATGTTAACCACCGCTTCATTGAATTGAAAAGCCAACATTGAATTACTGTAGTTTCCCGCGGCTATCACAACCGTGAAGGAATCAAAGGTCGAAACTCTGCTGGAATGTTCAGCTGCTTGCACCCGCGCAGGTAATGCAGCGTGGATTCCAGTTCAGCCTCATCCCAGGTGCTCCAAGGGTATTCGCCGAAAAGGACATGGAGCGGTGTGTGAAGATCAACCTCACAATCGCAGGTCTTTGTAGTGCGGAGACTATACACTTGAAGCACTGAAATTCATGGAACAAGGATAAAAGACTAAAACCAAAGATTGAGTTGAGTGGCATCGCGGTCCCATTTGGATTCTTCCGATTGTATGGCCGGAATCAACCCCACGATTGCTTTTGCGAACCCAGGAGGATACACCCTTAGTTTCCAAGAAGGGGTTCGAATCAGAAATTGTCACTGCCTTGTGTTATTAAGCTGGATTCTAAACCTTTCGGAAGCTTTCAGAAACAAAGGAAAAACACTCCATCACAGCTAAACTGCTGTGTAGAACGAAGTTGGGGTGTTCCTTGAAATCGCTGTTTACCACTGGCATCTGTATATTTCCTGCATGTTTTCACAGGCCTTTCTGTCACACCCCTGGGCTTACTAGTCTCGAGCTTCTGGATTAGCTCTGTGTTCGCAACCAGCATCGTCGGTTTGGGGCAGCGGCCCCCATAGCTCTGCATCCACAGCTTGCATTGAAAGACCTGGACCGGTGGATATTTGGTGACACCATTCTGTCTTGTACAAACCACATTCACTTCTTTTAAGTTGGGGCCAGAACACGGAACAAAGGTCACCCCCAAAAAGTTGAGTGAGTGCATCTTTCAATTCCGTTTCTTTTAGGACCCAAAAAGGATTCAGTGGTTGAAAAGCTCAAAACAATTACACATCTGAAGTGGTTTTTTTTGGGACCCAAACGCTGCTACCAAATTTGGGATTTGGTGGTTGAAACGCTCAAAAGCGAATTACCCCTCTGAAGGGCCTTTTTTTGAAGCTGAAAATGATTTCCTTCCTTCCCCAGAGGCTATTTAAAACCATGATTTCTCTTTTGGATAACCACTCCCCTGATGGAAAATGATGTCTTTCTTTCCATGGTTATATATATATATATATTTTTTTTTTATCGTGCCAACAAATTTGATTGAATTGATTCTTGGGATTGCTGGTGAATAGCACCAATTCTAAGCATACAACCAAGCCTGTACTATTGACCCTCTCTAGCTGCTTTAGCCGATCCCCACCTTCACTCCAACCTTCCTCAACATTCTGAAGGTTTGTCGCATCCTATGGAACAAGATCATCAAGCTGGAGAACGGCTGCTCCAAAATGAAGGTTGCATCCATACAAACTATCAGGAGGATCAGTAGACAAGTCCTGACGGGAATTTCAGAACACATGGCAAAACAGAACCAATGGTCAGTCAGTTTAACATTTGTCAAACCTGTTTCGCAACCCGCTCCGTGTCACTTGCTTATTAGCTTTTCTGACTGAAGTGTAATGCCATAAGCCAGATGGAGTTAGAACTGATCTGCGACTTGTCCCTACGTTGACAGCCACCCATGTCGAGCAAACAGTGGCCAGCATCATTAGCAGCTGGGCGAACTTGCCCTGCAATGCCAGGCACACCATCAACCTCAGCTTCCAACAGGCAGCAGGAGCATCCGCAGGGATAGTTTCCCATAAGAACATGTCAAGAAGAGTAACCGAGTTAATTTCGGGAGGAGCTGAAACCTGGTAGAAGTTTTCCCATTCTAAGAATCAAAATTTCCCAATTGAGCATGGCAACGCGAAACCAACCTCTCCATTGATATCAAATCTTGACCTTTTGGGGCGTCCAGACTTGCGTTGTGATTCTGATCTTGCATCCGGTTGGTGATGTTTGATATCACAGGCTGCACTCTGGAAACCAAGTTTGGAAGCAAGTTGGCTGATCCGGCCAACCCCACAAAAATAATCCAAGAGATCCCATGGGGCATCAGGTTGGCTCATGGGTAGCCAGCTGCAAAAAAGGATCAGGAGGATGAAGTCCTCAGGTGGCTGCATGTTTCCCCAGGAGAAAAGAAGTCATCGAAGGGATGTCTCAAAATGAGGTGCCCTTTTTTATTCTTTAAAATGCATTTTGGGGCTCAAAAAGGGCACCTCATTTTGAGGCATCCCCATTAATATTACATTGGATTAGAGTCGTAACAACTTTTTGTTGGAATTTGTGATTTTTTTTGTTGATCGGTGCATAGATTTGGAACTTGTTGTAAAGATGGCGTTCCCATTCACACCGAGAATCCTTCGGTGCTGACATTTCCATCAGCCGTCGCACTACCAAATCCACTGTGTCAAGATCCATGGCAGTGTTGGGTCTACGAATTTCACTCTTGGACTGGAAGGGTCTTCGGATTAAAGGCTCAAATCAAACATGTTCTGAGGACACTTACGCACCACTTGTTTGTTTTTCCCAACAACATACCTTTGACCTGGAATTCGACCAATCGTCCGAAAACATGCGGGCAGGACCTTGGTCTGACAGATAGCCCCGGCCAGCAAGCCAGTTTTGCCCACGCCTGAGTTTTGACATTCTTCTGGATGTGGGTACCTGCAACGGGAACGATGACCAATGGTGACAATAAAAAACTGGAATACCAATTATGTCCAAGTAAATCCATTGTATCCCAGTGGCTACTATATCCCAGCATATTCCTTTTTGTTATCTCTCTAAATATACTTTATCCATATTCCTTCCCGTCATTGATATATGGGTCAAGATATGATGCTCGATCAGCTGGCTTTTGTGCTCCCATGCTGTTTGGCTCTCCTAGTCCCTAGTCGTCGGGGGGCATGGAGGGCAGCGTGCAAGAGCTGATGTGAATCACAAGTTTGCTTTGAGATGAAGGGCAATAGATTTCAATTTAAAATGATATGTTTTGTCGACTTTCGCCCTAGCACTGCCCCTCCTCTAAGCCCACGGTCAAAAAGGCATTGGTCTTCCGAACACCAATGCAGCTCTAGGAGTGAGCGGCCACAGCAGGAGCGACAGCAAAGTCGTTACCTTACACGAAAGCTATCCCAGGTTGGCTGAACAAAGTTGGGGCAAAAATCAAACTAACAAACTGAAAAAAATAACAACATTGTTGAGATTGGGATGGAATGCCACCCCCCGTGCAAATTGCTGCCTGTTGCATCCAGTCTACGAGCTTCCTCAGTTTCAAGGAACTTCGCAACTTCACCCTCAACAACACGACGATAATCATCCAAAGTGACATTCTTGGTCTTAGCAATGGACTTGAAAGCAAATTTCCACCAGGATTGCTGCAGGGTCAGGTTTTGAGGTCAAGGCTGGCCCAGGTCAACTTGCGTATTTTAAAAAAGTAATTGTGTATTTCAAAGGAAGCTCCAGCAACTATTCTCCCAAGCCCCAGCAAAGTTTCCACCCAACCAACCTGAGCAGTAGTACAGCTGTTGATGTGCGGCGCCACCTTCGAGAAGTAGGTGGAAACCATGGCCACAAAGCGGTTCCTGGCCTCAGCACTCTCAGGAGGATACCTTCCAGCAAACGTTGAATTGCCGCCAAGAAGTTCGTTCATCTCAGGATCTTGTTCTGACTCATCAGGTTTGTCCTTGCCATCCTCCTTGTCCATGGTCTTACGACGTCCCTTCGGTTTCTCCACACCCTTCTTCTCCTTGCCCTTTGAGGTAGTTTTGGTGGGTTCCTCAGTTTTCTCCTCTTCGTCTTTTTTGGCTGACTCACCCTTCACCTCCTCTGAGTCTGGCACCTCAGGGTTTGGGCCTGTGTCAACAACCGCCTCAAAAGCAGACTCCAAGTCACGGGGAGGGCAAGCGACAACCTCAACCTCATCAGTGGCCGCAGGTCGCTGGAGAGCCCGGCGGCCACGACCTCTCCCGCGACCTCTTCCACGACCACGCGGTTCTTCCTTCTCCTCCTTTGGGGCTTTGGCCATGGCAGCACCTTTCCAAGCATCTTGATGTTCTCGTAAGACTGGGGGAACTGTTTGTCCATCGGAATCATCAGAGCTTGACTCCACATCCACAGGATTTGCAGGCTGGGTCAGGGGGATTTCATCCGCAGGTGACTCAGGCATGGGAATGTCTGGAGAGGCTGCCCCACCATCACGAGAAGGAACCACTTCAGGCTGTGGAGAATCGCCAAGAATCAAGGTGCTTTCCAGCGGTTGAAGCTTCTTCTGGAAGATCTTGATATCCTTCTCCGTGGTGGATCTGGAACAAGGGGGGGATTCTTGCTTGGAGAAGCCTTCAAACACTTCCATGACCTGTGTCTCGGACATGGGCAGGGTCTCAGTAGCTTCCGTGCCTTCAGTGGGCCAAACTTTCAACACAAATTAACATGTAAATGTCAACCGGTTTGTATTCTTTTGTAAATTGTATCCGCCAGGTTGAAAAAGTGGAAAACATTGCGATGCTGAGTGCTGTCATGGGACATGGTGGAACGTCTGCATGCCCAGGTGTTGCAGGACGGCTCGAAGGTGATGCAGCTGAAGAGGCACTCGGGCATCCAATGTTCTGCCTCATGGTGAATGGGAGTCACTAACTTCATGACATCCAACACCCTTCAATCATATAGTGTTTGCGCACATTTTGTAATATGATATTTTGTGTTTATAGAATATATGGATATATATAGTAAGTTTACTTTTGTATATGATACTGTGTTGGCTTTCATACCATGGCATCCCAATCAACCAAACAGCTTAAGGCAACCAAAGAACTGGAGCAAAAGAATCCTGGCACGAACCCTGCGTGCAGTCTCATCATAGGATAGACCAGCGGCATAAGGGTCAAGGCTGTCCCCCAAATCTGTGGCAACCCTCTTCTTCTCTGGCACCATGGATGGGGGCAGCATAGCCGAACTCATGGAAACTGGTTCTGACTTTTCACTTGACTTTTCCGTAGCCTCTGACTTTGTTTCGATCGGTTCATGTACTGGGCTCAAGTAACATCCAGGGTCTGTCTGTGAGTCTTGAAATTCCTCATGGCTTGGTGAATCCATCAACGTGTCTGTTGAAACCCCTACAGCCACATCACCCGGGGTCATAGAGTCTACCATGATAGCATCAGCCTCCCCACCATCTCTCGCATCCTCCCCAACTGCTACCTCTGGCGCTGGCACAGGGGCAGCAGGTGGAGCAGAAGAAACTGGTTCTGGATCTTCAGCAGGGAGCAAGGCCGATGGAACCGGGGCACGACTGGGAACTAAAGCAGGATCTGCCACAGGTGCGGCAGGTTCTGCCACTGCTGCGGCAGGTTCTGCCGCTGCTGCGGCAGGTGCTGCCGGTGCTGCATCGAGAGTCCAATTGGCTTCCAAGATAGCATAGAACTTCTGCAAAGATGGTTCCTAAGATCATGGTCAATCTTTGGTGGTCCACAAAAAATACTGTATGTCTTTTGCTGGCTGGGTGTATTTTCCATTTATAGCAACAAACTAAAAGATTAAACTAGCTATCCAAGGTTGGGGATCAGACATTGCAAAGGGTTTTAAAGAAAACCATTGGAACTTCATTATATGTTTAGGACCCTGGTTCAGTATGATTCACTTGTGGTTTCCATACCTTATTCGCTAAGAAGATCATCATGGCACCCACCTCATTAATTTCCCTGAGCCATGTAACCCAGAAATAAACAAATGAGCAAAGATCGGGACGGGGCTCACTTGTATCACATCGGTCCTTGAAACGACGGATGCCATGTGAAAACAAAGACTTCAAGCCCTTGCCATCGACATGCACGATCACCGCATCCTTGGGGTTCTTGCCAAGCATTCGCCTCAATTCCGCCACCTTCAGGGAGAATCACGGGCAAGGGTTGACACCTGCCAGTGGAACTTTTTTTATGCTCACACCGACACTTTAGAAACATGTTCGCCCCAACCCGGACGTTGCTCTACACACAACATGGTAGTAACATCAACTTATCTCAATAGGGGATAAAATTCTGCCACCCTCTCTAGCAAATATGTGGATTGGGGTAGTAACATCAACTGTATCCTAATAAGGTATAAAATCCGCCACCCCCTCTGGCAAATGTGTGGGTTGGGGTAGAAATCTCAACTTATCCTAAAAGGGGATAAAAATCCGCCACCCACTTTGGCAAATATGTGGATTGGAGTAGTAACATCAACTTATCTTAATATGGGATAAACATCCGCCACCCACTTGTGCAAATATGTGGATTGGAGTAGTAACATCAACTTATCTTAATAGGGGATGAAAATCCGCCACCCACTCTGGCAAATATGTGGATTGGAGTAGTAACATCATTTTATCTTAGTAAGGGATAAACATCCGCCACCCCCTCTGGCAAATATGTGGATTGGGGTAGTAACATCAACTGTATCTTAATAAGGTATAAAATCCGCCACCCCCTCTGGCAAATGTGTGGATTGGGGTAGAAATATCGACTTATCTCAATAGGGGATAAAATTCTGCCACCCTCTCTGGCAAATATGTGGACTGGAGTAGTAACATCATTTTATCTTAGTAAGGGATAAACATCCGCCACCCCCTCTGGCAAATATGTGGATTGGGGTAGTAACATCAACTGTATCCTAATAAGGTATAAAATCCGCCACGCCCTCTGGCAAATGTGTGGATTGGGGTAGAAATATCAACTTATCTTAATAGGGGATAAAAATCCGCCACCCACTTTGGCAAATATGTGGATTGGAGTAGTAACAGCAACTTATCTTAATAGGGCATGAAAATCCGCCACCCACTCTGGCAAATATGTGGATTGGGGTAGTAACATCAACTTACATTGATAAGGGATAAACATCCGCCACCCCCTCTGGCAAATATGTGGATTGGGGTAGTAAGATCAACTTATCCTAATAGGGGATAAAAATCCGCCACCCACTCTGGCAAATATGTGGATTCGGGAAGTAATATCAACGTCAGGGGTGCAGCGAACATGTTGTTTTACACAACCAGGCCTCGCGTCTCATAAGATCCACACAGGGGGGCTTAGGAACATCCATCCACTGCACCCACCATTCCGCCATGATTTCTAGTGCTGTTGAATTTAGGCCCATGGCCTTTACCGATTTCAAACCAACTGCATTTTTGTTTGGCCAACGTGTGAGTTGGCCACCCTCAGTTTCCATCACCCGGGCTCTCACTGACGCGTCTTTCTCCAGGCACTTTGCTAAGTCCCCCAGGGGGACATCTGGCATCTCAACGCCATCAAGCTGCTCGTCTGACATCCCCACCAAAACCAGCAACCAACAGCCTTTACCTGTCCAAGATCCCAAATGGCTAGTGTATGACAAAGAGGTTGAATATGCATAACCGATGATGACAATTATTGGATGCTGCATTCGTTTTGACATGTTGGTTCTCAAGTTTGGCCAACCCCAAACCACTCAAGGCATTCCCCCGGCCAGCATGCACTGGTAGGGCACTTATCCAAGGCGAAGATGGCAATAGCTTCGTCGAAGCAAGGGCGCACCACTCCGCCAGATCGGAAGAAGATGGAAAAAACTGATGGGATGGAGTGTGATTATGGTTTCAGGATTGGTCTTCTTGATTCAAACACTTGATCGATATAAATTCTGAGTTGGTGATTGAAACTCCTTGGAACGTCTTCAAACCATAACCTCTTGGTCATAACATCTTTGAGCCGAAAAAGATCCGCAGATTCTTTTTTCAATGTCTCGTGAGGAAAAGTAACTTTTCCCTCTGCAGACTGAAATTCTGCATACCTAGGAAGATGCAGGTATATATGTATAAATACATGGATTGACCGACCATGGTTGATCAATATTGAATGACTATTATCAAACATGTTATTTAACTGGTTGATATAGCAAAGGATGACAGGAGGGCCATCGGCGGATACATCACTAATCAAAAGTGTAAATGGGTTTGGTAAAAACTGAAAATTGAGACCCCAAACCGAGGGAACACAGATGTTTGTCATTTTCAGTAGTCGCCGTCCCATTTCTTGGTACCCAATTTTGACCCCATGTCACCAACAAAAATTGGCATCGTCCCCAAGCAATTCGAAGATTTAACATGAGAACAGTTTAGTTGACACTTGTTGTTTTTTTCAGGGTTTTACTACCACATGTTATAGAAACAAATGCAACAAGTCAGCTTTGAGCCGCACATTTGTTGAGGATTTTTTTCCCAACCTATTTCTAAGGAGGCTTACAGCCCTATCTATTTATTGTCAACGTGAAATCCCCAATTTGGTGATGGCTAAGCCGGTACCATCTAACAGACCAAAGTCATACGGGGATGGATCAATACCATAATAAGTGGATGAACATCCATGGCTTCGAGCTTTTTTGAGCTTCACCACACAGGGTTTTGACGTATCCGCATTTTTTGGTCCCCAATATATCCCAACTGATAAGATTGAATTTGGATTCCAGGTTACGGCACTGCCATCAATGTCTGCGACTGGTTGCGCGGCCTTCATCTTCTGCACTGCACGCCCTGTCCCAACGAGTTTTGCTTTAGCAGCGCAGTGACTGCGCTTCGCAAGGACGATGCTGGGCTGCTGGGCCGGCAGCAGTTCGGTTGTAGGAATTATGGCTTGATGGTTCAAAACTGATGGACATAAACAATTGTCATGAGATTGAGTCCTTGAAATACGATGAAATATGCTGAAATACTGGTTAACGTGAAAAGTTCATCTTGGATGCGAGAATTTGTTGTTAGTTTTCTGCAGCATCTCATCATCCAAATCTAGACATGGAGTGAACCACAGCCAAGCAAACTGGTTGACTCCCTTTCTTGCTGCAGCAGTTTTGGTTTAGTTGTCCATCTCGGCAGTCTCGTTCATTTTGACATGCAATGGATGTACTGTTTACAGTGCTAAACCCACTCAATCATAAACCATCATAGACCTCAATCATACATGATCTTATCAGTTTGGGGGTTCCTAAACCTAGAAACTATTTGGGATTTGTTCATCAGCCATGAGTTGTTTCAAGCCCATGAAGTAAAGAAATCATGCCCTTCCTTCAGTTCCCATGGCACTGCAGGACTGGTGCCGGGGAATCCAACTCTTAGCAGAGCAGACCTTCTCAGCAGCTCGTGATACCCGTTACGACCGTCGGGGGGTGACTTTTGTCCACAGGAGGGATGGGTCAAGCCACCTACTTGATGGTGAGAACCCAGGAATTTGTAAGTGGATTAAAACCCCAGTTTTTTTTGAGTGGATTAGGCCTCCTTGTCGCACTTCAAAGCAGGGATATATAACTTGGACCCACTCGGGAAGTGGGACGACGAGCCACCAACAAATGATTTTCCTTCGGGACGAAATCTTGCTTCAGGGCTTGAGGGGAAACGGCCCCTCGATTCATGGCACGCGATGATGAGTATTGAGATTATGAAGTTTGGTAAGTCAATGGGTGTTTGGAAATAGTTCATATTGTTTGTCTACACACATGCATTGCTGCATTGCTTTGGCTCTTACATTCTAAACGTTGCATGATCAATTTGACGGACATGTTGTTTTTTAATCTCTTGCCGTCTTGCAGTCACGGCAAATGGATCAACCAGTCTACGGCAAATGGATTGCTCAAAATCAGAAGTTTCCCAGGTCAACCCGGTGGATCTGCCATGTCGCCCGTGTCCGACAAAATGCCCAGTTGATGTTGTTTCATATAAGTAGGATACTACTTGACCGGTCTCCCAAAAGGCGATCCATCACAACTCACGACCCACGACCCATCCACCAAAAAAGAGGCTTCTCTCAGCTCCGAGAAGTCGAAAGCTCGATTGATCGCCCAAATCCCCTGGGGCACCTGGGCCCCCCTGGGGCTCCCCAACCCGCCCCAGGCACCGGTCGCGGCGCCCAACGCGGTGAACTACGGCAGTCTCTTGAGCTCCAGTCCTTGGGGAGCTGCGATGGAACTCTGTCGAAGGATGATCTTGGAGGCTGGGGCACCATGGCTGGTGGTTTGGAGATGGGAAAATCCATAGGAAAATGGTGATTTAATGGGAATTTAATGGGATTGATGGGTGATTTACCCTCTGGTAAACTAACATAATATTGAACATGGTCATTCAGTTCGTGGATTTTCCCATGAAAAATGGTGATTTTCCAGTTCGCTATGTTAGTTCACCAGAGGGTACTGTTGGTTTTACGATGTTTTTTTTTGTGTATGAATTCAAGACCTTGACTTGGGTTTCTACCGGGTTGTACAGATCATTGACAGTATTCAGAAATCAATTTTACGCTATTTTATGCAATTTACCCTGGAACCAAGAAGGGCAGATTGAACCAACATGCTTTGTGGGTCGGCACCATGGTTCACATCTTCATCTCTGATCATCTATGTACAGTCAAATTGTGTATATTTCGATATATTTTGATATATTTTAAAGAAACATCACAAGACTCAGAATATGTTTGTTAATGTCATATTCTATCATATTCTATCTACTTCAGGATGAGTATACATTCATATGACAAAAAAATAACTCCACATGTCTTCCATTCTCCATAGGCTGTCAGGGCTAACGTGATCACCTGTGGAAGTCTCATCAGTTGCGAGAAGGGCTGGCGGTCTGCTTTTGAAGTCTTGAACTTCATGGAGCAAACGCTCATGAGGAAGAATCTCATCTGTTCCACGGCAGGTTTGGCAGGTTGGAATTTGCATGGATTTTGTGGGATTTCAGGGATTTGTGGAGGGAAAAGATTGTTTGGAAACTGATCTAGAAGCGGATCTATACAGTATGGCCTGGTGTCGATGTTGAAACTTGACGCACCCGATTTTTTACTTTTTTTTCAAGGATTTAAGGCAGAAAAATCAGAAAACACCGGTTTTCCATGGATTTTCCACTTCCAGGAGGGAACACGATTTTCCCGTAGCTTACCTGTTTGTGCTTGTAAAATCTTTTAAATATGCCTTGTAAATATGCCTTGATTTTCAGCCATAGACATAGGATGATTCATCCTGACTCCACCAGACAGTCACCTTGAGGCTACAACAGTGCCATCAGTGCCTGTGAGACTTCAGAGACTTCCGATGCATGGAGACCAGCGGTTGAAGCTCGGTTGATTCTTCAGGATGATCAAAAGGTCAGGCGCCCTTTGGCAGATACACGTGGGAATTCCTTCCCCTTCATTAATATTAAACACCGCTATGAAACCATGGTTTAGTATGGAATGAAACCACGTCTTTGGGACATTTTGGGACCATGGTTTCTGAGGTTTAATTGCCCGAGGGTGTTTTTGCCAGTCGGGAAGCTCTCAAACTGATCCTAGTTATCATTGGCTTCTACAAGTCATCCCTTTTACATGGGTAGCATTGCTGTTTCAACATGTTTCACCCCGTTTTGATCCTACAATTTCAGAGTGTCACGTCGGTGGATGTTGAGATGACGTGGTGACATGTGGTGACGCAAGGTCAGGTCACTTTGAAACAGCTCCCAACATCTCCTAGCGATGGTTTACAACATCCAGTTGCCCATATTTCTCGTGTCTTTTTTGGCATTTGAGATAGGTTTGTGGACCATGAGGTCGGTGTGAGTTTCTGCCCCGTCTCATCTGTTTCTGTTCAGGAAATTCTGATGCGGGGCATGTCATCACCCAACATCATCAGCATCCAGGTTGCAGTTTGACGGGGATCTTTGGGATTTGCGAAAACTAAGTTGGATGCCTGCAGCCTACCTCCGGCATGCACAGAAAACTCGGTGGATCGACCTCTGGTCATTGATCTCTTTCAGAATTCTTCACATCTTGAGGGAAACTGCAATATGGTGTTTCAAGTGCACATTCTCATTTTTTGAATGCGAAGCGTTGATTTTTTAGATCTTAGGTCCCCAACGTTTTGTTGGAACGATCCATGTTTCTTTCGGTTGAAACCAACATCCACGGTTTCATTGTTCATTTTGTTGGTTAAATCCCACATTGGAAGTAAGCACAGGTTGGTTGCATCATCAGATGTCTTGAGTGCATGCACATACTTCACTGAGTTTCAAGTCAAACCCACATGTTCTTTATGTTCTTGCTTGGATCATGAGAAGAAATACATATGTTTGTGTCAAATTCCTCGAGCGTATTTCTTGTACAACTTTCAGCAATACTGTGTTCCGCATTACGTTGGAAGTACTACCATATGCAAGTACGGCCCGGGATGTTGAGATACACCACCGTTGTTTGTTGCAAGCTGCCCCTTGGATGTTTCGCTTCCTGTGTTCCACCCTCGGAATCAAATGAAGGGTTTGCATCTATATTATATATATATAAGTGTGTGATAGTGTGTGTGTCATTCGTCGCATTATAAAGTTATATATATATAATAAAGTGCTGGCCATTGAGTTGAACAGTTATGGATTTTCTTGGAATGGTATCGTGATGTTATATGTCTACATTTACAACTTTACAATAATTATTACTAAGTCAGTATCAGATATTGATTCGATTATGTGGTAAACCCAGAAAATAAGTAGCACCACTTTTTTAGCAACGGAGGTTTCAGCAGTGGCATCAGCGCCTGCAAGAAATGGCCAATGGCCCTGCAGCTGTCCATACTGGCCGGCACCTACAGCCTGCGAGGCAACGTGTTTTGGCAGAAGATTTCACCAGATTTTCCCTACCAGGTGAGGCTTTGGACTTAACCAAGAACAATGGTCATTGCATCGGGTTTTAGAGCTGATTATAGCAAAGTTGACGCAAATAACTTGGTGAATCTTGGAATGAGGCAGGGGGATGCAATGAACATTAACGAACTAATGGGTTTTGTAAGACAACTTATACCTGGCAGATCTCACCAAAAACAGGATTCTGATTGCTCGCTCTCGGAATTCCATCCATTATGGTGGGATGACCAACCGATGACCATATCCCAACCTTTGACCATGGCAGGAATGTATGTTCCTTTACGTCACCTTATACAAAAGGGGTTGACCAAAGAAAACAATGGAGATTGAACCATTCAAAATCAGAAAGATTCCCAAACAAGCAATCTTTTGGCAGGAAATATTGGATTAATTAGGTGGTGAAAACCATCCATTTGGATTTGGTGCTAGTCCCCAACAAATATCGTTAAACCAGGTAGCGTCGTAACCACCCCAACTATGATATGTATTTTTCCAGCCCAAAATGTGGAAATCACCCGCCTTCTCCAACCGGATTTGATTCATCAGCAATAAACCAGAATTCACCATACTCAACTATGGTTTCCCAATAATTAATTTACCATCATTACCCCGCCATCCAGCTGGATTTTACCGCTGTTTCGCCAAGCTCAGGTGATTTCCTCAGGTTCCGTGATCAGCGCCTACGAGAAGGGTCGACAGTCACTCGGGAGCGATGCGACAAGCGTCCAAGGCAAGTGGTTGTGATGGTCCCATAATTGATGAACCAATTTCATAGTGTTTGATGGACATATTCGTGGGGTGAACAAGTAAATAGTGTTTTATGGGATTTTACTTGATTTTGTTACATGATGTTGCATGTATGTATATATGTATAATTATGTATATATATATTATATGATATGTAAATATATAGAGAGAGAAACATGTGTATATTTATTGTATCGAGTCATCCTGAAGCAGACAGAATACGGACCTTTTAGCCATTACCACCTTAGCCAGGATTTTGTGGACATATTCACTTGTTCTTTCTTTTGCAAAGTTATGTGTGTATATATATATAGATATACACATGGTTATATTACAAAAGATACTATATATATATACATGTATTCACATGTATGCTAGAATGCTGGAAATCATGAGGTTCCTGACGTCCTGTGTCGAATTGTCCCGTCGCCCACAAACCCATCCCACTTTTCATCAGACCGCCCAGCCAAGTCGAATGCTAGCTAAGAGTGCTCCAGGGGGTAGCCTGCCAGTTATATGGTGGTTTAAAACCCCATCAACTATAATATTTGTAGATTATATAGATATATCTACTATAAACCATAGTTAACCTAGTTGTAAACCAACTTCGCAAAGTATGGGGGCGCCACCATTATAGATCTCCCATGCACCAAGGTGGAGCCGAGCGATCCAGCAGTTGCATGCCACGGGCGCCCCGAACCTCACCTGTTTCAACGCTGCGCTGGCCGCTGGGATGAACAACGCTGGCCGCTGAAGGGGGGGTTAAACGTACATAGAATCCCCAGATTTCCATGTTTTATCAATGCTTTCATATGTTTTCTGTGTATTTTTCGCAGCATTTTGCAGGGTTCATTGAAAGATCACGTAGACTTGATGTGGTGGTGAAATGTTGCTAAAGAGATTCAAAGATGTAATGTTGCTGGATGAAATATGCTCGGAATCCTGTTGGTCAGAGGTTGACATCGGAAACTTCCATCAGCTAGCAGCTAGCAAAAAACCGCTGGAAAAAACTGTGTAAACTGACTAGTGAATGGTTTGGTGTTCTTGCCATGGAGGATTTTGGTTCAGAGCCAGGACAGGATTTTGGTTCCTTGCCATCCTACGGTCCCAACGATGTTAGAGGTAGAAGTGGTTCAGTTCTATGGAGCTTGGTCAGGCCATGGCTCACCATCACCTTTCTGGCTTCGCCATGTCAACACAACTGTCGAAATGCCATAGGGCCTATAGGGGTACCGAAAAAGATATAGAACATGTGTTTCCCAAAAGTTATGGATGATAAATTCAGAATTGTCAAGTTTTTCCATGCATTTGAGGTATTTTGGGTTGCTATAGCTGGATTTGTTCCCCAAAATTTGAGGAATTCCCACACATTTCTTTCCGCAGCTTTTAGTCCTAGGCTGCTTGCAAAGATGCCAGCTGGTCCACGGTGCTGGAAATCTGGCGAGAGATGCTACCAATGCAGGCGCCGCACCCGCAAATTAGAGGATGCTACTTCCCAATGGGCAATTATTGACAGGGAAAAATTCTCATTGATAGATGAATTCCCATTAAAATGGTGATTTTCCATAGTTATTTTAGTTTACTGGAAAGGATTGCGATTGCAGATAAATGGGATACCATATTTTGCAGACACAGATGTTTTTGGACATGCAGACGGATGTCTCCAAGACTTTGGCCGCTGGATGCTGCACACAGAGCACGAGTACTCGTGATAGAACAGGGATGTTTGACCACATCTCATCTTGAAATATCTTGAATTTGGGAAGGCATTTGTAAAGAACAGTCAGCTACAGTTGGTGAGACATGGCATGAACATGTTCGCAATGTTATCAAGGTTGCAATCTGGCTTTTTGTGAGCCGATTGCAATTGCGCCCAAGCATGTGAACCTTGATGGAAGAACCAGTGTGTCACAACTCCTTTCTATACAAATCACGGCTTGGCAAAATTGATGTTGGCAAACAGAGCCAAACAGTAGCCTCCAGTAAACCAACATGTATTCTCATTTTAATTGGTAAATCATCTATAAATGAGCCATTTTCCATAGGTTTCCTAATCCATGGGGGTACCCCAGTCATCCAAGTCAAGTCATGGTCGAACAAAGGTTCTGCCAGATGCCATCAGCTATCGCTGTGCAGCAGTTGTTCCTTGGCCCAACAGGTCGTATCAATCCAGTCGGAAGGATTGACCATGGCCAATCTATGCCAATAACTATAAGAAGTTCCATTGCGGGATGACCATACCATATATAGATGATATGATATTGGATTATTAAATTATACATAATATATCATAATATACATATATACATATACCATCTGCTGGCCATGGCACATCTGGTGATTCTTCTGGGTGTATTGCTATAGACTCAAACAGCTTGAAAATAGATGATCACCAGATTCGATCTGGGCATGCAACTTGCACCACAAGTTGGATCATGCTCTATCAATCACTTTCTTCCGGGCTTCACAACTTCCAAAGATAGGATGTCAAGGACTGCGGCTGTTGCATGTACAAATCTGGATGATGCACCCTTGATATTGGCTTTTCCGGGACTGGTTTAATGGCCGATTTTCCAGGAAAACCCTGAATTTGGCTGGTAAATCCATGTAAATCCATGGTTTGCTGTAGATGTTGCCTTCAACTAGCCCATTGATTGACATGTCTATTTCTGCCATGCCCGGATTAGTGCCTGCCATACTCTGCACCGGAGACACCTGCAGGTTTGCGAGTCTCAAGCGCATCCCTTTGCACCCCAAGTGGTGTCTGTGGTGCCCAAAAAAAACGTGCCTTCCGGGCTTTGGGGGAGAACTGCTGTGATTTTTGCGGGAAATTGCCAGGATTCTGTTGGGCAAAGTGCCAAGGCTTTCGAGTCAAATCCCTTCAAATCCGGTGTTTTCATGCAAACTTTGGGTGTTGCAGAAAAGAGTGGAACACATGTATTCCGTGGTGTTCCGCCATCTTGAGGGTGATTGGTTTTCCTACTTAGGGATCCAGGATCATCATCAAGACACCTTGGAACATCAGGGATCTCCAGCCCACTCCACTGAGGTGTGGGGGAGGAAGGTGAGGTCTGCGTCAAAGGTGCCTGTGCACGGCCCACCCAGATTTTGTCGGGAAGCAGTTGGATTTCTGCAGCATACTATAAGATATTACCCTCCGGTAATTTCAGATAGCTATTGAAAATGACCATTTATAGTTGATTTGCTATTGTTAATGGTTGTTATTTTCCATAGCTATGTTAGTTTACCAGAGGGTAGTGGGATATTAATGGGATATTAATGGCAGGATATATGGGGGGATATCACCAACCAACAACCTGATGTTTTCATATATTTTCGGGTGTGTCTGAAAATGGATATAGGAATGTATAGGATATATCCCCAGCTATGGCAATATTAATAAGGACAATGATGATCAACCAGTGGATTAAGGAGTACCAAATCTTCAGACACACCCATATTAGCAGCACGGCTGCCGCAGGTATTTAAGATTTGAAGAATATCGATCAACACAAATACTGTATGAAGCGGTAAAGGCTACCACGGGTATCTGACAAGGGCAGAAGTACTCCAGCTATCATCAACTATTTGGGTGATATGGGATGTTCAAGTTCATTCCATTTGCCTCTGTGCAGTGGCTAATCATTGCTGGATTTCAATCCAGTTCTAGAACTCCTATGGAGTACGGACCCAATATGGCAACAATTTTCTGGTTGATGGTTTCAGTCCGTTTCATTTCTGGAAATTCGAATCTTGATGATGTAAATGTATCAATGATACTGTACAGTATTTAACTATACTAGACTATACACATATCACATGTCACATATCCTTTCATATACATACATCGATACATAGATGGATAGATAGATATAGATAGATGCATTCATGGTACCGATCGCCGATGACTCAACCACCAAGCAACGATCGATTTTGGGCTCCTTCTGTGCCAATGCTCAGGTCATGAAGGGCTATGAAATGAGACCTCACATGGACAAGGACCGGTCATTTCTTCATGTGGAATTTCATGGGATTTCATGGGATCCCCCAATCTCTCCAGGATCCCAACGCGGAGGCCTTTACAGATGGCTTTATGAGGAGTCAGAGTCCAAGCATCGCGCCCATGCGCACGTCGTTTTGTTTGTGGGGGCAAGACAGATGACCGAAGATGTGGATGTTTTCTTGGAGTAAATATATGTAAATGTAGATGTAACATGGGATGGAACATGGGATAGGATGTTGCTTTATAGCTGTGAGTTTCAATTTCAAGGCTCTAGGAACCACAGATAAATCAAGTCATGGATTGGGGACACTCCGAGGACTTGACACATCTTCACATCTTGTGGATCCCCGTTTGTGCAACACTGCAAGGTACATTTAGATACCAAAGGCCGGCATTGAAACCAACGGAAGAATTGGTGATTTTGGTATGTTTAGATCTGTGTGTTTTCTCCTGAAATCATGATCCTAATTAGTTGACATTAGTTGACATTAGTTGACATTAGTTGACAGATATTTTCTGGATGGGTGGTTTACCCTCTGGTAAACTAACATAGCTATGGAAAATCACCATTTTCAATGGGAAAATCCACAATAAATGGCCATTTTCAGTAGCTATGGTAGTTCACTGGAGGGTAAGTCCACCACTTTGAAACATCAGCAGAACCTGGCCGAGGTGGAGATAAGGGATGGATCGATGAGGATGGATATCTCTACTTGATCGGCACAGACTGGCATGTTTGTATTTTGTCTGGATTTCTCGAGAAATCCTGGTGGGATTTGATGTTTCATCCGAAAACTGATCCACTGAAGTGTGCTGAAGCGTGCTGGTGTGTACTCAGTCCATCGAAGTCTCAGAATTTTTGAGATCTTCACTTTTTAAAGTGGTTCTTCATTTGTTCTCAGTGGCTCCGAGTCTACAGACTATTCTTTTAATGTTGTTTTCAATAATATGTTGGATTTAGCCCAGCTTGCTGCGGCCAGGCCGTTTCAAGGAGCTCATCAACCGCGCGGGTGAAAAGGCCCGGCCGCGAGGACTTTCGCTATAAAAACTATGACATAACTTGGGGTCATACCCTATTTTCAGACACAGCCATTTGGTTATCATGTTTGGTTCTCCAAATGGTTTGTTTCACAGGATCTTTTCCCTTTGGGATGGAATGACCGTTGGCATGGAATTTTCAAGTCGAGTTGCCATGGGTGGGTTCCACCATGCGGAAACGGGTATGGCACACTTCAGATGATCAAAATTATCATTCGTGGTGGTTACATCCTCATGAAATATGTCCAAAAAAAAACTTCTGAATCGAAAAAAACACAAAACATGGTTGGTTTTTGTGTATTCATTATACTGTATCCACATTATGTCCAAATTATGTCCACATTATAATTCAAACAATCATCAACTTGAAACTCTGAGATGACTGAAGGCTCTCAGCCGAAATGTCGCCTCCAATGATGCCCCGGTCACCTCCTGCGGCCAGATCTCGCCCTTTGAAGTGGAAGATGCGTCCGGAAGCTCCAGTTGTGTTGTCTTATACATACCCTCCGGTAATCAAACGTGGCAATTGGAAATCCCTATAAAATCCCCTATAAATGGAGCTTTTAATGGGAAAATCCCCGAACTAAATGGAGGTTTCTAGCTGGGAAAATCCCCGAACTAACTGGTGGATTTTCCAGGCAGCCATGTTTGATTACCAGAGGGTAGATATGTATAGATATGTATCTATACATAGTAAATTTCAAAAATAATAGTAGTATATGTACAGTCCAATCATTAATAGGTAAGCAAGGACAAATGCCTGGGGGGTTAGAGAATCATTGAATATGAGGGAAGTGGCTGGGTTCATTTTGACCTTTGCTTCGATAAAACGGACATACACAGATCCTTGTTGCCAGTGGGTCCCTATGAAAGCTTTTTGACCCTGTGATGACAATTATTCCGATTGCGTGGATTTCAGACACCTTGGTCTCTAATCTTTCTTTACTGTGTTGATATGTCTAGTTTTCAACCGTGCAATGTTGAGATGCCTTTGTTTTGTTGCGTTTACCCTCTCGTAATCATTCGTGGCAATGGGAAATCCCTAAAACAAGGTTGTAATGGAGAAATCATCCCAAAAAAATGCGGATTTTCCATTGCCATGTTTGATGACTTGAGGATAACTACTTTGATGATCCAGTTTTTGTGTCGTTCTCCATCCCGAGGATCAGGCGGCATGCCGATGTGCAGGACGTCCTGTGCTTCTCCTGTCGGACTCCCATTTTCAGACACACAAATGTCAGACCAAGATATGGGTATTTCTCAAAACTGGGCTACTGATTGTGATTTTGAAAATATCTATATATATTTTTAAGGGGTTTGAGATGTTTTAAGTTCAACCATCCATTCTTGGAGAAAACATGTTGATGTTCTGCAGTTGCACTTGATGAGTCGATGATGAATTCAACATGTTTCCATATTCGTCCTTTGTTTCCATCGGAAATCTGCAAGGTCTGTGTCACCCCGAAGCCACCTTGGAAGCCGTGTGAATCAAGGTCCACACTCCATGCTCGGGGAATCCGTCGGTTGGGAGGCTTAGAAGTGGGGCCGTGGCATCAGGGATGGGTGAACACTCCCATTATTACGGGGGGATAAACATCCATGAACCAGCAATGCCTTATGGTACCATCCGGGTGCAAGGTTGACTCATAGCCCTACAATTTCTTTGTTTGCAGCTCCAATGAGACTATGGAGATATCTGGAAAAGCGGATTTTTTGGCAGTTACCAATCTGATTTCATAGTTTCTAAATGGGTATGTTAATTTCATCGGCTTTTTCATAGCGTCATTTGTGTGGCACACGCCCGCAGGGGTGGACACCTCAAGCCTGCAAAAGGTGCACACAGCACCGTTCGGTACCTGCAAAATGGCACTTTGAATCTGCGAGTTTTCAGTGGAACCGCGTACTGCAGTTCGCAACCTGCAAAATTTCAAACTGGATCTGCAAAAGGTTTTCGGTAGCACTGTAAACAGCACCTAGCAGGAAAATTCGCTGACTGACAGCGAATGTGCAAGTGGAACCTGACAGGTTTGACAAGCATTAAAACACCCATGCAGGCCCTGCCCAAGAAAGGTCGCTTTGCAGGGCCGTTGCATTGATAACCTCACCTTGAAAGCTGGCCGCAACTGGAACCCCGAGGAATTGGATGCTCAATAACACGCGAATACTGGGAATGACGCCAAGTCTGTGATTTACCTGGGGCCAAGTTAGAACTCATCCGACTTAATTAATCTTAATTAGGTGCTCGCCCATCCAGCAAAAAGACTCATAATATGTAAAAGCTCAAAAATCAGCCATAGAAACTGTAGATGTCGATGATTTTGCCAGGCCTCAAAGGGGCTCCCAAGAAGCCCCCAGCCACAGATGGGAGATTTAGTGCCGAGCCAGGCTCCGCCGAACCTTCCTCACGATGGTTCTTTGGTACCCATGAAGGGAGCAGACTTCAATTGAACTGATGGTTTCAGTTTACTAAAAATGGGGTTGTCTGAAAATAGGGGATACTCACAAATAAATACAAATAACCACTTTGATTGGGAAAACGATGATACTCCATTGGAATTCCCTATTTTCAGTCAACCCCAAATATCTAGTAGTTCGAGCTATTTAATTATCAACCCCTGTAGCGTTGTATTTTCTGGTTTTTTTCAACCCCCCCAAGCCGGTGATGGTTCCATCCAGATCCCAAAACAGCTCTGAGGTGTGGTGGTGATCCCTAAGGCCCTGGGGATGGGGAAGGAATCCCGTCAAAATGGCAATGACTTCGGGATGATTTATGGCACTGGATTTAATACCGCATTATTCAATAAATATCAGTAAATGACAGAATTATTTAAAAACAGAACTTAATATATAGTTTGACAATATTAAAAAAGATATGTCTAGTGGCTATTGGTTTTAGAATCATGTGATATCATCTGTATATGTCAATCATCATGGAACAGTAATATTGGTGCCATAGAGTCATGATATTGGTCATTGACCAACCAATATCATTCTACTGGTAGAATATGGGTGGTTAATTCTAAACACAATCTGAGAATAATGGGGCTAATAGTGGTCATATGATTTATGATTGTATGATTGTACTAGAGTAGGTTTGAATGCTATATACAGTATCTCAACATTATAATATATATAGGTCATAAATGGCAGGGTAGCAGAATTGATTAAATCCTTATAATCGAACATGGTAGGTTCAAAATAGAGGTTTCAAAACATGGCGAACCGCTCAGGTGATAGCGCAGAACTGCGTGGTGCTTGCGGGGAAATTCTAGAAGAAAGCCGGGTTTCCTCTAAAACTTTCCTTGAACCGAAGATTTTCAGGGACAATTTGCAGGAAAACCGCTGGACTTTACCCTGCACACACTGGTTAAAATCCGATGGTTTCTGGAAAAGAAACATTAAACCACATCAACAGAAAACAATCCACTATATCCCATTAGATATCCTCTTTTTGGTTGGTTCAACGGCAACAAAATTGATGCTTGGCATCTCTCAATGGAGGATGGCAAGACGGTGAAGCTCTTCGACTTGCGCCAGTGGCTGATGAAAGAGAAGGTGCCGGTGCCGGTGAACAGCGGCCCGGGGGTGGCTGCAGAAGCCATGGTACAGAAGGGATTTCACAGTAGGAAAATGTGGGATTTAACTATCAACACTAGGGATTGAATTGGAATTTATGGGATTTAACAATCAACAAGACTCGGATGTTCATGGGATTTTGCTGTCAAACATGGTATTTTCATGTATTTCAATGGGATCTCAGCAGCCATTTCGTGCATATTTGACCAATGAATCATGGATATTGGACATTATTGGTGTGTCTGAAAATGGCGTATAACCTACATGGCTGTTTGTTTATAGGGATTCATAGGGGAAAACGATGATTCACCAATAGATGGAATAGAATAGTCGATTCTCAGACAAACCTAAGCAGAAGGGTTTAATCCTAAAACCATATGGCTATGAGTTGAATATATGGTAGCCTAGGTACCCTAAAATAATCTAAACTAGCTGATTCCTGGATGTTGATTCCCACAAGTATGGTGGTAAAGGGTTTTAACCCATCACCATATGGCTGTGTCTGAAAATAGCCTATTATCCCAAAATTTGATGGTTTTAGATGGTTCATCCCAATCTTCCCAATGAACATTGGCATTTGGGGAATATACCCCATTTTCAGACACACCCATATGAACCCCCCCTAGTGAAAAGGTTGAAGAACCATATAACCAACTGTTGATTGACAATTTCAAAGTCAATTATAAGGGATTTCCATTATTTTATGGTGTTTTAACCACACAAAGGTATCGGGATATACTTGATACTTGTAAAGGATGATTGGTTACCCATGGCTCGTTGTGATAGGCGTAGTATAATGATTATATGTGCAAGTATCGGTTGACCCAACTGACCCAAATGGGCAAAGCCCAATATTGGTTGATGATAATAGGCTATTTGCAATACCCAATGTATTGGGAATAGTCATCATCCATTATGCCAATCTGGGGAAAGCCAATCAGGATTGATCGGAATGACCTTGCATATTACAGTAAGCGGTGTTTAATATTAGGGGAATGGCATTGAATTGCATTTGTATTGCCGCCCATGACGTTGCTTTCTTGAGGTAGTACTAGATACGGGCACGGGTCGGGTGTTTTTTTGACACGTGCAGATGTGTTTGCCGTCACCCTGGCCTTTTGATGTCGTTCATTCAAGGGCATGGGTATGTGTTTTTTTCTCAGATGGTCATAAATCGTCAACTATCGATCCATTTTTTTCTATCCGTGTTGTTATGATGTGTTGCAATTCCCACTAAAAGATGGACACCCTACTCCAGATACCTGACAGCCACGAGCCCAGGTGCTGCAAGACAAATGGTGTCCTGAGGCTGGCATCTTGTTGTGTCAGGGTGACTGGTGACTCGTGACTGATGGCAATTGAAGATTTCACATCTGGAATGACAATTGACATACGTCACGTAAACCTTCCAGAAGAATGCCAAAACTCAAGATGAATCAATATGATGTATATGTGAAAGCACATCTCTGTAAATTATTTTGAATTCTAATACATATATAGTCTTTATATAGATACGTTGAATAGCATCTAAAAGACCAGCTGCGTTCCCGTCGCCATCGGCATGCCATCAGGTACTGGTGACCATGAAGGAGCTCCCAAAAGGCCTTTACCGGAGATCTTTCGGAGATCTAGATCCTCCAGATTTGCTGATCTTAGCTGATTTTAGGATCTGTTGAAAACTCACAAGTCTCGATTTAGTTTGGGGATGTCCAATTGCCATGTTTGAATACCGGAGGGTAATGTATATGTATTATGTATTATCTCTTGGTTAAATTTTGGGTGATCAATTTGCAGAACCACTCAATGCCTGAACTCGCAGTTTTGCCCCAAGAATGACGTGATCTCCCTAGATAGCCCTTAGTGAATACAATCCGGTTATCAAACATACTGTAGCACTGTAAAAATGTTAAAAAGAAAATCTGTTCACACTTGAAGCACGTATTAGGCTAGATAATGGCTAGATATAGCACAATGATAGAAAAGTATGATGGTTCATAGTTTCCCAGACTTCTTCATTTCTCAAGACATGATTGTGATGGACTCCATAGGTGAATAGTGTTTAAAAAAATCTTGAATACTTGGACACCTCAACACGGGGGCCCAGCAGTAACTCCAGCAGAGTTGAGATGAGCCAAGCCCTTGTCGCCGCCATAAGCTACAAACATATGCAAATGTACGATTGTATGGAACTATGAGGAACGATGGCTAGAACAGAGTTGCGGAAACTGTTTCATTTGTCCGGAGGACAAAATAGATTTGGAATTTCATCCGCAGCTTGAGCATGCCAGGTGCGACTGGTAAACCTGCACGTTTTGGTCTTAGATTTGGCAGCAATAAGCAAAAGGAGATGCTTCATGCCCAGAATGACTCTACGGAAAAAAAACACGGATGATGTAGCAACATTGATGAATTGATTTACTTGAACATATTGGAATCTTCCAAGTATTGATAGCATAGTAAAGCCGATCACATGTCTTTTTTTTCGACCATTCATGGTGGTCTTCCAGCTGCCCAAAAGCCCAGCAGGGAATGGATGAATGGAGATGGAATGGATGAAACAACTCCCAACTACTATACAAGGTTTATGGAGGATATAGCTGTAGTGAATATTAGTTCATGGGCTAAAAAAAACCAACAAACATCACTGGGGAATCACACCTGCTGAGGCGTGAATCTGGCCAAAAAGCTGGAACTGGAGCAGTGTCCTGACGGAGAATCCAGGGATTGGTATGGAGCGTGGGGTGAAAATGGCAATGGGAGTTCTGGATAACTCATTGGACTATGTATATGTATATATATTTATAGATACTATACATTTATAATTTATATAGTTCGCATTTTTTGCGAAAAACATTCTGCAAACCAACAACAAATCCACTTGATGACAATTTAGTCAATAATTCAGAAGGTTCTCACTTCACCTAGGGGAAAAAAAACACCTCATCAAAACAACCTTTACCCCCATCTTTCGCCACATGAACATACTTTGACTCAGAAACATACTTACATGATTTTGATATATAAGATAAGGCCACTTCTTATGTGTTGACAGATATGTACATGTAACAAATCCTTGCCACCCTTCCTTTCTGCCACCAGGTTGGATGGCAACCTCAAGGAATTCTCCCATCCGGGTTTCTGAAGGTCCACTATAGATCGCACCAGTTGATGTGTCTTCAATGGGGGTGCCGTGGGATGTTCCAACCTAAAACGAGGAAACCTACAAATTGGATGGCTAGGGCCTGTAGGGAATGCATCTATGAAACCAGGATGGTAGAATCCAGTCCATATCGTGAGATATGGTAGCCTGCTTATTTTTGAAGACCCCGTTGAACGCTCAGTGGCTAACGCTGCTGCTGAATCTTTTGCATATTCACTGTAAAGTTTGGACGTCTAGCTGTGGTCCCTAGTGGCCCTCGAAGCCAAGGAGACCCTCAGGTCGCCATGGTAGCTTTTGTTGTCCAGCAAAGCACTGGCACGTCGCTGGCCGCATTGGTTGCGACACGTTTTGAGGATCTGTTTTCTCGGTCAAAAGGAGATTTTCCAGGCTTGGGGTGCCCTGGGTGCCCCCACTGGGTGTGCATGGTTTGTCCAAGAATTGCGGATTCTACCTTCCAGGAAACCAACATGAATTTAGAAAATCCACAATTGATCATTTCCGAACGGGAAGACCATGGATTGCCATTGCGACCAGGTAGTTTACTGGATCCGTGGATGGTCTTGTCAGCACAGCACTGCTGGTGGCCGTGAATCGCATCGCAGCAAGTGCTCGAGCCGCTGAAAGCTGGATTAGAAGTCCATGGGTCATGCAGGAAGCCCATCTTAGCTCGGTGTACGTTGATCAGTTCCCGCCAAAACATGACCATGTTATGATGAATCCGAATCTGTCCGACAGGTCTCAAGGCAATCATCAGTCCGAAGTAACCAGCTATGTACGACCTTGCAAAGACCATGAATAGACTAGAAGTCGTTGCAGTTTATGATGTTTCAGACGATCATCTCGATGAAAGTTACGATATATTGATCGTTGTTCCAGCCAGTGCAGAAGATACATCGAATCTATCATTATGATACATCAACATACTACTATCATAGTACCCTCTGGTAAACTAACATAACTATGGGAAATCATTAATTTTAATGGGAAAATCCACTATTTCCATGGCCATTTTCTATGTCGCTACGTTCAATTACCAGAGGGTAGTCCAGGTGTTGTTCCTTCCCCATGCTGGGAAGCGATCTCCGAAACGATGGAGTCGGCGGAAAGCCATCCCCACAGCGCGGCGTGGGGGTCCTTCTACTGAAACTTGGCTGAAGGGGAATGCACAGCACTAAGATAGAATTTGGGGATTGAATCAACATGGGAATCCACAAATATATGGAGATATCATGAGATATCGATATATTGTATGCCCCGTTTTTTTTACATTGTAACATGGACTGTGCCACCTGGCAAAAAGCCATCCTCTTCATGGGCCAAAGGTTGTTGATTGATCATGGGTCTGGAGTGTGCCAGCTAGAAAGTTCTCGTGGAACCCATGGAGTTCAGGTCCAAAAGTCCACATCCAAAATAATCCAAGATCATCCAAGATCCTCAAACACTGCAACAGTAAAGCAAAGTGAGAGCCCGTACCGGAAGAATAAATTCAACAAGAACCCAAGCAGTTTAGTGATTCTCCCATTGACCTGCATTTATTGCAGATTGCACGAGGGTAGCTCGAGAGGGAAGAAAGCTCCCATGGGTAGTACCCAGGCGTAGCCACACATCGCTGGGGCTATGCTTGCTGCCTGCTCTGTGAGAAAGATTCGGAGTGTGGCAAGGCCGCTTCCGGGTAGCTGCACGTTGCAGACGAGCTAAGCTTGCTGAAGACATGAGGTGTTTTCAGGTTACAGGCGATACAACCGACATCAATCAAGCAAGAATTTGGGATATATGGGCAAGAAACACAATTTAACATGCCACGACATATATTTTCTGGGTTAAGATTATGGAACATCACATGTTCAGTTACTATAATACTTGTGTCCATAACATCATTCTAGCTATTCTCACAGTAATCATCATCAACCAACTGGTTCATCAGCTGCTTAATCATGGTTTTCCCATTGACGGATTGCTAATCCTCATTCATTCATGGATAATCCCCATGAATATCTCACTAGATTAGATGCCTTTTTGTCATCACGTATCAATGGATCATAATCCATTATATATCCCCGCTACATTCCCATTACCGTAGATTTTTCATGTCTATGTTTGATTGCCGGAGGGTGTAAATCCATTTTACATCAGATTTACCGTCCGATAATCAAACATGGCCATGGTTAAATTGGAAAGTCATTGAACTGAATGGTGGATTTTCCAGCTAGCCATGAGTCTGAGTACTACTATCGATATACCCCCATATGGCTTGTGGTTCGCTAGCCGGCCAGGTCTTTGCCCTAGAATCTGGCGCCGGGGAGTTTAAAGCCGCCGAGGGCGCTGGTGAGAACCCGGTGCAGTCGATGTCGCTTCCGGTGCCGGGGAGGGTATGGGCTTCAATGCCGGATGGTGTCAGGAGATTCTATGGAAAACTGGGGTTTCCTCAGCTTTTTTGAGAAGGGTGGAAGCCTTGCGGTTCAAACGAAGTTTGGAGCCTTGAGCACAGTCACCAGTTTCTTCCGGATTTGCTTTAGGGGAAAACTGGGGTTTGGATGGCTTTTTGTCCAAGCAAAATGATGAAAACTGTGGATTTGATATGATTTAGTGTACGATTTCAGGAGTCAACATGGAGATAAATCCAAGAAAGATCGGGGAAGATGTGCAAACTGGAGAGTAATCCAAGAAAACTATGGATTGAGGATTCAACTGAGCCAACTGAAATTGTTTGTTTGAATAGTCAACAGGAATTGGGCGGAGAGATGATCAACAAAGATGGCGAATTGATTTGAACCAACGATACAGGACCGCAGAGGTTCTTGAAATTGCATAGCAAGATTCAAGACTGTGGACAGATCCAGCAAACATGGAACCTAAACGCAGGCGTTTGATTTGAGGTATTTCAAGTGTTCTACCATGTGGTGGTCAATGTGTGAACTGCTGAAGTCTGGGATACCCCCTGGGATACCCTCTGGAAAATCCTTTCTAGAGGTTAGAATGGGAGAATAATATAGAATAATCTTAATTGGTGGATTTTCCAGCTAGCCACATTTGAATACCGGAGGGTATTATACCCAGTATATCCAATTTTTACCCGGTGTTTCTCCCATTATACTACTACCATCCCATTATTATTCTTAGGATAACTCCCCACTATATTCCCATCATTCTCCCATTATATACTATATTTCCAGTCTATACTCCCTGTTTCCTATGAAAATGTGTGCCAACGGTCCCAAAGAAATCTCCACGTCTCCCTCCAGGCCGACAACGCGGAGGAGCTGCCAGCGGAGAAGCTGCCGCGCGGCACGCCCAAGGAAGTGCTGCGGATTTTGGCCAGCGATCCTTGGGATGAGCACAGGGGGTCACCTGGAAATGGCTGGAAAACATGTAAAATGGAGGAAAAATGGTGGTAAAATATGGAAAACCGGTGGAAAACATGAAACATCATCAAAAGACCTATGAAATCCTATGAACATCTTGGTGACAAGGACTACTAGGTGTCATATTTCATGTCAATTTTTTGGAATGTGAAAGTCATTTTGGTGACGAGTTCCGATGGTTTTACTGCTTGAGCCAAGATTTGTTGTTGATGTTTGGATTTTTTTCAACAATGGCAACTATTGTTGATATCAATCTGTTGAGGGATGATGAGAGGAAATGTTCCAAATGTCAAGCCAGAGGTGTTTCTGATGTTTCTTTCATCAAGTGTGGCGTCCCAATGCGAGGATTGAACCTCCAAAGATCCAAATAGGTGTGGAAGATGTCATTCCTGTTTGAAGTTTTATACACCTAGAAAATCTATCGAAAAAAATCTCAATGGGGGGTCCATGTGAATGTGTAACACAGAAGGTTATGGCTCCGAGCCGTCAGGGGCCTTGCCGGTTTCCATGGGATTGGTGAGTTCATCACACCGGGGATCCAGAATGCCATGGCCCCACTTCCGATGTGTGCCGGCGATTCTTGTGTAGGTTCCATATACTCCTGGGATGATTGATAGCCCCCCAAATGATCCAACTGGTGGCCACGACTGGGGTGAAAAAATCAACCCCAAAGCATCCGCGATACACGGCCGGTGGCCCGGTTACATCTCACTATCCCCCGTGGATATGCGTGGCATCGTGGATTAAGGACAAGGCCAAGCCATTTGAGGTGCCCGGCAGATGGGAAATCCCATGTTTTTTTTTTTCCCGAAGATGATCTGCAAATGGTGAATGTTCAAATATCAATGTTAGATTTGATCAAGCACATTCAAACACTATCTCAGACATTTGAAGGAAAATGATCTATTAGATTAGATGAAATGAAACACTGATGGTGTTGAATTAGAAACAATGTTCAATGGCTGTCTAATAAACACTGTCTTAGATTAGATGATCTATTAGACAGCCACTTTCAGTTCACTTTCTATCTGCAACTGTAAATCTAAAGCTGCAATCAAAGGACTGGCCATCTGCAAATGTGAACATTTTGGCATAATATGTCAATGCAATCACTGGAGCATGGATATGTCGTTGCAGTTCCATGTTTTTCAACAGTCGTGTCAATAGTTACTTTGTGATACTGATCTATTCATTCGAGGAGAATCAATCAATTCTCCATTTCCCTGCCCAACCGGCACTGAAGGATATCATTTCATCATTATTTGAATTTGTTGTCTTTAAATTGGATCGTCGAATGCAGATCTTCCAACTGGACTATGTACACTATCCACGACTGATTTGGAGTCATTGGATTTCCATTTCAGTGCATTTGGAGAGATCCTATTTTAAGTGGTATTTGCCTATCAGTCGAATAGCTGCCCTGTACAATTCCATGCGTGAAATATCAATCAATAACCATAGAAGTTCAGTCTTGCAAGAGTATTTGAATGTCAAATTCTTTGTTATCAATCCAGTATTGAATCCACCAAATCATTATATTCTGTGTACAGTGACCCCCGAAAAAAATGCAGAAACGGTTCAATTTACCACTGTTTTAGACATGGATTTACCATATACTGTCTAAATTGTGTCGTGGTTGCTAGATATAACCATCAATAGCTAGTCACTGAGTTGATTAAAATGGCCAATCGGATTATGTAATTAAAAATGATTAAACATGCCTAATAACTTGGATGAGTTGGGTTCCCCATGACTGGAGAACGTCTCATATATAGAGAGTGACTTGAAATACTTGATTAAATGAAATAGCTAAGCAGACTATGACTCAAAATGACTTAAACTATCTCATGAAATCGTGCGTAACATCTATATTCCCAATAAAACGTCAGCATATTCCCAACGTTCAATACATATCCCCGTGATATTCCCAATATAATCATCATATTCCCATACACTATATACATATCCCCATGATCAGCCGCAACAGGTGCTGGGCTTGTCCACGGTGAAAGCAACCAGCTATGCCGTGAGGTGGCGACTGAAAATGTGGGGAATCAGTTCCATGGCGATTGCTGGGCTATGAATTATCAATAGATACAACATGATTGAACTATGGTAAGTGACCCCATATATATATAATATTATATTATACTATATTGTATATATATATATACATACAAGTAGGGAAGGTTGGAACATATGATTTGGCTTTCCAATGACTTCAAATCCCCGTGGCCTAGCCATGGAGGCTTCGTTGGCAAATCTTTGAACTTCCAGCACAAATCACCAGCAAAGTTGTGTAGATTTTTGCTAACCAGGACATGCAGAAAAATGCACAGTAGCTAGATGGTTTACCAATAAAAATTGGTTTACAAACGCGAAAACTGGGGTTGTACACGTTGTAAAAAGCCTATACATCTTTTTTTACTGTAATAATAACGACCTCTCTGTGACGTCACTGGAGCAGCTTAGCAGACGGAACGATCAATGATCAAACATTGCCGGTGGGTGAAATATGAAAACCTTCAGCTAGTCAGGAACCTGGGAAGGAAACGCATCAAAAATGGTGAACATCATTGAAATCCCACGTGTTTCATGGTAAACCTTTCACCCTTGCCATTCACCAGGACGGCTTTCCGTCGCCTGGCCCTGCTGGTGCATCCGGACAAGAATCCGGGAGAAGAGGCGAAGTTTGGGAGGGAAACCAGGAAGAACTCGGGGAGTTCACCCACCAAAAAGTACGGAATCTTGAGGAAAAATGGTGAAATTTTGAGGAAAAATGTGATTTACACCCAAACTGGAGAAAAAACAATGATGAATTTAACCTATAAAAACTATGGAATTTTGCGAAAACAGGGATTTCACCTACCAAAGTGTGGAATCCCAAGGAAAAATGGTGAAGCAATCTAAATTCAGGAAATTTAGCGTGTATAGGATAATTTGACCAAAGATTGAGGATACAATGACGGATACACTGACAGTCAATTTGCCATCTGGTAGTTTAACATCGCAATGGTAAATCCCAACTATTGATGGGTATATGGACAATGATCTATACCTTACAGTATTTTCCATTAGAGGCTACTATTTATGAACCATTTGTGGGGATGTAAGAGGGATACAATGGGGATCAATGGGGATAAGATGGGTATAAGCCAAAATTCAGCATCATTGTAATTAATCTGCATCTTGGCATATAGTGAGAGAATTTGATCACGAAGTTGGGGGTCTACAGAGTAGTTGCTGTAAATTACATAATATTGGCGAATTGTTGAGCATATTTAGAAGATTGGGAAAAGACATTATGGCCGGTTATTTCGCTGCAAGAAAAAGGATGCAACTTAGAGAAATGCATGGACGATGGATGACGATGGTATCAATCTGACTGGAGCTCCTCCGTGAACAATGTCAACAACAGTTGGGTTGTCACGGGTTCTCAAGCACAAATACTGCAGGAACTGGAAAGGAGATTGAACGACAACGATGGAATATATCGTCAAGAGTGTTTCAAGATTCCAACTGAGGCTGTTTTGTGGATGAGCAAGGAAGATGGGTAGAGTCCAACAAGAGTGGTGGGTGTATGTTGGTGGAATGATGCAATCGGACATCATGGAGCTACTTGTATAGCGATGGGGATAGGGACTACCCCACATAGAGGTGGTTGACGGTTCTTGCTGAAGACGAGGATATCATCAGCACACAGGACACGTAAGCAATTACCAAGTTGATCCAACTTGGATCATCAAAAGCGGTGAATTACTTGCTTGACTAATCTTGACCATAAATAAATACAAGGACTAAGTCTATTCCATGTGGTGGCTCCCGGGTTCCATTGCTGCCGAGGAGAAGTGCCATCAAGCCTTGCTGCGTGCACAGCACGCGCGGGAAGCAGCTCTGGCCTTGCTCTCTGCTCCAAAGGCGGTACCGACCCAGGCCACTTCGAAGATGGCTTATGCGGTGAAGTTTGGTGGGACAACTATATATATATATATATATGTATATATATATATATTGTTACCCTCTGGTGAACTAACATAGCTATTGAAAATGGCCATTTATAGTGGGATTTTCCCATGAAAAATGGTGATTTTCCATAGTTATGTGGCTGTTTACCAGAGGGTAAGCCAATTGGGGTGTGTCTGAGAATCGGGATTGCATCTTTAGTGCAATTTCAATAGGGAAAATTCTCATTCACCGGAGTTTTCCCCTGTAGTTTTCAGGTGCCAAAGCGGCAGTCTGGGTTGGCGGTTTGGACAGATCTGGGTTGGCAGTCTGGTTTGAAATCTCATATCAAGTTGCCTAGAAAATTCACGAATGTTAGGAAAGCACAGTAAAGCAATAATAAACCTATCTTGATGGTATACAGCACCCATGTATGAAGCAATAATGAACCTATCTTGATGGTTTACAGCACCCATGTATGGTGAATTTGGGGATGGTTGACTATTGAATTACTAGCATTATAAGCCCTATATATCATTATATATCCACCATCCTCAAACTTACCATTGATATAATGTGATCCCAACCTGCTCGCTGAAAAGCTTCGCAGGCCGGGCCTAGTGGGACTCCTGGTGCAACTCCGGGCGACCGTGGCCCAACGGTGCGGCGCCAGGGACCAGCACCGCGTCCCAGGCCCAAGCAACTGATGATGGGTTTTATTTGTTACCCTCTGGTAAACGTTTACATAACTATGGGAAATCACCATCAAATTAATGGGAAAATCCACGAACTTTCTATGGCGATTTTCTATGTCGCTATGTTTAATTACCAGAGGGTATGGTGTACTATGTTATACTTGATTTATTTGGGATTATGTGGATTTTGGTGCAGACATGAGGTTCATTGATTATGAAAAGAGGGGGGCTTAACCATCATTTTTAGGAGTTGAACTATTCACTATTCAAGATTGTGGTAGATAGTGTGGAAGCAATATGGTTGATTGATGGGTCAATATAGATAGATATAGATAGGCGGTTGTACCAAGTGGTTTATGAACTGACTTATAAGTAGCGGGATGCCTATTTACCAACCTGAACCTGAGTACTGGGATGGGACGGGATAGGGGCATTTTTCATGGCTCACCAGTACCTACAAAAAATGCTGGGGTCATCAACAACGGTTGGCTCTTTTACCAAGCAGCTCAATGGTTTTATCAGCCAACCATGGGAATTTTCACAAACAAACAACTGTGGTTTTACCAACCAACAATGGGGATATTGAAAAAATGACTGGTTTTAGAGTTTCGGGGTCAGTTTCCATCTTGAGTTTCCATCCCAATAGTTGGTTTGCTGCAGGGATGAAGCACAAGTGGCTCGCGAACCACAACCGCGCAAGGATTTTGCATCCAAAGAGGCGACAGAGGGAAGATATGTGGGGAAGATATGGGGGGAAGATATGGGAATATGATTCGGGATCCAGCGGCGCAGATGAGGATATCCTGGGGATGTATCAATGACTTACCCTCTGGTAAACGTTTACAAACTATGGAAAATCACCATTTTTAATGGGAAAATCCACTATAAATGGCCATTTTCAGTAGCTATGTTAGTTCACCAGAGGGTAGTATATAAAGATAGGGATAGGGAACTTTGGGGTTTCCGCAGCGGAGTTCCTCCAAGAATGATGGGACACCATGGATGCGACGGAAAATTCCGACGGGTCTTTGGTGAAGTGACCCAAAGATGGCCCCATGGGACAAAATCAATGATGTTTCTTCTGTCTCACTGATATGTAATTATATATGTGATATGTATATATGCATTATATCCCATTATATCAATTATATCACCATTTTTGTTTGGTTGAATCCCTACATCTTTGGACAGTCGTCCATAAAAAGTGTGCAGGTGTATGTCTCCTACGCCTTGCAGTTTGTTCTGGTTCCTTGGTGCTCGGCCGGCGAGGGTCACTGTTTACCATGTGTTACTAGATTCAATGGATTGGTCAATGGGAAAATTTACAGGAAACCCCTATATTTCATGGGAAAATCCATGGTTTCCTGTAGATTTTCCCTTAAACCAATCCAATGATAAACATGTGTGAACAATTAACCTCTGGTTATTTAACATAGCCATGGAATAGCTGGCTAATTTTGGATGATTTTCCCAGCTAGAAACCTCCATTTAGTGCCGGGATTTTCCATGGCTATGTTAAATAACCAGAGGATAAGTGTGCCTCTAGATCCATTGGTTCATCCTCGTAATACTCATATTAAATGGCGATTTCATTGGGGGGTGTATCCAATTTTCAGACAAACCAGTATCATCTTGGCGAACTCTGAAGATGTCCTTCGCGTAAATATGGTGTTTTTTTTGAAAACCTGGTCACATGATGATCGACATATGTCAATATACGATGTCAGTATTTTTCAAGACATTTCAATATATGTCAATATCAACATATTTCAATGCATATGTCAATACATATTTCAATACATATTTCAATACATATTTCAATACATATATTATATATATATATATAATTATAATATATATATATATTTACATTTCAATATATGTGCCTTTCAAGATGTAACTGGATGAAACCAATCCAATGATTCATATACCACCCTGTAAAAGTTCAAAAGTATCCTCCGGTAATCAAACGTGGCTAGCTGGGAAATCCCCGATCAAAATGGAGGGTTGAATCGGAAATTCATCTATAAATGGTGGATTTTCCATTGCCATAGCTAGTGAAAATGGCCATTTATAGTAGATTTTCCCATGCAAAATGGTGGATTTTCCATTGCCATGTTTGTTTACCGGAGGGTAGAGAGTCTTCCGAACGGGTTTCCTCATGGCTTACCCAGGAAGAGTGGCAGAACTTCGTTGACCTAGCACTGGGTGGTCCTGGGGATCCTCGACACAAGAAGGCAATGGTTTCATCAAACGGTGGCTGGAAATCTCATAGGAAATGGATGTTTTAACGGGAAAAGTCGGGGATGACCATAAGTTTATCTAAGTATATCATCTAAGTGTATGATCATAAAGTGTATCTAAGAAGGTACATGTTGCATCTTATCAGCATATCTTATTAGCATATCCATATCTAAGTAATATCCCATCCTCAAAGTAGGGAAATTCCACACAGCCAGGCCACAGAGAAACGTGCCGTGGCGGCTGCCGCCTCTCAAGGGGCTGAAGGTGTGCTGAGGCGTGAGGTGAATGGGATTAATGGAAGGGAAAATCTATAGGAAACCGTTGGTTTTTCGGATCAAATATCAGGGGTTCCTGTGAATTGTCCAATGAACCAATCCATTGGAGTCCTAAACCAATCCCCAGAAATATATTGATAGAAACGGAAGATGTCACTGTTTTTTTGGCTCTACAGTGCTTTCTCTGTTTTTTTGTAGATGCGTAAAATCTGACTCGAATACTTGTAAACGTGGGTGTCTTTCGTTTTTTGGGTATCATAGCCGAGGAAAAAGTCAAGTGTCAGCCAGAAAAAAGTTGGAGATGAACAGCAAGAAATGTAGTTCCTGGCAAGAACACTAGGGAAGAAAACCTTGGGAAGTGGATCACTGGTGAAGAGGGTTTGTTGATGAGTGATTTTTGTTGGCTTCTGTGGAGTCAATAATAGTGATTATTGTCAGTGGTTGTGGGAATGACATGTTGGGATGTGACAACAATGTTGTTGTGACTCAATCGACAGAGCAAGGGGACAATGTCCAGATCATGCATTGAAGGTAATACTGCCAAACTTTTGGGCAGCGGCCTCATTTCAGCTCTTTGAATTGTTGTAACAAGATCTATATCCACCAACTTGAAAATAATATCCACCAAACTTATATAATTTATAGCATGATTTCAGGTTGTCCCCTTATTTTGTCTGTATGATTTCTCTTAATTGTCATGACTGTTGGCCCCCTTGCAATGGTTTCGGTCATTTCATTTGGAGTAGTTGAACATAGTAGAGGTTTATAGCTGGAATATTGTTTGGGAGAGTTGTAATGACCGCACTGTGACGTCACCGGAATAAAGGTTAAGGGAATCATCCCCAAATCGCCGAAAATTTCAGCGATGTTCAGATTAGTCAACTCCAAACACAATTGATTTCAGCATGCGAAAAAGATGATGGTTTTCACCCCACAATTTCCCGAGGTCCAACTTGTTGGCATCTTTTTTGGGACCCTAATGGGCTATAATCATCCCTGAAAAGATGCCTAAGAGCAAATCCCTCCTAATTTGGCGATGATTGACTGTTCCATCTTTTGGGACTTTTTGGGCATGACTCGATATAATCATCCCCAAAAAGATAGAAAAGTATTTGTTCCATCGTTTTGGGGATGACTATAGGTAGAACTGATTAGAACTATATATATCATTATATTTAATATATAAGCATACATATACGAATATACTAATCAACAAACAGCACATTCTTCGCCATGTCGTGCAAAGGGGCGCGACCATTCGCCACGATCAGCTGGGAGGTCCCAAGTGGCAATGCAGCAGACGGCCAAGTCGGTGAAAGCCTTGCAGAAACTGCTGAAGAATCAGGTGCATTGGGGGGTGAGTGGCGAACAGAGGCCATGTATATAGGGATATTCCATACATGGGTTAGTGGGAATAATTGGGATATTCTATACATGGGTAATGTGGGAATAATTGGGATATTCTATACATGGGTAATGTGGGAATAATTGGGATATTCCATACATGGATTATAATGTGGGATTGACCCAATGCCATGAACCTACCATGAATGGGGTTGATTGGAGCAGGTTGGAGCCCCATAGAATCCCACTCATCAAAATGGTGATGACTTGGGGATGACACATCCCACCATCCCACCATCGCGTCCTCAGGAGCTGGGCGCCGATGTTTTGGCGAAAGTCGAACGGGCGCGGGGGGGCGGGGGCGGCCCGTTGTTTGTTTCGGGTGGTTGGGGGGAAGATGCAGAAAAACTTGGGATTTCAGCAAGCAAAAATGTGGGCTTCACCGGCCAAAAATGGGGAAACCTGGTATTTAACACACCAAAAATGGGGAATCTGGGGGTTTTAAGCAGCAAAACTTAAGATTTGACCGAGAAAAACTGAGGATTGAAGCATATTGAACCAACCAAAATGTTTCGAACCTATAGCGGACGTAAGCGAGAAAACATGGAATTTGGGATTCTCATCCAATTGTCAAACCAGTTGAAAAAGATGTTGCGATTTTGTGAGGCGTTTCTTTCAACAGTCGCGTTGGATCCCGACGCGGGATCTGCAGGTTTGCTGCGGCATGCTGGGAAGGGAATACACGGAGGCCAATCAGGCTTCGACGGAATCCTGTGGATTTTGGATGAGTTGTGGATGCTGGAAGTGGCTGCTATCTACTCTGGTTGTTTGATGAGTTTGGGGATTGTACTCCTCAATAGATTGCTGTATCTATAGCTATCACATTCTAGAACTATTTATTGTGGCATTGTGGGAATCCAAATTATGGACCAACCAGTTGCTGATGATGCAAATAGAACGCCACTGCAACGTGTTTGGGAGCTTTCCGCTTAGATCTCAATGATGTATTTGCTGCACAGCGGGGGTACCATCCAGGGGTGTGAACACCTCATCCTGCACAGTCATTCCAAACAACCTTCGCGCTTGCGCCACGCAGAAGAATTGAGCACAGGGGCCTGGAAGCAGAGCGGTGGGCATCTGTCTCTAGAGATTCATGAAAGTTACCCTCTAGATCCCTCTAGTAATTTAATATAGCTATGGAAAATTGCCCTTTTTAATGGTAAATCAAACCATATGTATATATATATATATGGGCGATTTTCCATAGTGATGTTTCAATAATTGGGTACATCGTTCAGAATAGTCCTCACATAATAAAATGATGCTTCTCCGGTCTCAAACCTTTCAAAACAGATTTGGTATCGACTTTGGAGATTGGTGAAGCAATGGCATCAATGAGGGGAAGCTCAAGTTTCCAGAAAATTCCCCACAGCTGCCACAAAGTTATAGTAACGCCATGGAGAACAGCATCGGACGAGAACACCATTTTTGTGGCCGCTCTTCTGCAGTACTGACTCAGTAATGACTCAGTAATGACCCACGGACCGGGCAACAGAATCAACCAGAAAGGATGGTATGGATGGTACCCTGGTCAAATAGAAGATCGGGTCTTCCGAGCAATCACGGGGTAGCCGGATTGAATACCCATATTCCGTGATGGTTATTTAGATTAATCCACCGTATGGATTCCCATGGCACGGGATGGATGACCATAAACCATATATCATATCAAGTTGGCAATCAGGTTATGATAATATATTCCGATTTAATACATTCCATGTATTCCAATCATCTTTTCAGTATGGTGGGTTAGATTCTCTTAACATCTTATGAAGTTAGATGAAGTCAGTTAATATCAAATACATTATACATTCCAATTATATGTCCATTGTGGTCGGTCAAATCCCATCAATATCATTCATTCAGTTGGTGGTTAATATCAAACAATATCCAATTGATATATCATATCAAGTTGGTTATGACAATATCATCCCATCAATCTTAGCCAATTGCCATAGCTCATAGGTTTCTGATGTGACGACTCTTGGGGATGAATCAACGACATCCTGGGCACGTGTAGCATGAAAACGGAGAAACGGGTTGCTGGAATTTCCAGCTAAAGCTTGAACTTTCAACGTCAATAGGTCTTTGAGATGTTTAGAATTTACATAAAATGTGATGACTTCGAACAACTAGGCTATTGTTCCTGGAAGTAACCACCTGTATAATATCATAGAATATCACATATTAACCATCGGCCGACTCATGAGACAGCACAAGTTTCCCTGATGGTAAGTTGAGGTGTTGCGAAAGACATGTCCCGAAGATATGAGAAAGACATGTGTTTTTCCATGCATCTAAAAACATATATTTATAATATGTATATCAACATATATATATATATCTACATACATTGCATTTCTCTGATGTAATAGTATGATATACATCTTAAGATACCCATCCCTGATGTTTCGCCAGAACCGAAAACGCTGAGGCGCCAGAACAAGTGGCCCACCTGAGATGCGATCCTAGTACCTTGACCGTTGGTTGACCAATAAAGAATGGGTAACCACGGCAACCTGCTAAACTTATGGGGTAAACACATGCAAATATCAATTTTCCCATTGAAGATCTGGGTCCCCGAGAACACAAAATCATGGTCTCCGGTTTGGAAATGAGTTGTAGCTCTGTTGTTTCAGACAAGACAAGACAAGATGGTCTGCAAAAATCCTCCAGGCAATGGCTGCCTAACTTCCAAGTTTGACGATGCTTTCAAGTGACAGTCCGTCTATTCGAATCACTAAATGTAAAATTGTGTCTGGTGTCTTCAAGGTATTTGAAGGCGTCTTCCTCTCTGAAACTCACAGTGGAAGTCCACAAGCCGGGCTTCAAAAGCAACTAAGGTCTTATTCTCTTTGATCATCTCTAATGAACCTCAGATGATGATGATGATGATGATGATGATGATGATCTCCAAAATAATCTTGGAATTGATAAATTGAAATACTCTTTAAAATCATGTCCAATCGATCTCCATTCGATGTTCAAAGATATTTTGAAATGAGATATGTCCTATTCAGCAATCATAGAAAAATTGATCGATCATCCAAAGATCTATCAGCTCTAATGATATTTATCATCTCCAATAGTCTAATGGATTCATAAATCGATCTCCAATCATCTGCCAGGTGAGCCTCTCGCCGGCGTCCGCAGCGCCCACGCCACGCGCAGCTGGCGGTTCGTCCCCAAGTCCACCATCGGTTTCAATGCATATTTGGAGGTTTCCATAGATGGAGACACCCCCAAATTGGGATGGTAAAAACAATGGAATATCCTATGACAAGAATGGATAATTTGGCGGTACCACCAGTACTTGTTGGAAACCTCCAATTTGATGTAATTACATATCATGTATAATAGATTATGATTTTTTTGTATTATTTGAATCACAACAAAGGGAGGATCATGAAACATCATGAAACTATCCAGCATCCGATTCGCGGTTTGCTTTTTAATTGTTCTTCTTTTCTTTCGGACGTCTCCGTTTTTTTTGGCATCCGTTGAATGACATTTCTGGTGTTTTTGGGACGTTGAATCCGGACTTACACGTGTGTACACCTCATCCTACACAGCCATTCCAAGCAACCTTGGCTTAAGCCACGCCGAACAAGAGATAGCACTGTGGTGATTTATCGGTTTGCCATGGAAAATCACCATCAGTAGCTATAGGTAAACCATTGAACTAAATGAGCCATTTTCCATAGCTATGTTAGATTGTCAGAGGGTACTTGAAAGTTACAGTTATATCATTCAGAATGCAAATCAATGATAAACTGCAGGTCTTCCGGTCTTCCCAAACCCTTCAAAAAACCCTAAGCGCAACTTGGTATCGTCCGTTTCCATTTCCACAATTTCCCACGTGTTCGTTTTGACGCCATGGAGAATAGCGATTGGCTATCGGACTACATCTTGGGTGGCCTGGTGGGGAGATTGATCCGCTCGGGTTTTGCCAGCAAAACTTGTGCGGCAATGACCAATAGAAATGGAGCCATAACCAGCCAAAACGTCGGGTCAAACAAAAAAGAATCGAGTTTTGCCGACAAGAGGGGCATTCGTTGCTATTCGCGAAAATGAGTTCACCTGATGGAACTTCCATTCCTCTTGGGCCATCCAGCATTCCATGCTGGTTCGGCTGCTTTCACTCATTGGGATTTGAGATGATTTGAGGACATTTGAGGGGGGATTAGGGGGATGCAATTGGGGATTATACAAATGTGTCACAGGAACAATGGTTCATGAGCGTAACTCTCCGAAAATGACCCTCTTTCTCCTTATTTCAGGTTGGTGAATCATCTGTAATTCATCCAGATACATGGAGGTTTCCTAAAATAGGGGTACCCCCAAATCATCCATTTTAATAGGGTTTTCCCTTATAAATCATCCATTTTGGGGTACCCCTATTTTAGGAAACCCCCACATACCCAGACATACCCATCCTTTCAGGATTTCGATCCGCGAAAAAATACACGTCTGAGGCATCTTGAAGTCACCCACATGGGTGGTTCCGAACCTTGGCCTTGCGTCAGTAGAAGCCCTCCGGCTGATTTTGTTATACAGAATATGGGATAGATGGCCCAACTTTCGTTGGATGATTTACGATTTCTTAGTTTAAAATTTTCCGGTTTGCGAAGTATGAAATTTTGTTTGTGGGCATACTTTAAAGTAACAGAAAAGTATGGTCCCTGTTTTTTGAGGGTAACATTATAACATATTATAACATATTATAACAGGTTACAACTTTGAGACCTGTCGGCACGGGATTTGGGATGAAGGGTGCCCAGGTTGATATCCGGGATCCATGCATTCCAAAATTGCCCACATTTACCCCACAAAATTCAGAAGGATTCATAGAGTACGTAAATTATACAGTATGCATGACATAATATGTCCATTACCTCGATTGACTCCGAACTTGCTCATTTGCATACACAATGGGCAATCAATACATATATATATATACATATATAAACACATAATATACACATGATTACAATGCTTGTCTATGTACTGTATATAGAACATTTTATAATATTTGGTGATATTTGTTCAACAACAAAATCCCACACTGGTCTAATATAGAGGAACAGCAGCGCGTTTCGCAGCGAGGACCATGGACTTCATCGATCAGAAAGCCATTCTGTTTCTTAACGAAACAGTGGTGGCTTCAACGGTTGGTCGCTGGCTATGTCCTTCAAAAGAATCGGGATGGTTTTGCCAAGCAACAACACCTCTAGTAAATTGACATAGCTATTGAACATGGCCATTTAGTTCGTTGGTTCACTCACATGGTGATCTTCCATAGCTACTGTATGTTAGTTTACCAGAGGGTGAACAACAAATGTTTGATATTGATGGTAATGTAATAATCCAAGAATGGGGATTAATCCAACTTTGGCTTCATAATTAAAGCAACACATAAAAGCAACCACTTGATGGTGATGTTTGTTGGAAATGACTGGATATTTTGGGACATAGCCAACAATGCATGGTAATGTATCGTAGACAGGTTAAGTAGAGAAAGGGATGATTATATATTTTGTGAGCCAGAGCTACGTGAGTCTGTAAGCAACTAGTTGAGGAAATTCAAGGGAGCAGAAGAGCACAGAAGATTTAAGAAACACCCACAAAGGTGTCTGAAGGTAGAGCTGGTCCTTGGGTTTGAAATGAACAGTTTCGAAGTAACAAGTTTGATGATTACACGGGATTATACTGCCCTTCTATCATTTGTAATTATCTTAGGGATTATCATTGTGCATTGTTTCTCCAACACCCACGCGCCTCACGAGCGAAAACAGGATTTAAGACGACGCCCATTTAGGATTGCTTGGACTATGTGGAGGGAAAGACATGCACTCAACCCGCAACAGCAACAAGGCAAAAATCAGGAAACCACTTGGCGGCAGCCTTGCGCAGACCAAATGCATTCCCTTCAAAATGCAAGCATGCAGAGAACAGGATGGCAAGCACAGCATGGGATTGGCATTGAATTTCTTTTCCCAAAGCCAAAGCAAGACGAGTCAGATAAGCAGAACGATCTGACAGGATGCAAGTTGCAAGCCTGTTCTACCGAGAATAGAGGTAACACAGCTCGCCAGGTAGGTTGGACATCCGAAGGGTGGTGCCAATGATTGTTGCTGATACCCACTGTTGTTGATCTGTTCTTCAAGTGAAATCCCAATTCTTTGATGCTTAAACTTAAACCATCCAATTTATCCAATTTTTATGGATCAATGGATGGGTGAACTCCTGGTTTTGGGATCATTTTTCTGGATGATTCAAAGTTTCTGGATGAAATTCCAGTTACATCTCTATATAATTGCCCATTTATAGATGATTCATAGAGGATTTTTCGATTCACAGCCATTCCACTTTGCCTTTTTTTGCAACGGTTGAACCATGTGATGTCGCACCGGGAGCCTTTTCGAAAGGTTTGATGAGACCGAAGAGTCCACGCACGAGCAAATGCAGTGTCACCGAGACTTTCAGGCGGAATTCACCGGGAATTTCAGGGCTGAAGACATGGCTTTTGTCTCATGAGGGATACCCGCAGTCATAGCCATTTTTCTAGGGAAAATTTAGGGGTTTCCTAAAATGGGGGTACCCAAAAATGGATGGTTTATAATGGAAAATCCTATTAAAATGGATGATTTGGGGGTACGCCTATTTTAGGAAACCTCCAAATTAAGGAACCTGTTAATAGTCCATTGGAATTGAGGATAGATGGGGATAGCCTATTTTTTTAAGACCCGGTCATCCAGGGCGCTTTGTGACCTCTGAAAGTTCTGCCAAAGTCCCCTGAGCTCACGGTGGCTGAAGACCCCCACATCTCAGGTGTCACTTTTAATATCCATTGTTATCCTAAGTGCATGTTACATACAGTAGATGTACAGTAGTGTATACAATTGTATAATTATTTCTGGTATAGATTATATATATTATAAAGGCATATCATTCTATAAATCACATACCTACGTATGATTTATGTATGGATGTACACATACATCTATTCCCTTTGTACCAACGAGCCCTCGATGTGATCTTTTGTTTTGTTCGCAGGAGCTGGTGACCAGTTTGTTCCTGGCGCATTTGGCCGAGGCAGCAATACCTGAACTCAATGGATTTGAGCGACCAGGTATCTCCTTAAAATATCTGAGTACTATCATGTGGTATACCCAATTTTTACCATCCCCAAAATCACCATAAATGGGTCTTATAAACCATCCCTCAAATCAGAGGTTCCTTATTGGGTTTACCACACGAAGTTCAATGAATTTCAATGACCAGTATCCACTTGTTGAATTGGTTTGCCTGCAGGTCGCTGGGCTTAAAACTCAACACATGAAATGGGGCCGGGTTGGAGGACTTACTATAAATAACCTTTAGGGACTGTAGGGATATCAAGCCCTTACTAACGGGAAGTGGGATATATCGCAGCTCTAAGTGTTTATAAGCCAGTTACTAAGTTTAACGGTGTACCTAGGGTCCCAATTAGATAAAGGATGATAAAGGTAAAATGGTCAGGAAACCTCAATCATTGTGGCCAAAACATCTTTTCCTGTACCTGAATCCAATCCAATGATAGGGTCTTCTGGGTTTGTGGGGGGATTTCTACACTATTCTAATGGAGAAAATGATGATAAACAGTGATAAGCCATGGGACTCTGTGGGCACGCATCTAGGATTAGGGGCTTGCAGGATTTCATCTAGGATTAGGGGCTTGCAAGATTTCTTGTGGCCACTTATGGCCACTTCATCTTTGGTCAGTGCCTTGCGACTCTTCTCTTGTTTTCTGATGGTGAGTATAATACATCAGAATCACAAAAAATCCAGAACTTGTGGCTGAAAATAGATGATTCACACCTTAAACACAGATGAAATCATAGATGAAATGGTCCAATCCTCCCAACCAAAATCCTGGATGCATGCCCCGCTCGGGCGTGCGAGGTCTCCATCACCGAGGAGCAGTTCGAAGCCTTCATGGAGGCCGATTGGGATCGAGCGGAGCATGGACGATTTTGTGGGGATTTCATGGGATTTGAAGCAATTTAATGGGATTTTTATCGGGTTTTAGGGGGGATTCAATGGTGATTGAATGGGGATGTTATTGGGATTTAATGAGATTTTATTGGGATTTAATGGGATTTAATGGGGAATTTTCACTACCCTCTGGTAAACTAACATAAGTAATCATAAGTGTAGAAAATCACCATGTTTTCCAGGCATTTATAGGTAAATCAGCTTCAAATGGCCATTCTCAATAGCTATGTTAGTTTAGCAGAGTGTATCGGTTTCAACGCTGCTCATGTGAATGAATACAACATGTGGCTTTTGATGACAACCATGAAACATTTCTTGACATTGATGAAGGATTGACTAACATGTTGACTTGTGATTCACCATGTTCGGGTGTAGATGTTGAAATGGTGATGAATGGACCACAGACTACTTATTGAGGATAAGATTTGGACATGTTTATGAATGAAACAAGTATGAAACAAACAATGAACATGTGGTTGAGAATACCCCCGGCCAACGGAAATATGGTGCCATGGACAATGGAGACACAATACACACAGCCGGACTGAAAGGCACAGACCCACTAAGAATAATCTAAGGCTCCCCTAATTATAGGTTTCTCCATGTTTTCAAGTGATATTCCATATATTTGAATCTTTGAATGCAAGATTGTGTCGGGTGTTTTCAAGGTAAGGCATCTTCCTCCCTAAAATCCACCGTGGAAGCCCAAGACATTGGCTTTAGAAGCTACTTACCTCTGAAAAAATGATCTTTGAAGTGATCATGAGCATGGTACAACCTGATCAACGATCTTCTCGATATTCTTAGATTCATCAATAATTATCACAACCTGGATGATCTACAAAAATATGTGAAAATGTTGATGCTTAGTCAACGATCCTCCATGAATTGGAGGTTTTCCCAACATTTTCCCAATATGTGTCGACCTTCCAGGTGGGTCTCTCCAGCGGCGGTGCCAGCGTCCACCGTGCGCTGGCAGAGCAGCTACTCAGCGTGGACGACTTTCTCAGCTTCAAAGCCATGCGCCGCGGCGGGAGAAGAATTCATTGAGCCATGACACATCCGGGAAATGAATGAAAAACGCATCCGGTAGTCATTACACATCAGAAATTTGGAGAAAAACATGTCTAAGTGAACAGTAGTAGTAGGTGAGTAAAGGAAATGAACAAACATATACCAAAAATAGATGATGTGGGTACAGAGGAAACAAAGAAATAAGGATTGAGCGGTTGGAACATGGACCTGGATCATTTGTTCATAGCCACCATGTGACTCAGTGATGTCCAACCTCAAAGAGGCCCGTTTGATCAGCAGGGTTGATACATGGTTCATGATGCCTAGATAAATGGTTGATACGTTCTTACAGGAGTTTAAGCAAAGCATTGCATATTAGTTTGGGGTATCACATTATCAACTCATGAATGTCTCTGGACTTATCAATCCGTGTGAGTTGCGTGAGCTGGGTCCTGGATGTACATCCCATAGGAAAAAAATAAGTGGTGATCATAATCAGATATCTACATGTATTGCAACTATGTAATGCAACGATGGATACTCCCCATTTTACTGGGGTATTTTATATGGTTCCTACCCCCTTCCGAACGACACAACTGGGTCCCAAAAATCGCCCCATTCCGCTCGATGGCAGCGGTTGGATCATCGCCAGCACCAAGGATGTGCAAACACAACGCGGATCTCTGTCGCGAGGTGTTTCGGTGTGGCGAACTGAGTCAAAACCCTGGTAGCCTGATGGTACCCCAAGTCATAGCTGGTTAATGGATGGTTATTTCCACAAAAAAAAACGGCAATAATGGGTTTTGACCCATCCCAGTTGATTTTTGTTGAACTGTTCGGGAGGCGAACTGTGTACGATTGACACTCGAAACTTCAGAATGGGGGTGAACAGCTGACTCATTTCACCAAGCAAGATGTTGTTCAACCAAAATAGGTGGCTCTGACCATGGACTCCTGTCTGTAAGGGCCAAAACAAGTTTGGACAATGATGATGAATGAAAGTAGATGGAATGGGGTATCAACCCTTTTTGCAGCAGGAGCGGTATCCAGCAGAATCCCATCAGGTGTCAGATGTTCCTGTATTTGGATGAGTTGTCAGCAATGATGTCCCAGTGCTTGATTGCCTAAATGCATCTAAATGCCCATGGTTTGTCGATGAAGTTGTATTGAAGTCCATCTACTTTTGATTCAAACTCATTTTCAAATCGTTGAATCCTTGTCCGTTGCTTATACCCATATGGGTGTGTCTGGGAATGGGGCATGCCCGCGGAATTGTATTGTAATTTGATTTTGGAAAATGACAATTCTTCAGACAAACTAATGTCGGAAGTTGCAAGGTTTCTTAAACTTTTGGGTCACAAACACCGGCTCTGCAAATGCACAAATGTGGCAAGGTAGTTTGCAAATCTGCGACTTTTTTCATGGCTTCACTCCATTCTCTCAGATTCTCTGAGAATTGGTTGAATGGAAAAGTTGGAAAGTGGAAAACCACTAGATTTGCGGCCAAACTGCTAAACAAATGTTAAGAAAACATAAAAAAAACATGGTAAAAACCATGGGTTTCCGGTAGATTTTCCCTGAAACCCAGCCCCGATGTCTAACAGATTTTCAGGTGGTCACCGTTGAGGAAGCCGTTGATCCCACTAGCCCGGCGCTATCTGGCTTGGTCTCCGATGTGGTGTCACTGGGTGATGCATAGCTTGGGGGTGCAATAAATTGGTTGGAAAAGTGGAGAGGATTGGTTGGAAAAGTTGGGGAATTTCAACGGGAAACTCATCCCGGGTCCATGGGAAATCAAGGTGGAAGATTGTCCGAGGCTGAAAAAATTCAGGGAAGCTGCCAGATTGAGCTGGATTTCTGGATGGATAGGGATCGAAATTGAGGAGCTAGGGGTATGTTCCGTAGTCGCCACATCCAGTGGTTCAAGGAAAGTGATTGACCATCCAATTCAAGAAAGTTACTAGCCATCCATGTTTTGAAAAAGTATCTTAGGGCTACCCGGCAACTAGACTTAGACTGACTCTCCGACTCTGGTGTTAGTTTGAGGAGTTTATTTTTATTGAATGTTCATTTTGGGAGGTTGTTTACTGTTATTTGTTATTTGGGATCATTTGTTTTTGGGGGAGGTGGCTCTCTGTTTTCTTTGGTTGAATGGGAATCATCAGTCTAATTTCACCATGCCTGATTGTTGTGTATTAGAAATCCTACAGCATCGCATTAGGAGTGAAAGTTTTATAATCCACAATTTCAATGTATCCATTTCTTATTGTCTCTGTTTTGGCGGCTTTATGAATTCTACTATTTTGCTTATATTCAAACGCACATGTTTCACTGCCCAAATTTGATGGGTTGAATCATGTTGAATCCAATATGTTTGATTGTAAACAGGGTAACCGTTCCATCCAACAGTCTCAAACCTCATATTTTCCAGAGTTCTTACAGCCGGAAAAAAAACGATGGTAAATCAAACAATTCTGGACCACCCCGCCATATTCTTGATTTTATATCCCATGGATATCCACTACATCCTGTATATGACCCAATGAAATGCTTGATTTCATCACCAGATTCTTGGACCCAACAACTGATTGATGCGATTGGCAAATTCCAAGGCGAAGCTCCTTGGAGTCGGGCTTGGACGAGTGGCAGCTCTACGATGCGCAACGCTGGGAGGGACCGGACTTGGCCGAGCTTCGCTGGAGTTGGCACTTGAAACAGATCTTTCAAATGGAGAACATGTGAGTTTTTCAACCTTGGCGCTTTTACAGGGGTTCTTGATGGGTTTTTGATGGGTTTTTGATGGGTTTGTCCAAATTTTTGGGGTGTCCATCATTTTTGGACCCATGTGATGCTATTTGGATGGGAAACATGAGGTTTCAAAAAGGTTTTTGTTTCAGGTGGAGAAAGGATTGTCTTTTGGCAGAGAAGCATTGACAATAGATCAATGCAGATAAATGGTTTCAAGAAATTTCAGTTCCAAGTCCACTTTCTTCACCCGGACTCCTGACCCATGGCAGGATCTGGTCGACGGACCTCTGAGGAAGCGGAGGAAGCGCGGAGGAAACGGGAAGAGGCGGAATTGCAACAGGTGGGGGAGCAGCTATCAGCTGCGTGGTCGGGTGGCCGGATAGCTTTCTTGTGGGTTGAACCTGCAGTTGTTGTGGATGAAGTGGGGATGATTATGAGAAGTATCTCAAGTCTTCTACTTTGGGGGGTCCATGGTTGACCCATATATCCAGTTGGGCAGCAGGTTTCCATGATTTTCCATACAAATGTCGCGGGGTGGGTCAATAAGGAAACCATGCTTTCCCCAGGCATCGTGCAGGATCCAAGATTTTTGACCGGAGGTCTCGACTTCTCAACCAAAATTTCAAATCAGCAACCATCTCAGGCATATTCAGGCATGATGACTCATCAATTCTCCAACCTTAGAATCAGAAGGAGTTTCTTAAAGTTTCCAACAATGATCAGAGGAAACACGATTCTTCCAAGATATTTCCCAATTCATTAACCAGTTAGAATCCCATCCCCCTAGTATTAGACACCCCCCAGAAACCATGTTTTTGTGGGGACGATGGGATCATAGGATGGAGGTGATATGAATGGTGGGAGTATGGATGATGTTACCATGATATTTCTCATGGAGGTGTCCCAAGTCATGGGGGATCATAGTTGCAAAAATCCGATTCGAATGTTTTTATGATTTGGGGATATCGCCATTTTAGGACAGCTCCATATTCCAAGTAAATTTGAAAATCTCAGGCAGATTCCAGGATCTTTCGGCCAGGCGATCGCCTTGTCCCTGAGCATCGAAGAGGAGAGATTGCGGCAACTGGCCCAAGAGGAGCCAAATCGGAGTTTTGAACGATCTCTACACTAGCAACAAGATAAAGATTGATAAAGAAAAGCTGGGGATTAAGTCAGTAAAGTCGAACTGAGTTAATTAAAATACTTACAGTTCGTTTATGTGATGAAGTGAAGTTTCTGTCAAAGGCTGGAGTCATCGTTATTTTGGGGCTTGCAATGGCTGGCTCAACCACGAGGGTTGCACCATGGATGTGGAAATCTCAACGGACTATGAGAGGTCTATTCCCAGAAATTGAACATACTGTGGATGCGAAATCCTGCAGTTGGTAGATGGTGTATCACGGTTTATCGAAATTCGAATCCCATTCTTCACGGTGTTTTATAGAATCCCAAAGGTTGTGCGGTTGTGCTTCTGGCCAATTTCGTTGGGGGTTTCAGCGATTGGACGTTCTGGCACAAGGAGCCCCCGGCGGCTCTACCCGAAGGGGTCGGCTTCATCTCGGCTCCCATTTGTCATTTGCCGCCAAAGCCCTTTCCCGAAGCTCGGACTTGCTGGTTTTTCTTGAGGTTTTGCTGGATTCCTGGATGATCCCTGAAACTATAGCGGTTGCCACCAGTACCCTGGGTACAAGTTGGTTGTAGCTGTTTATCAACTAAGATCACAATATAAGATCACATCAGATGAGGGGAAGGGTTCATCCCATGTGAGTATGCAAAAGAATGGGGGGCAAGCATTTGGTAGCCCCAGATTGTAGTTGGGACCTGTTGGGACCTCGAATTTTGGATGCTGCTGTTTGCAAGCTAACCCTCCCTTGCAATCCGTTTCTGCAGTCTTTGTCAGCTGCATCCAAGGAGTCAGCTCCTGCCACGACCTTGGCTCCACCACGCTTGGTGCAGGTGGAACCCATGAAAATCGCCAAGAAACCCTGGGGCTTCACTTCCGCCCCATTGATGCCGCGGCCTCACCATGCCCCACCAGCACCACCTCCGCCACCAGCACCGGAACCGGAGCCAGCAGCGCAAGCGGCGCCGGTGCCGCGGTTGCCGGGGCGCGCGGGGTTCCTGTCGTCCCCGCTGTGCATCGTGCCGCCAAAGCCGCGGGTCTTGGTGCAACCCAGTGAGTCAGCACCACCGCCTCCCCCACCGGAAGATAGCGACCGGGACTGCGATTCACCCAAATCTCCGGGGTCACCTTTGTCGCCAGGTGCCAGAACTGGGGGTTCAAGGGCAAAACAAGAGAAAACTTGATATTACAATCCCCAATTTCTGCCGGATGAGCTGATGATCCCTCCCCTAGCTTCCTGGCAACTTCCTTAGAACCACTATTTGGGGTAATTAGTCTCAAAAGATGAAACCCACGAGTTTCCATGGGCAAGATGATTATTTTCAGATCGATGAATATATTATAGTCTATAAAGAGGCAAAATTAAAATATCGGAGATTTCTCATGCGTTTTTGTTCAAGAAATCCCATGTTTTTTCCTGGGTAAAATATGGTAAAATGAATTCAAATGATACGTACATATACATACAATTCCTATTTCTCCAAGATATTCATATGTTATCCGCTATTTTGGTCATGGTTTTGGTATGATTTGGTCATGGATCATGGATCTCTATGTTTCTTAAAGGACAGACTGTGCCAGGCACTCTGGCTCCGCTGAACCACTACCGCAGCAACCTGCGTCTCTGGAAGCATCGCGCCTCGCTCGCCGTGGAACCGGTCCCCGAAGCAGTGAAGGAAGCGAGGCGTTCGCGGATCATGTCGGATGAGAGGCCAGGGATGGGAGGATCATTGGGATTCTTCATGATTCTCCAGTATAGTAATTTTTGGGGTCGATTCAAATTTGGGCTTTATTTCAAATTCCAAAAAAAAACATGATTACTATAGACTACTATCGACTTTTTCCTTAAGATCTGTCCTTAGAGTACGATGCCATCCATGGGGCCTATTCCAATTTGACCCATATCCCTCCCGTCCCATGGTCAAGAGTTGGATGACATAGGCGCTATGTCGATATTGTCGATGGGGTAGAGCCTCCAAATGGCCATGGCGACCGAGGGGGCATTTTCCAAGGACTTGACATGACTTGACCCATAGCTACATCAATGAGATAATAGATTATAACAAGGGAATTAACACCACCGATAATATACTATGTAAGCTCTTGAAAAACACAGAAAATATTGAAGAACTTCAACAAGTATCGACAAGTCATTGGATTTGGAACACTGAGAAGAGATGGGAAGCTTGGCAGGGGAAATATCATGCGATTCTCATGGGGATAGAATGGGGAAACTACCTGTACTGAGGTTTCAATTGCTTGTCACATGCATGTGGAAACCCGCCATGGTTTTATGATTTTGGAAAGTGATCTGCAATTGGGAAGTGTTCGATATGTATGTTGAATTATTGGACGGTATACAACAAGCACAACAGCCACGTTGAGCAACCAAGAAGAGTTCAACAGTTTAAGCACCATGAATCACATGTTTGCCAAAAGAAACATCAACAAAAACCAATCACATGTGGATGTTAGTCCGCAAAACTGGGATCTTAAGTAGCCTTCAAAAGGACTTCATGAACACTTCAATGGAATCAAACTAGAATACCAATCCAACCGAGTGAAGATTCCGCCAGCAAAAAAAAACATGGAATCACAATAAGACAAGGGCTTTGGTAACATGGATGTCCCCCTGGAGTCCTGGGCTAACTCGTTGTGGTTCTTTGATCAAAGATGAACATGCTGTCACTATTTGGGAGCATTTGGGACGCTTCCAATGGTTTTTTGATGTGTTAAAACGATGGTGGAAAGGGTTGAGAGTCAAGACCTTGTTGCTGGTGTTTTCCAACGCATCGAGACTTGCTTGATTTTAAGGAATCATTCCCCATGTTTTGATATGTTTTGATATGTCTTGTGTGGATGGCCAAACAAAACCAACAATTCCCACCTGTTTCCCCGTAGAAGAACCCCAAGACAAAGTATATAATTTCCTCCTATCTTCCCAGAATTTGTGTCACATGTTCCTTGAAATCACCCCATTGGTCATCCCATATTTTCCCAGTTCCCATGGTTTTCTATATCGTTTTCCAGATCTTCTGATACTTTCTCCCATATTTTCCTTGGTACTTGTGGGTGCAGTTCCAGTTCTAAGTGGATATGCAACCATAGTTATAGTTATAGGGCCCTGTATCCCAACTTCTGGTGGTTGAAGTTTACATCTTAAGATTCCATGGAGTTCTACCCATGTTTTTCACCCCAATCCCCAAGTATTCACCCAAAAAACACTTGGGAGTGCAGTTCCACTCATAAATGGGGTATATATAACATTATATAACCACAACTATAGGAGTTATATCCCAACTAATGGAGATGATTTCCATGATTTATAGTCATTAACTACAACAACCCCAACTGCAGCCCCAAGCAACCCCCCAACTTCCCAGGCTGCGAGCGGATTCCGGTACCTCGGACCTCTCTCAAGAGGATCGCCTCAAGCGTGCGGAGCACTTGCGCCGCCAGCGAGATTTGCTGCTGGGAAAACGCATGAAGGACGGCTGTTTTTAGGGGGCCTTATTTGTTTTCGGAGGGGTGGTTGCACCGTCCAGGAACGCGGGGAGCAACTCCAAGAGTTCACGCGCCGCGGCGACAGCGCGGCGCTGTCGCGGGAGGACCTGGGTCCTGGGTGAAGCCCATCCTGTCATGAGAATACCCTCTGGTAAACAGCCACATAACTATGGAAAATCGCCATTTCTAATGGGAAAATCAACTATAAATGACAAATTTCAATAATTAGCTATGTTAGTTTACCAGAGGGTAATATATCCTAGATTTCTAGCTAGATCCAGGTAAATCCCATGAAGTCCCATGAATATCCTAAACGTAGACATCCCAATTGACTGTAAATCTCCGACGCAAAAGCTGGATTAAAAAGACATGTGTTGAGATTTACGGCTATATCATGGGATATATCATTCACTTATAATTCTCCAAATAGTCTCCAATGGTTTCCTGACCAATGAAAATAGTGGGATAATTAAATGAAACCATTGTTCCAATATGTGCCAATAATATATCGAATATCTCGGGATATCTCGGCAAACTATTTAGAATAATGTACAGATACTATATAAAACATGGTATCATACTTCCATATATAAATCAAGCTATATCTTTGTCCTTATAACTATTGACCATATGTTCTCCAAAGTGTTCCTAATACAATGGTTCCAAAATGTTCCAAATAATTCATTCATTTTCAACTGGACATAAAAATACTATATAATACTTGTGTAACATGGAAATAATCGTATTTGTATAATTAGCATTTTCACTGAATAGGACTTATATAATACTATATACCCTGTGGCTATTTGACATAGCCATGGAAGCCATGGCTAATGTTGGATGATTTTCCCAGCTAGAAACCTCCATTTATAAGTTGATTTTCCATGGCTATGTTGAATAACCAGGGGGTATTTGCTGTGTATATAGTTATCATTAACTATCGATCATCTATAAACATAGAGGTGTATATCCAATATATGTAGATCTTTTATAATAGATCTATGTATGTACATATATATATATATATGTATAATACTTAATACTATATACCCTCTGGTAAACAGCCACATAACTATGGAAAATCACCATCTTTAATGGGAAAAACAACTATTTCTATGGCCATTTTCCATAGCTTTTCAGGACCAAGCCGCCCTGGGTCGCCGTTTGGTGGCCGAGCTCAGTGGCGCCCCTACCGCCACCTCGCAGCTGGCACCTGAGGCCGCGGGGAAACCATGGGAAAATCCATCGAAAGATGGGGAAATTCAAGGGATTTCGTGGGCGTTACCGACTCAAAACTCGAGAAATTCGAGAAAAATGATGCATTGAAGGTCAGAAAAAACCGGAAAACCTCGAGAATTTGAGCACACGTGCGGCGTTTGAGCCAGAAAAACGTGTGTTATTTCTTGAATTTGGAGGAGAATCATGTGACATCTTTGAGGAAACATGGAGGGCAGAACTGAGGATCAACCGCCAGAAATCACAGTTAATTCTGGGGGTTGGGATATTTACCAGCAAGAAATGAAGATTTAAGCCGCCAAAAATTGGATGTTAAGAGAACAAGATGGGGATTTAAATGGATTTGCGACACAAGAAACTAAGAACCCCCATGAAATTGGCTAGCGGCTACATGAAGTTTGCGTGATATTCTTGGCGCCAAATCCAGATTTTGTTGGGTCATGCTCTCTGATATTGATTGATGTTAATGGCTATTTTCAATAGCTATGTCACAAATTACCAGAAGGTATTTCCAATCAATATCCGCATACTTGTTGGTTCAATCCCTATTAATCACCATTAAATCCCATGAAATCCCCTTGAAATCCCAAGGGCCTCTGCTATGGGTCCTGGGCATCAGGTTGCCACTCAGATGCGCCAAGCACTCACCCGGCAGTTGCTGCAAAGCTTGGCATCGCCCCTTTGGCAAGTCCTTGACCTGGCGATGGAAAATCAGCATTTTTCCATGTGTAAATCAACTATCAATGGTATCAATGGCCATTTTCAATAGCTATATCAATGAGGGTTTCCAAGACCAGTGATACTGTGGATGGTTGCGAAATCCTGCACCAGTTAGTCACTCTTGGGATTCCTGGAAACAATGTAAATAATGGGATTACAATGGGATAAACCACCTACGAACTGGTGCAGGATTTCGCAAGTAGTACCCCCCAAAAGATGGACGAGTACTGAATCGCTATTTTAATCGGATTGTACTTTTCTATCTCGTTGGAGGTGACTATAATATCTATAATGTTGGCAACCCAATAATACACAACTACCATGACTGGGGATAGTTTATACAGTTTATACTAGCCATAAGAATGGTGATGACTTGGGGATGATGGCATCGGGTGCACCACAAAAAATATAGTTTTGTTTGGGATTTGGTTAGGATGCTGGATTTTTTGGGCAGCTGAATATGTGTTGGAAAAATATGTTCCCAACCGAAGGGAGTGTCTGGCCCTGGAATTGAACGATTCGAACCCCAAGAACCGGGTTCGAGACAAGTTCAAGGCTTGAATACGATTTGATGATGGATTCATGGATTGGATTTCATGCATTCAAGTAAGGTGGTCGAGTTTCTTTGATAAATGCCAAGATCGTAGAAGAGCAAATCTAAATCATTTTTTTGGTAGAGCATGGACCTTCCAAAACTGTCATTTGGGATATGACAATTTAAGATAGCGATGGAAAATGGACCGTGTATAGATGGTTTGGCCAAATTTGTGATTTTCCATAGCTATGTAAAATTTCCGGAGGGTGGGCTACGGGTCACATTCAATCATCTTGTGAGGCAAATTCTTAGGACCGCACAAATGGGGCAACCGGGATGACCAACAGCAGCATCCAGATGGCTTCCTTTGGTTGATCCTCCAGTAGCTGCCGGATCCATTCCCACCGGGAACCTGTGGAGAGCTGCGTTTCACAGCATCCTTCGAATTCAACCCCAAAAGCTTGGATCGTTGCATGTTTTAACACAAAAATCCATGTGTTTTCTGGAAAAAATGCCAGGAAAGATGAAGTGGTTCAACATTCAGATGGGTCATAACCTCTTGTTTCCATGTCATCTCCATATTTTTTGGGGAAGCACCATCCATTAACCAGTGGTTTTAGGCTACCATCCAGGTAGCGGACAACTCACCCCGATTTTCTAGGTCCATGCAGAGTGACGCCGCCACCCTGGAAGATCAGCTGAATCAGTTGGAGACCATGCGATGGACCTGATGCCTCCGGGTCCAGAAGCGATTGAAACTGCTGGGATGTAGATGGATGATGATGGATTTAGCCCCCAAGGGCCAAAAGCTGGTGGGATTTTGTGGAGAGCAGAATGACCAAAGCTGGTGATTTGTTTCAAGCCCAAATTCATTGCCACAAATGGATAAAAATGGTGGATTTTGAAGGAAATTGGTCCATATTAGTCCCATTTTATGGCCGTTTGAAAAGTGGAGAAAGTCATGAAATATGATGAAATTGATTTCCGGTAAAACGCCTGGATGGAATTTAAGCCTGGTACCCGAAGTTTGTTGCAGCCGTGGTCAAAGCCCACAGCTCTTGATAGTTTGCCAAGAGCAGTTCAGACGAGAAACAAACGCTTGGCGCGTTGGAACCGCGGGTTGTTGGATGTGTTTGTTGATTTGAGTTTTGAGTAGAAACTGGGGGACCTACTTTTCTGAACTTGATTGTGTTTTTTGTACGCTTTTGTGGGTTGTCTTTCCTCTGGATGTGTCCAAGATTGCTGCACAACCCAAAGGATGGTTGAAACATGTTGAAAGTTGAAACCCTATAAATAATGGGATAAACCAAAAATAAACTACTGCAGGATTTCTTCCGTCCACAATAGAATTACGTATTTTCAGAACGAGTGATTGGGGTACCACTCTTGGACACATCCAAATCTTCCTACCAGGTTGCCTTCCAACAACCCCTGGCCTCCAATTGCGCGGCTCACACCTGGCCGTGAAAGGATGTGAACAGTGCTAGTAACGNCATCCAAATCTTCCTACCAGGTTGCCTTCCAACAACCCCTGGCCTCCAATTGCGCGGCTCACACCTGGCCGTGAAAGGATGTGAACAGTGCTAGTAACGGGTAGTAGACATCAGTACCGTTTCCGCCCTTTCAACTCGGGAGCCAAACATCGAATAAAAATCCAGTTGATTCATTTTTTTNTGAACAGTGCTAGTAACGGGTAGTAGACATCAGTACCGTTTCCGCCCTTTCAACTCGGGAGCCAAACATCGAATAAAAATCCAGTTGATTCATTTTTTTTGATGTGGGTTGGGTTGCTTGAAAATAGAGTATCCCAAATGTTCATGGTTGATCATTGTGTTCTCGGCAGAATAACCATATTTTACGGATGTTTCAGGTATCCCCCATATAAATCATCATTGGTTCTATGATAGTGGCCATTTGGGGGCATACCCCACTTTCAGACACACCCACATCAAGGTACGATGGTAAGGAAGCCTGTAGCTGTATGTTTGCTGACCATGGTTGACTTTTGCTTGTAGACATTGAAGTTCTAATACAAGGAAGTGATAACTACCTTCAGTTCAGGATCTTTCAGGGACATTCAGGTATTACATAGGATATGAATGGATATGATAAGTTTTTCAGACCAATATATCTTGTGTCATTCAGAGTGACGACTTGGTCTTTCAGATTGAAGAGGTACGGGTCGATGTGAAGAAACGTTAGATGATGTTAGATGTTCCTGTGGAATATCAACAAGGAAATCAGACAAACAAGACCAACCGGAGCGTTGGCTCTATTGAAACGCAGATGCGACATCCATTTCGCAGAGCCTTGTGTGCGTCCATTGGTTTCAGTCGCTGGGAAACCCCATCAGACAGCAGAAAAGGTAGAAGTCCGCATCACGTCCAGCAGATGATGAATGCTTCATTACCCTAGGGAGGATCTTTTCATTCAGATATATGCATACATATATAGTATATCATAGTATATATTATATATTCTAACATATTCATATTACAATATGATATTATATATTACATCATGATATATTTATATTATACGGCAGTATTATTATATACACACATGTATGCAGAATACGATATGATCTACTTATATGACCTACTTATATGTGCATACATGTGTGTATATTAATATCTATATCTATATCTATCTATATATATATATATGTATGTATATATGTATGTATATTATATATGTAGTGTCATTGATTATATGATATATATATATATATGTATGTATTTATGTTATAACATATATAATTATATATGCGTATATATACATAATAGATATGTTCATATCAATGGCCATCGATGTGAATGGTTGCACCTTGGATGACCTGCTCAGTCCGGGCTCAGGTTTTCTCTGGATTTTTTGGCCTTTGAGGCGACGTTCCACAGGTTTTTTCCAGAACTTTGCAACGGAAAGCGGGTTGGGGGAGGTTCAATTTTCCCAGGAAACATGGGGAAAAAGTGGGGGGTTAAACCTCACGAAATGAGCATTTGAATGGGAAAAATCTTGGGATGAGGGGTTCAAATACTGGGAATTGATGGGACATCAATAGGGATTTACCCCTGTTTTTGACCGATATCACTAGTGAACTAAATGGACCATTTTCCATAGCTATGTATACAGCAAATTACCAGAGGGTATTGTTCATTTCCAACCACACTTGGGATGATTGGTTGACATGACGAGCCTATCTNTGGACCATTTTCCATAGCTATGTATACAGCAAATTACCAGAGGGTATTGTTCATTTCCAACCACACTTGGGATGATTGGTTGACATGACGAGCCTATCTTTGGGATGGGTTAAAAGATGTTAAAATATCCATCAAGCAAAAGATGCAAAAGAGGATCTCTTATGAACATGTTGAGCAAACAAGGCAAACACCATGAGATCCAAAAGATCTGCCAGGATTTGTTGTCAGATCCGAGCCGGGAGGTGCCAATCGGTGCCATGTTTTTTGGTATTTTCTCAGTGCTGAGAGCTGCAGGGGACATGTCCAAGGTCCAAGTTCTTGTTTTTTGGAGGCGATCTTTCAGAAGTTTGAAGATGGAACATGGAGGACATGGAAATGTGAGTTTTATGACGCACCGCGGCAATTTCCAATATCAAAATGGACAGGTCAATTTTGGTTGATATGCATTCTGTAACAATTTCGGATTGTTGGAAACAGGGACTTTCAAGCTGGTTAACTGGTTGGCCAACAATTCTCATTATTTGGCTCAAATTGAGTTGTATTGACATGGTTGCAATCCGGTACATGTTTTTATTATGTTGTTTGTCTATTGTTCTTAGCAACTATGGAATCGCCTTTTGCCGGGCAAGCCATGTGGAAACCTGGCATGCCTTTGAGACGACGAGATTCGCGAGATTCATTCGTCGATGATTCACGCCATTTTCAACATGGACCTTCTGGTGCAGACAGTTTGGCTGCAGCCATCATACTGCAGCATTTGAGTTTACGCTTACCTTAGGCCCTGGTTACAGCATTTTTGATGACTTTGAGCCAATGAATTAGAGGATTTGGGCCNTGCAGCCATCATACTGCAGCATTTGAGTTTACGCTTACCTTAGGCCCTGGTTACAGCATTTTTGATGACTTTGAGCCAATGAATTAGAGGATTTGGGCCTTGATCGATCCATGATGGGACCATTCAATTGGAACTGTCTCTTCAAGACTCGTGGAGGTTTTGAGGTCATTGATGCATTCCTCACTGCTCCCATGACATCAGTTTTGAGCCGAGCACATGTGTTGCCACATGTGTCAACTCAGCTGGCATTCTGAACATTATGAAAGACAACGAAGCCAGCTGCAAACCCATTCCAGCTCAATATCAAAGCAGATNTGCAGCCATCATACTGCAGCATTTGAGTTTACGCTTACCTTAGGCCCTGGTTACAGCATTTTTGATGACTTTGAGCCAATGAATTAGAGGATTTGGGCCCTTGATCGATCCATGATGGAACCATTCAATTGGAACTGGCTCTTCAAGACTCGTGGAGGTCTTGAGGTCATTGATGCATTCCTCACTGCTCCCATGACATCAGTTTTGAGCCGAGCGCATGTGTTGCCACATGTGTCAACTCAGCTGGCACTCTGAACATTATGAAAGACAACGAAGTCAGCTGCAAACCCATTCCAGCTCAATATCAAAGCAGATTTGTGTCTTGCCTGCAAAAGGAGACACACAAGCACAAATGACAGAGCGGACGGGTATGGATTTGAGGACTGATGCAAAGCGAGCAACGGTCACAGTATGCCCTTATCCTTGCGTCATGCAGCATGTTCCTATCATTTCCTATCATACTTGTGTTTTCGTTGAGTGGTTTTGTTCGATTTTGGTGAGGTTCCACTGTTAGACACCTCAGGGGACTTTGCTGTCACAATTGAGGCAAGTACTTGCCTGTCAAGGTGCCGGGCGGTCGTTGCAAACGTCATTCAGATTTGTTCCTTAAGTTCTTCGAATTCGAATCAGTGTTGTGTTTTTGCCATTATTTGAGTGTTTTGGTGGGCTTGTCTGAAGATAGAGTACAAAGTACCGCAAACCATTGATTAAGCATCATAGTAATCATAATCCCTATTAGAACTCCCGTTTGGAGGTATACCATGGTATACCCAATTTTCAGGCATACTTTCATGTCATGTCTCTTGATGTTTCTTTTAATCATGTTTTTCAACACAACATCAACCGCGCTGCGAGGCCATAAAGCCCGGCCCTTTCGGTCTCGGATTCGGATCTGCCCGCAGCTTTAGCCGCGGCCATGACGATCAGGACAGGAATGGCCATTGATTTTGAATGATATCTCCCTGACAGCACAACCAAACATTTTTTGAGGACTCTCCAGTAGACACCAAAGTTCCGACATCCTGCAACCTAAGCATCAAAAGCAGCCAACCCATGTTTACACATACAATCCGCGCAGCTTTTCGCAAGCGTCATTTGTTCTGCTGTGGATTATGCATGAATCTTTCGGCAAGAGTTTGACTGCGATTCAAACTTAACTTAAAGGTTGGCATTTCTCGGTGCAGTGTCTTAAGTGTGTACAAACATGAGCACTTTGAGTTCCAAAAGTTGGCGCTGGGGATGTTCCATTTGTTCCAAATGCTACTTTGATTTGTTGATTTATTCGGCACAGAGGGACTGTGTCCAGCATAGTTCCACAGCCTTATCAGTGACAAAGCCTATGACATGCAAGACGACCAGTGATGGTTAAGTGATGGTTAAGTGACGATTAAGTGTCGCATGAGACGGCTCCGTGTGCGTCTTGCTTGCCGTTTCACAACGTGACCTCCTCCTCAAAGCCCCGTTTGCCGCAGTCACATCTTGCAACACAGTTGAACACAGTTGCACATTCAACAATAGCGAGGAACCAGGTTAACATGTTAACACACTGTGCAACAGTGGGATACTTCTCAGTGCGTACGAGGTTCTCTGCATGTTGTGATATGCAAAGCTTGCCATTTGTTTGTAATGTGACTATCGTGACATCCTGCGGGACACCCCTGCCATTGCTAACATTCAGAAGTCCACCGCGCTGCGCTTGAAAAACATAAAGTGCGGTGATCGCACCAGCGGAATGGCAGCTGTGGTGGCACCGGCACGGCTGCCCATAGTGCACCATGGCACTGTGCTGTGTGCTCTTCGTGACATNAAAGTGCGGTGATCGCACCAGCGGAATGGCAGCTGTGGTGGCACCGGCACGGCTGCCCATAGTGCACCATGGCACTGTGCTGTGTGCTCTTCGTGACATGTTGCAAGTGCAAGGAGGCACTGCGGTGATCAGATTCCACCAAAAGACACCAAGCTCTGCGGACAACTCATGGACCTTTCGCCGGAAAAAAGCCATACCTTTGATGCACCTTTTACAGGTGAAATCAGAGACAGTACCTTGAGTAAATCTCCAACAGCAGTTGAAGTTTCAGAAGATTCTTCCATATAATGCACATGTTGGTAGAAAAGTTTGCTGGCCCTTTTCCGAAACAACGCCCCACGGTGACATTCCGGGCTTGAAGATTGTTATCACCTCATCGCCTGCGAACGTGTCAGACAGACCTTGCTGCAAGTTGAGCATTTGACGTGTGAGCACAAAGTGTTTGCCACAGATGAGAGATCTCGGAAAGTCTGCAAATGCACATCGCTGAGGGGACATCTGGCTAGCAACTGCTTTTTTCAGGACAGAAGTGTCAAAGCTCTGCNCCACAGATGAGAGATCTCGGAAAGTCTGCAAATGCACATCGCTGAGGGGACATCTGGCTAGCAACTGCTTTTTTCAGGACAGAAGTGTCAAAGCTCTGCTTCGTGTGAAATGCCAACCTTCAGATACGCTGATGTCTTTGAGCTTTCACCTTCCATGACCGTCATCCCCCTGTGACCGTATCATGTGTTCTCATTGCCACCGCGGGAGACTCGAGGATCTTAGTCTGCCGGTCTCCAAGCTTGGAAAAGGTGCCACATGGACTCCTTGTTGGAATCAAAAGTGTGTCCTACTTTCAGGGATGGATTCGGGACCTTGGTCAACCTGAAAAGCTTAAAGTGTCATCCCATCAAATATTCCAAGGCTCTCCTAGTGCATGTGTTCCTGAAGATTTGCATTGTGCCCATTGTGCCAGTAGGAAGTCAACCTACATGTTGAAAAAATGGCAGTCAGCTTTTGAAAACTTGCATGNTTGCATTGTGCCCATTGTGCCAGTAGGAAGTCAACCTACATGTTGAAAAAATGGCAGTCAGCTTTTGAAAACTTGCATGAGAGGGCCTTGCTTCAAACATACTGAGCATTTCGGGCATTGGTTTTTTCCCTGATGGACACTGATGCAGACGCTACAAAATAGCCAAGTGGATTCAGTCCAAACATCAAAGCAGACGTGTNNTAAGGCGAAGCTCCCAGCATGTCGTCTCAGACAGACCGTAGTTCCCTTTGTAAAGTAAGTCTAGCCCAACGTGGAACTACGAGGTCAGCACAGCAAAGTTGGGAGTCCATGTCCAGATTGGCTAAGACTGCTACGGCTTCAGCCATTTGTAGAAATCTTGGTTCTATCCATTTGTCCCAGGGGTGGTAATGGATGTCTTTTGTGCCGATGCAGAATTGAATTTCTCCAGTTCAACTCCTTGGAACTACGAGCTGTGCCAAAGTCATTTCACAGACTGTTGAGGC